>JAWWEV010000169.1:10412115-10455626 GCA_035583235.1 Hafferia zeledoni | reverse complement strand
CTGTTCAGTTCATCTCAGTAAACATTAGCAATTCCCTACCTTGACCATCTGCTAACATCCGTAATGTTCCAAGAAGTTTAAACTGCACAGGAGGACTCTCTGATCTTAGAAGTGTCTCAATCCGTTCTGCAACACCTTCCTCCAGCATCTGAACCTTGCTAACAACTAGAAAATAGAAGAGAGATGTTGACGTGAAGCTTAGTAACTACAGAAGTATCTGAAAATACAGATATGGCATAATGGCATTATGCTTTTAGCAGAAGTTTCAATTTGTTAGAGAGCTCAGAAATGAAGTCAGGATTACCTGGTTATTTAGGCTTCTCTTTTGGGGATGGTCCCATGGTGTAAAGGAGAGCACTCTGGACTCTGAATCCCAAGGGATCTGAGTTCGAGTCTCAGTGGGGACCATCCATGGCAGTTTAAATGCCTCCCTGTCATCCGATACCGTCAGATCTTGCATGCTAAGCAGGGTCAGCCCCAGTTAGTACCGGGTGCTGTAGACAGTCCCGAGGACTTCACTGTCACTGTCCAAGCTCACTCGGCTGTGGCAAATGGACCCTTAGGACTTAAAAGGTGGGGCCAATTCCGCACATGCTGTGCCTCACCTGAAAAATCGACTGGAAGGGCACACCCACGTGGGGAGAACCCTTCCCAAATCTTCATTTGTGAAGTCTGGCCATAGACATACATGCTTCTCTTTTGAGCTAAAACTTTCCTAGGAACTGCTGTTAGGTTTCTTTTGTTACTTTTTATCTTAGCCCTGCCCAGAACAAAGTACAAAATAGATAAACGCAGCATTGTTGTTTCTCTTTCCAGTTGGATAGACGATCCATTCACTCGCCCACGCACATGAAGCCTGTTCTGCGCTTGCTCCTCTTAACTGAACTGGGTGGCAAAAGTGATTTACACAGATGTAATTCTAGAAAATGGATTTTGTTTTTGCATTTGAGCTCACTCAACCCCGTTTTTGTGCCTTTGTTCCTGTGTTTTCTGAATTTTTGTGCCTTTGCACCGGTGGTTGGTGTAGTAATCCCTGGTATTAACCAGGAGCTTGTCTGGAAGGAGTCCTAATACTGCTTAGCTGTGCTACCAAAAGCTGCTTCCTCCAGAGCAATTTTCTTCCCATCTTCTGCATGCATTTTTTTGTGGGGTGATGAGTAGGACAGAACAATGAAATTAGGGAGATAACTTATAAGCTTTTGTCCTGTTATTGGGCAAATAGAAGCAGACACTATTAGTAACTTGCTCTTAATGGTCTTGTTTGTCAGTGGCTCAGACTGACTGCCTTGACTAGATCATAATGACTTTTTTTTTTAATAAGCATCTGTTCTCTTTTAAGATCAATACTCGAATCAAAGACTTCTCCTGTGTCTATTTGCAAGTGTTGGCTGATATTTTTTTCTTCTTTTCCCTCCCCAGTACACTATATTGTTGAAAGTGATAGAGTTTGTGTGTTTCTAGGAGTGATGTATAACTGTTAGGGAATGTCTTACACATATTACGGATGAAAATACAGATGTTTTTGTGAATTGATGAAGAAAAGGACAGTGTAGGAATAGTGTTTTAAGCGCCCATACACTTGGAAAGGTCTAAAATGGTTTGTAATAGACTTGAACAGATAATGAAAATACTATGGATTGATACATTAAAAAGCTCAACTCTGAATTATAAAATATCAAAATGCAGCTTCAAAGAACATTAAGATTTACTGGTTTTATGTGTAGCAGGCAGTGATATAGAGGTGAACTTGTAGGTCACAACTACATTTTTATGAAGTTTGTAGATCCTCTAGTCTTTGCAGGATGAGATGTATTCATTGCTTGGTTAAGGAACTTAAGAAATGCCTGGGCTTGGCATTGCAAAAAGTTGGCTTTTGGCATTTGTTGAGAAACAGGTTCTGTTGTAAGACAATGTGATCATCTCTGCATGTTGTCAAGGCAAACTACATCAAAATTACTCTCATTTAAGAGATGAATTGGTATCTTTGTTGCTTGTAAGAATAAATCCTGTTGTAATATTGCAGGAATGAAGTTAATGAGAGCTAGGCATGGGACATACTTAGGCTTAGAGATAAAAAATCCCCTTTTTTATTTTAATAGTGATAGTTACATTTTCCCTACTAATTTATGCTCCTGATTTCAGCTGTCTCTCTGTGATTTGTCCTGATTCTGTGATTATCTCCTTACATCTCTGTGTTGGACTGTAGCTGCTGTAAGGTAGCTGGCCTGTGTCTTTGAAGTACTGCATACTTTATTAACACCAAAAAGCAATCTGCACAGGCCTTTGCCTGCTGATGTGAATGCTGGTAGAACATCTCTTCACAGAGAAATAAAATAGACATAGTATCAGTGAGGGGCTTATGGTGTATAGCATGTTTATTAAAATACTGAGTAGACTGACATGGCTGGCTAGTATCATAATACCATAAGCCAAACTAAACAAATTATTTGAGAACATATTAAAAATAATTTGAAAAAGTGAGTGCAGTTCTGAGAAGAGTTATCTGTAAGAAAAAAAATAGTGTTTCAGGCTTTAAAAGGAAATAGTGGAGGTAAAGCAGCAACTGGATATTCTGGAGCTTGCTCTTGTTTGAAGTAATGATTATGTATAAAACTGTTAAAACAAGCATGCTGGCTAGCCAATACAATACAAGAGGCAAGCAACTTCAAGTCCTTTTATTTTCAGCAATAACACTGGTGTAATGCTCTGGAGTACTGTATAGCAGTGTAAGGACTGCATTGCAGGATGCCTCTGAAGTCTCTAGCAGATAATTTTTGGCCTGGATAGTACTTTAACATGGAAGTGGTAAATCTGAGATGAGAAGCAGCATAATTTTCTGATATGTATTAAGAAAAAAATCGTAAGAGTGGAATCCCAGAATGGTTTGGCTGGGAAGAGACCTTCAAAGGTCATCTAGTCTAAGTGCTCTGCAGTGAGCAGGGATATCTTTCTCTAAATCAGGTTGCTCAGAGCCCCATCCAGCCTTACCTTGAATGTTTCCACTGCCTCTCTGGACAACCTGTTCCAGTGTTTCAGCACCCTCATCATAAAGGTTTCTTCTTTACCTAAGTCTAAATCAACCCTCTTTTAGTGTTTCCTTTTGCAACATGGTCTACCAAAAATTCTGTCCCCATTTTTTATATATCTGTATTGTACTGTCACTTTTGGGTTGAAAGGCCAAATTTACAATGAATATTGGCTTTCTAGAAGAGATTTATAAAATCCCTGCCAGGTATGATGTGAAAGCTCCACTCCATACTCTGCATTGTAAGCTATAAACCGTATTCTGAATTTTTGTCTTGAGCTGCTGTATGTTGTTAATATGAAACTATTTCAGCAGCTGGGAATGAGATCACACTGTTATATTTGTAGGCCCTTTATGTAGATGAGGAAGTCCTGATGAGTTATTAAAATATATATTTCTGCATGGGTGAGGGAAAGTCAGTTTCCCCTCAAAATGCAAAGAACTGAAATTGGTGACTTGGACAGAGCTGCAGAGATCTCCATTACAAGACCCATCTTTACAAAGAATCACAGTAAATCAATCGTCTTCAAACTCTGTACCTGGTATAGCAAGGTTTTGAAGTGCACTGAGTGCAGCATGTTGAACAGAGGTGTCCCCACTCTGTACATGTTTCTCCAGAAGATCCAGAAGCTGATGTATGACTCCCAGCTGTACCATCCGTAAACAGTTGCCATCTGAAGAAAGAGGCAAAACCAAGCAGGTGGGAGAGGTAAGAAACACAATGATAGAAATGAATAATGCAAACTGAGAATTCAGGGAGTCTTTGCCTTGACTATTTTTGTGTCCTTGTAAGATTGAGATTAAAGCTTTTGCATTGTTTTTTGCAACCTTCAACTCTAGAGATAAGTGGACATCAGCTACCTATGAACTGATGCTGAGACACCTTCCAGTAAAGCTTAGGTTGAGAGAGCTGTCTAGGGACAGTCACTGTCAAATTCAAACCATAGAATCTCCAGTCTTTTTTATCAGCACTGTGGTATTTTTCCCTATATATGTGGTTGGAATACCAGTGGCATTTTCCATTTCTCCCCAGGGTAGCTTCAATACTCCAGTTTTCCTATTCTGCTGGTTTAAGAGACTATTGTGAGACCAGGGATCTTATCCACCAATGGTAAGTCTGATTACTAGTTCTCTACTGCTCTTACTCCTTGTTTTCTATTAAATAAGTTGTTATTGACTTCTCATTGAAAGAATCAGACCTAGGTTTCTCTTACCTATTCTGAGAAACCCACTTTCTAAACTGAGAAGTCTATTTGTATTGCTGTCATAGGAAGCTAGGAAAATACAAGTTCACCTGGAGTTCTGATTTATTTAATCCTGGTGAAAGAGCAGAATCATACATCAAAAAATCTACCATTTTGCCTAACGATGCTTTGCAGTATTTTGTCAGTGTGTTTCTGTATGTTTCCTTCTGTCTTTGAGAAGTTGCTCTGTACAGGTGACAGCCCTTGTTATCAGAAGTTGCCTAAGTCACCTTGTTAGGAAATGAGCGTTCTAAAGAGCAAAAGGAAACCCTCTATACTACAGTCTGCATACTTCCTAAAGGAAGTGTTTTGAAGATAGCGTTTAGCAAATAACTTTCTGTGTTTTACTGTATTTAGTTTATTATACTTCAAGAGAAGTATATGCCTGACAGCCATATTGCTGTGCTGGTACCTTGTGATTGCTGTTTGTTAAAACATGGCAAAACAGTGAGAACACTATGCAGAAAGACCACATCTTCACCCGGAGTAAACAGTTATCCATGGACCTATACAGACTTTTTGCAAGTACATAATCTGGCCCAAAGTACTTGAGTGCTTCTTATGGTTCTAACTGCACTCTGAGATGTACAGACTTCTGATTTTTGTATGTATAGCACGTAAAAAGGGCTCTAGTAATTTGAACATCTGTGCTGGTTTGGATCTTATTTCCACCTCAAAGTAGTAGACGCTCCTCTATGTTGTCTTTTGAAGCAGTGCCTACTCTTCCTTTCATCTCTTACCATTTCAGTTACTAGCTTATTTTCCCCCTGTATTACTACATATGTTAAATAAGAATTCATCAAATGCTTGTAAAGTCTAAATGGATATTTTCATGAGAAATCTGTCAGTCTGTGAAATAGTTGGAATTCTACTCATGCAAAAACCTCTTGATACCATTTATGCATACATTCTCAAAAGCTGGTGGTTTTGCTTGTGATTCTTGCCTGGTCCTAATCTTCGGAGATCAGAGTATATGAGGAAAATTGCAGAGTCTTCTTTAGGATTTATCTCTGTAGGAATAGGTCTGATGTCCTCCTTTGATCTGGTAAAATTCTACAAGCAAAACATTTTGATCTTCATATAAACTAACCTTAATTGCGCTTAATTTGTCTCCTGCCCCACCTTTCAAACTGAAGAATGGCAGAGCATTTTTTTTCTCATGTAGAGAAGTGCAAATAGGCAGAGCCCATTAGTGGTTACCTTGCTTTGATTGTCACAGAACTCCAAATTGCTATTCTGTCCTATGGAGTTTTTGCTTGGATAACAGCAGAACCTCCAGTTTAATGGCTCATAGTTAAAGTCTGATGGGAACAGCCACTTTCATAGCTGCAAAAGCTGTCATCTTTTCACTGCCTGGAAGTCATTTGATGCTGAGATCAGATTTTCGTAGGATTTTTTTTTCCCCTTAGATTAAAGGCTGTGCATACATCAGTGGCACATAGTGGGGCATGAGAGGGATTATTCACTTTTTCCACATGAAACATCTAATGGAGTTGGAGGGAAGATGGAGGGAGAAGAGCGAACGACAAAGCAAGCCATTCAGTTGAATAAATTGGAGATAGCCAGTTTAAAGGCACCGAGGGCATTTCTGTGGCCTTTGTAGAGCCATGATGCACAATGACTGATTCAGAACAAGGTATAAGGCAAGGAAGAAGGAGTCTAGAAAGGATGTGAGGGGGAGGTGAAGAGCTGTGTGTGTGATAGCTTGCTTTAAAAAAAAGACAAGAAAGCCCCCAACATTCAGACAGATGTGAGGGAATCTTTTATAATAATTAAGTACAAATTAGTGAAGAAAGCTGAGTAATGTTGAGCTCCCTTGTAATTGAGTTTGAGGACAGTAGAGTAGCTTTCAGTGAGAAAAGACCAAAAATGCGGGGGGGAACTCTTTGCTGAGTGATTCAGCACGGCATGCCTGCCTTCCAGGAGCCTGATTACAAGAATCTCAGTGATCTTTCTGCATAGTATAAAGGCTCATTGCTTTCTATAATAGGAAAATGAAAAATAAAATGGCTTATCTTCTTTTTTCCCCCCATGATGTGTCTGAGCAACCCTCCATCTCTAAAAGTGACTTAAAACCTGAAATATCAGTAACTGTGTATTATTTTTTTCTTCATTTCTAATAAATGTATTTGCCATGAAATATTTCCAGTCTCCCCTCTAGTAAAGTGTGATTTAGGGGCAGGAAAAAAAAAAAGGCAAAAACTTGCCTACCTAACCACCTCCTTTTTCATAATTACGGCCTCCAAATTACTTCAGCATCATTAGCATCTGTAACTTAAAGATATGCAAGCCTCCTGTCTGTAGAAAAGCTAGAATGTTACTGTTTCAGAATCAGGCAGCAATGAAATCTAAGTGTTGCTTTTCTCTGCACTCACAGTGGCTTTCTGTCTTTGAAGGGTAGAGAATAACCAACACTACAATTTTTTCTAAAATTAGCAATAGCCATTGCCCCTGTCTCTGTAGCTGCATGTATGTGAATGTGGTGCAAGTATCAATGTTCTAGATGATGCCCCACCCCTTAGGAAAAACCTCCTGCATGTACTTATCTGTGGCATGACAAATAGAGAACATCTCAGATCTGCTTATAATTAGCCCCAAAGTGTTCTGTCTGTCTTTGGGGAGATTCAAGTCAATGATGACTTAGATTGTTGTTAGAGTTGATAATTTGAGACTTTTATCTTGTTGATTGCTGTGGGATGCAGTGTAGTTGTCCAGTTCATCATGTTTTATTGTTTAATCTGTATTGCCCAAAATACTACATAGCAAGGCCACCTAAACGAAGTTCTGTTAGGTCTTGAGCCTTTTTGTGTTCCTGAAATCAGCTTAAAGTCTTAGTGAAGAATCTGGGTCAGCAATGTGTGTAGGCTGTTCCTAGTAGATGCAGAGTTTAGATTACAAGAAGTTACTGCATTTCATTTGTTAATCCAGATGTTCAAAGTATGTTCAGAGTTTTGGAGCAGTGAATGAGGAAACCTGAGTAGTTCAATACGGTGTGACTTAATCTGGTGATTAGCTTTAAATTTAAAACTGGCTCTGAAAACAGCTGGAGTTACAGAAGAAGGGTGTGACATGATAGCTGTGGTTACACTGGCTTCCAGTTCTAGTGCTCGCCTTTGTGTTTGTGCAGGGGCGGGCGCTGGGATTACATCCCTCGAGGCACCACATGGATGTGCTTGAAGGGGAAGCACAGCAGCACAAGCGCACTGGGCTTGCAAGGAGTGTGGTGCCCCAGAGGAATTCCTGTAAGGATGATGAAAGACATTGTGCATGGGTTGCTGTTAACAGAGAAAATGGCAACTCCTCTGCTAAAGGGACTTCTTGATTTTGTTTCTTTATGTGTCTGGACTGAAAGTATTACTTTTTTTTACCTCCAAGAAGCAGAGAGACAATGAGATCTGACGCAGACTTCACAATGCACGTGTCTTCCGCTTGTGAACTACCTTGGAGCCTCAGCAGGAGCTCGGACAGCACCTCTGGCACACCTGCCTCCACCAACTGCACTTTCAGAGCATCTGTAGAGAGCACAGGAAAAGCATATTAAAAGCTTTTTGGGTCTTTGTGGAAGCATTTCAGGTTAAGAAGCTAAATCCTTGAACTTTAGCCAGTCTTTCAGATGCCGTCACTGTTTTGTTTGTAACAGTTTGCTGGGGCCTAGTATGACTCCGAGGCAGAATGAGCAAAGATTTCGGCCTTGGTCTTTGGCATTTCTTGTATTGCCACTCATGAGCTTTCATTTCTTTGAAATCTGTATCGGATATCTAGATATTTTTTGTGGATTCACATCAGTGCTTGTTGCACCACTCCTTAGAGTAGACATCTTCTATGGTATGTGGTTGTTCTCATTTTTTAAATTAAAAAACCAGTCTGTCTTGCTGCTTTGCCATTGCACCCGATGGAGAATACAAGTTTGATTCTGCTGTCTTATGGATCTACCCAAACAGAGTGCAGTGCTACTCCCTTCTTTCTTTGTTGCCTCACCTGTTATGCTTCAAAGTATTATTCAGACCAGCATTTCACATGTTCATGTGGCTTTTTTCTGCCGTTGCAGGTTCCAGTAGTAGGATCCCATGGCAAACTTGGAACTCGGAACTTAAACCAGTATAATACCCCATCTCCCCTCATTCCACCCAAGCCGAAAGGAGCCTTACCATTTTCTGCAAGTGCTTGCAGGACCTCAAAGACAATTTCTAACCTTTCATGGTTCTCTGCTCTTCTCAGTTGTCTCACCAGCTGTTCAGCAACCTTTGTCTCACTTAGAGCTTCCTTGGCCGTATCTGTGTATGTGATAAAGTCAGAATTTTGAATGTTTCTTTATTTGATTAAATGTTAAAAGCCTATCTCCCTATAATCTGAAGTGATTAGACACAGTTTTTGAAGGCTTTTTCTGTTCTGGTAGATTCTTCTGTCCCCTTGGACAGCACTGAAACAGTAAAACTGTCCTTTCTCTCCCCAACTTCTTTAACACTTTTTCTGTCATTCCTGTAGAACTTACAGATGACCAATGAAGCCTGGTGAAATTTCACTGACTCTTACAAATCTATCTGTAGTATGATTATTTAATATAACAAAATGGCACATGTCAGTTAGCTGTAGGAGTGTATTTGTTGCATTGATTAGATGATTCTAATTTTCCTGGGATCCTAATTATCTACAAGATATATGTTAGTAAGTCTTGCCACAGTTTGACATAGAACACATTTGAATGGAATATGGCATATATCATATATATATATATATATATATATATATATATGTATGTATATATATATATGAGATATAATAAGAACAGACCTCCCCAGAGGATGATGTGAAAGTGTACCTGCCTCTCCCCTGAAATGTAGGGAGCAGTAGATCAAATTGTAGTCAGACCATATTTAAAGAGTGGTAATAATTTTCTACTTGTTCTTTTGTTCTTTTTCTTTCATTACTACTTACAACTTGTGCAAAGTAGGACAGATATGTTTTAAATCAGTGGAGATAGATTTGCTTTGAAAACTGTGTAAATGAAAGCAGAAGTTGTTTTGGTAAGGTATATAAACTTAATTATTAAATATAAATAAATTTTTAATAAACAAACTTTTAAAGTACTATATCTGAAGTCACTGAAACTGTCAATTTACCATATGAAGTTAAGCCATCTCTTCTTTTGGGGTCAAAAGCTGTCTGTTAAGTCTTAATTGTTTTAATATAGTTCCAGTAATTGCTGGTACTTGATGAAAGAGGAGTTGCTTCTCCAATACAGATACTATTGCCAGTCCTTGATTAGGTATCAGTGGTGTTTAAAAAAACAAACCCCAAAACAAACACTGCTCCCCACCTCAAAAAGACCCAAACAAACAGAGAAAAAACCACAACAAAGCCCACAAACCTGTGGGCATGGAAAGGCAGTGACAGTTTCAAGATGGTATTTTACTCCAACATGCAAAAATATTTGCTTACCAAGGTCTGCAAGATTGTATAAGGCCAATAGAGCAACATGGACAAGTGGTTCACTCTCTGCATAGTCGGTCAATATTCGGACTAGTGATGGGATTACTCCAACCTTCACCAGCTCTTCCTGAAGGTCATCTGGTAAGGGAATTGGTAGAAGTTAAAGATGATTAAATTAGGGACTAATTAAATCAATGAAAAGGGTCCAGTTGAGATGCTTAGCAGCAGTGAAGGTAGCCTGGTTCTTTCTCATGCTGTTAGAATTAGTAAAGCTTTTGTGCTGTGGGTTCAGGCTAATGGCTGGGTGCAGGAAATGCAATTTCAGGACTTGCTAAACCTCTTGGTGCTACTTTTACTTGAGGAATTAAGTCACTGAAAGACTTGTAAATGCAATTACATGAGCATTTCTACTACTAGTTCAGCTTCCCAAGAAAGTTCTGATGGGTGGTGTCTTTTGGTATGTATCTAAAAATTGAGTGCAGAACAGACAGCTGGCTTGTTTATCTCAGGGAATGGGAAAATGAGAATCTCTGCTTTATTTTACTGTGGTTTCTTTTGTTCAGAAGATCTAGGAGATAGAAGGGGCTGGAAATGCATGATAAGTAGTTTTGTGATGACTCTGCTTTCAGGGATCAACAGTGTTCTGACTCATACAGCAAATGGTCTATGTACTTGCTTTTTGAATGTTAGAATAATGATTAAATGTTTTTTTCTTTTGTGAGACAACTTTATCAATACCTAGGCTATTATAAGATAATCACTAAAAGACTGCTTTAATCTGGGGTTATAATGCTCTTCCTCATCAAGTAGTGAGCCTTGGAGGCCTTGAATTCAAACTGTCTTTGAAATTTTTATAGGCTCAGTAAGATTCTCAAGCAGGTGTATGTTTTCATGACTTAAGGGAAGTCAATAAATTAAGTAAAACTTAATTTGGTCCTCGTTTTAGCGTACTGACTACAGTTGTCTCCATCCACATGCAGACTTTCTGAGGAAAACACTGATGATAACTGTTTTCTTTATTTTTGTAGTTTTGTAATGAATGAAATATTAATATCTAAAGTGATTTTGAGAATGCAAAGAACTACGTAATACCAAGTTGGACAGTGATGCTTGATTAAGAGTACAATGGCACTGTTTTTGCAGTAGTGTCTTGCTGAGAGCTAGACTGCAGCTTGTATGACTGTGTATGGCAGACCCCAGACAGTGTCTGGGTGCTGTTGTAGCATAACACAATCGTAATTAAGTCAGGGAATTGGTGAAGTTAATTTTTCTTTCCTTTGATGTATTTATTGCTGTGCCAGTACTAGAATTTATTAAATCATATATCTTACAGTCACAATCATCTTGTCAAAGCTGTGCAGGGCCTGTGCTCTGCCAGAAGGGAAGCAGATGTGCAGTGTGGCCATATGCTGTCGCAATGCTGTGGACAGTATTTGCATGAGCCTTGCATATAATTTATAGAGGGAAGGATTTTAAACTATTATGTGACATTCCTTGACAAATACATGTAACTTGCAGGGAGCTAGTGGAATCTATATCAGGTACTTATTATGCTTCGATTTAATAAGAACAGTGTAGGGTGGAAACCCCATAGCTTTTTTTACTTAAATCCACACTACAAGGATAGAAGAAGGTAGGTTGAGGGCAGAGGGTAATGGGTAGAAGATACTGGGTGAAAATTTCCATACTCCTTTTAGTATGCAGTAAATATTTTTGGTCAGTGTGGGAGTTAAAGGTAAAAGAAAAAATCTTAAAAGTGTTTGGGCTGCTAAATGAAAATTGTTTGAGACCGGCAGGTAAGGTAGTGTCCAGGCAGTCTGGAGCACAAAGATCTCCTATGTGCAAGCAGGGGTCCTCAGAGCAGACCATTCCTTGCACAGATAAATATCGCAGTATCTTTAAATTTTTTTTGTCTTATCTTCTTTTTCTCCCCCCTTTATTTCTTTTTTCTCTAACACTATCTTGAAAAGAGAGCTTTGCTTTATAGATGCACTTACTACTTTGGAAGAAGACCAAGCCATTCAGGATTTGGGCCAAAGGCAAAGCTGCAAAATTGATTAAGATATGTATGAGGCTGTGCTCCTCTTGTAATTGCAGAGCAGTTCTGAAAAAGATGTGCCACCTTGAAGTCAAAAACATAGCAGGGAACCCAGAGTGCAAGAGGTGTTCAGGTTGCATTGAGCCTCGTGGCTGTGAGCTGTGTGAATTGTATATCTAACTGGAGGCTGAAGTACATTATGTGCTCAGGTCTCATAAAATTATTATGAGTTACAGATTATAATGCTATTTAAAATAATGCCTTAGAGTTGGGAAAATCAGATTCTCTTATGATGGTACTTACGATTGTCATAACAGATACGGCCAATAGCTCTCCCAGCATGAAGCAACATTTCTTGGTCTCTGCTCTCTAGCAAAGGTATCAGTGTTGGAACCAAATCTGCTTCAATACATGGTTTCTTCATTTCCTCTGTAGGTAAAGGAGAGGCACTTGTGGGTGTTTGCCATGTAGGAATAAAACAGTTGCAATGCCAGTAGCTGGTAGCCATGAAACAAAATCCCAGAGTGGAAACACACAGCTAATGTGCTGTAATATGCCTTGTAGTAACACTTTAGCAAAACTTACCATTTTTGGCTATCTCAGAGAGCACCTGGGCTGCTTTCACTGCACATCGTGGATTGCCCTTCAGGATTTTTGCCAAAGTTAGAAAGATCCCACTCTCTCTGAGTAGGCAGGAGGATCTCTGCTCTGTAAAGATAACAGTGTTCAAGAATACCTGCTGTAGGGTGGCAGCTGTTTTATTTACATGTTGCTTTGTTCCTAGAGTTCTGAGTGGGTATCTGTGGGATCCAAGGTTCTGATTTAACAAGGTACTTAAAGGCTGTCTTGGTCTAAATATATGGGAATGTTCATCAGCTTGGATTGCAGCGCGTGTGGTTCCGGCTGATTACTCTGCTTCAGGCTCAATTGAAGCACAGGTGGCAAAGCAAAGAGGAAAACAGTTTCATCTTCTCTGACTATAAAAGGATGCTTGCATAAGGCACGGGAAGTCAGGGATTAAGATACTATTCCTGAGGTATAGCCTAGCAATTAATTTTGTAGGTAGGCACAGCATCTTTTATTAGACTAGCAATTAGAATAGTCAATTCCCTTAGCCTTTCTTCATTAAAAATATGAGTAGCTGTCCTTAATGTAGTAAATCACTGTCTGCCAGGAGATTCAAATAAATGCAGGTTTCTGTCTTTTTAGGAGAATGTGCAGAGACTTTAAGGACTTTTGTATGAGGAGACTAGGAAGTTTGGGATTTTGTTTTTGGTTTTTTTGTGGGGTTTTTTGTTGTGTTTTTTTGTTTCTTTGTTTTTTGTTGTTGTAGTTTTTTCTTTTTTTTCTTTTTTTTTCTTTTTTTTTTTTTTAAATGCCTTAACTGATAGGATCACCTTAATTTACTACTTGGAGTCTGGAGTAAATAGAAAATTAAATCTGGAATTTCTCTGCAGCTTCAGGTGTTTTAGTGACCAATAGATTTATTTGGTCACAGATTGATTTGTGATTTTTATACAGAGAGCAAAGACAGCCAAACAAAACTGCCTGAGAACAACTATATGCCCAGGAGAAATCACTTCTTTAGCACAGATTACCACAACTGACAAAACCTGCAATGAATGCTTTTGGATTGTGCAAATGGTTAAATGGTGATGTGGAGTGATACTTAGCTATCTTCAGTAAGAGCCAGGAGAATCCCATTCAAACTTTCAAGGATCTGGTCTTCAGCTTCTGTGTCATCTCCATAAAGCCCAAGGTATTCCAGGTGCTTACTCAGGGTTTCTAAAAGGAATGGGATAGAAAACTGTTGTGAGTCAGTATGGAAAATACTTTGAGTTTTTTATGGTAGTTTTTTTCAGCGCCAGTGGCTGTCCAGAAGATTATTTCCTAAAGGGTTGAGATCTAAATATGCTCATTAACTAACTTATTTAGTCCAAGAGCATGAGGCCAAAAGCTTGGTCCACTTCTCAGACAGCATATAGCTCTTGTGTAGGCATAAACATACAGAGATAAATTCTATCTGAAAAAAGAAATTAACATATAATAAGTGTGGCAGTTTGAGGTGGGGAGGAGAGAGGAAGAATGAGAGGACCCAGATCAAGGCTGTAATTTCTAAATACCTGTTAACATAAAGACAGTACTGGCAGTTCAGCTAGCTGAGTGTCTGCTCTGATAGTGGCCAGTGGCAGCACTGGAGGAATGCACGAAACAAACAGATGTGGTAACATACTTCTCCCTTTGTTTCTGGCAACCTTGGCCTTTAAATAAATAACTAGTATTTACATCAGTATATTTAATACGTTTTGATCAACTTTTATGGGATAAATTTCTTTACCTTTTTAAGTTAATTCATAATATGTTTATCTCCACAGCACACTGACATTGAGTACCACAGTTTCACTGTGGTAAGAGGAAGATATGAAGGAAGATACTTCCCTTTGAAAATATCTACCAAAAAGCTCAAAGTTAATGGCCTTACTACCATAATGGTAAGTAAGAGAAAAGAAATATTTTTTACTATTTGCCTTTCCCATGCCTATCATGATCAGATGGATTTTTATTATATCCATGCTTTGTAATCAATCCTCTACCCATTCACTTAACACTTACAGAAACTTTTTCTGGTTCACTTTCAGGTGTGGGTTGTTTGTTGTTGTTTTTTTTGTTTTTTTTTTTAATAACGAGGAACTAGATTTGGAAGTGTTCTCAAGACTTGAGTGGACTGGGATTCAGGCAAAGATGGTCATGTTTTGTTTTCTGCTCTTAATTTGTCTATTTGAGACTGCCTTTTGTGCAGCTATTCAAAATGATGCCTTATCTTCTGGGCAGAGCGAGTTAACTTAAACCCCACCAGCACTCATGATTAGACCATCTTTTCCTTGTGTAGGTTGTTTTCTATTTACAGACACTGAATGTGATGTGCCTTTTTATCCTAAGTCGTACAGGATGATGTTTTTTTCTGCAATTCTCTACAGTTAGTTTCCATTTTGAGTACTTGAAATGATAAAAAATACTCCTTACCATTCTGCTATTTCTGTATTGTTTGTGAATATATTGAATGACACAGGTTTTGGCAAAGGTAACCTCTAATAATTTTGGCTTTCTTTAGTGAGAGCAGTCTTTATTGCACTCTTCAGACTTCATCAGATAACCTTCTCTTATATCCCAAGATAACTTAGGTAAACCTTATTGAAAGGTTTGTAGAAATCGAAAGGCATTATTAGCAGTATCTCCTTTATTGATCTTCTTGCCAGGTATTAAAAAATTGTCTTTAAAGGGAGACAGGTGGAGCATTATTTGCCTCCACAAAAGTCATAGCCTATCCTTTTTTTATCGTGTCTGTGTTTAGTAATTCTGTGGTTTACTAAATCCTACAGTTTATCTATGCAGACATCAGATTTCTGAACTTTAATTTCCTGTATTCCTTGCAGCTGCTTTTGTAGCTTATTGCTTTCCACTCTATTAATTCCATTGTTGATCTAAATGATATTCTGCATGTTACAAATAATGATTTGACAATTCATTTTTTATCCCTTATGCACTCAGGAGTATAACATCCATTTCTGGCAGTTGCCCTGTATTTTATTGATTTGTTCTAAATTTTCTGCCCTTTCAATATGAAGATTTATCCATCTACTTCCTCAAAACAAAGAGACCTAAAGTGGTTGAAATGAATGCAAGAAATAATGCTGGAACACTGATGTCTGAAGAAATCAGTATAGTAGGGTATAATGTAGGATGTTACCAAAACTGCAGTAAAATAACATTTCTACTTTACAAATTGTTTCATTGAAAACACTGGGTCATGAATCTTGCCCTAAAAATCCTTTGCTGAGGATTAATAATTGAACATTCATTTTTGTTTTTTGAGTTCACTAATTTCTCTTTCCTTAATGCTCCATTAATTAGTATGAGATTTTTTAAAATTAAAATGCGCGAGTTTAGTGCATGCAGGAATTTACTTCAGAGGAATCAGAAGTTTTTTGAAGAAAGGATGAAGTAAAGGGAGTGAAAGTAGAACACAATTAAAGGCTTTTACTGTCCCTTGAGAAGAAAACTTACTTGGCTTAAAAAATCAAAAGCAAGAATGACAATTTTGGCTTTGTGCTTTAAACAAGATGCCATCTTTAGAAAAATGGCTGGGTTCATCAGGTCCAGTTTTTCTGTCAAAATTTGCAGAATAAATAATTATATGAATGAAGTACAGCTGTATGCAGGTTTTTCACCCCAAAAAAAGGTACAAACCACCTGAAAAACCTGACAACTTAATCAGCTTTGATCTCAAACTAGATCTGAAGTGGGCAGAAGGCTGCAATTGCTGATAGAGCAATGTGAAATAAATTAGCAGCCTGTGAGAACGAATCATCTGCTGAACTCTGATTTCATCCTTATCAAGACCCAAAATTTGACCTTTGACCTTTAGTGCTACACACTCTAATCGGAGCAATTGTGATATTTGCAACTACGTTTAGTATAATTAGTATCTGTAATATGAAAAGACAGCTGGATCATTAAAGTTGGAGGAGGTTGTTTGCCAAATATCAGGGAACATTCCATACTGGTCACTCATTGGGTTGGTGTAGTGGTAACTAGAAATCCAGATGCTTTGTTATTTCTCCAGGGAATAGATCAGTAGAATAACACCATGTGCATGATGACAGACTGAGTCCTTACAAAATATCCCTCTGGTTATAGTCTCCAGTGTTTTGAAATGAGCAGTATGACCAGCAGAACTGCCCAGGTAGCTGACTAAAGAATTACTTCTATAAAAGCCTTGCGGAAAGTAGAATTTAACAGGGTTAAAATGCTGAAACCTTATCTCAGATACTCATGTTTGTTATTTCTGAAAACTCAGTCAATTTGATCAGCATGGAACTGACTTCCTAATCCTCCTTGTGTTTAAGTCCATGCTTCTCAGTGGAATTGAAGCAGATGCTGTAGGACAGTTGTTTTTGTGGAGAGACAGCATTACACATATAGGCTGTGACTAAAATTGCCCAGATAAGGCTGTTTCTGCTTTGTGGAAAATTCTGGGTTGTTGACATTTTGTTTCATCCCATGCTGGAACGGAATGTTGACATGGTGGAACCTGAGGCAAATCGGAGCAATTTGTTTCAGTTTTTGTTTGCACATGAGCTTCTGTGCCAGCCGGGGCTGCCTGGCCGGTGGGTGGGCAAGCTGGAAGGGAGCCAGGCAGGCCAGCCAGCTGCTGGGACAGCAGGGAGTGCCTCCTGCCTGGCAAATGAGGAGGGCTTTAGCAGAATAAACATGTTCTCAAGGAATATTATTCATTCTCTTGAATCAGCATTTTTATCAGAACGTTTTTGATCAGCTTTAGTAATTCACTGTAGAAGCACAGGAAATAGGCTCAGGGTCTAATTTTACTTTCTCGCTGATTACTTGCAGCATCTGAGTTTAGAAGTCTCTTGAGATTGAAGTACAAAGGCTTTTTTCCTGAGCTGAAGGGATAGATTATTAACTCATGCAGAAATCTGCACATAAGGTACTGAGTAGAGGCATAAGATACTGAGTGGAACCAGACTTTTGCTGTGGGAGTTGGTTTTTGATAATCCTAATGAGAGCAGAAACAATAATGCGGCAAATGTGCTGTACCACAGAGATTTCTTCTGGCTTTGGCAGTGGGGAATGGGCCATGAAGTGTGAGCTATTTGGATCCTTTGGACCATTGCTGTGTCAATGCCCAGTGCAAGTTCTGACCTATACAGTCTTTATAGGGAATGAGAGAAGAATCCCACGTATCCCTCAGCGACTGATTATGCCCCCTCCAAAAGAGGAATGACTTGTCTGATTATTTTCCTCTTTTTATAGCCTTTCATATGTGTAGGAACTATTTTCTATTATTTTCTAGAGAAAGCATAGCCCATATCTAGCAATATAAATGCTACTTTTAGTATTATTTATTATTGTCTGGATCCTGAGCAGTGTGAAGTCTGTATGATCCAATTTCCTTGAGGGCTTGAAGCAACTTAATCCAGTCAAATGCCTTGCGTGTCACTGCCCCTTCCTTTAGTAATTTTACATACTAAACTTATTTTTCTGCCACTTTTTTAGTATACTTTTAGGAAGTTCTTCCGTGGATTATTATCATGATTATGCAAAGTGGGAAAACAAGATAATGTGTTTTTCCAGAATAAAAAGATGTGGTAATTGTTTACAATCAAGGTCTGTACAGCTCAGTGTAATGTCTCTGGTAATAGATGATTCAAGAACACTAGAAGAAAACATTATATATACTTTCCTAACTTCCAGTAATCAACTCCATAGGGATTTTCTTTGCTGGAAGTTTCATCTTGTGTAATTGCACTTAAATTCATTGAACTATTTATGCTGAATGTTTGTAATTTAGCTTCCAGAACCTGGACTAGAGATAAGTGCCACAAAGTAATTTTGGATTGAGAGAGAAATAACTCATTCCTGTATTCTCTTATTGAAATAATCATCTGGCCTTCTCTTGGCTCTGGTTTTCTGCAAATGTACTGCATCACCAGGGCAGGAAACACAAGTCACTATTAAACACATCCTGTGTAACAGCTGAGGGATAAGTCCATGTTGATAAACTGCTGGAGTTCAACAGGTCAAAAATAGCTCAAAGGCATAAGATGTGTCCTGAAAAACTAAAACTTCAAGTCATAATATTGGAAAACAGCTTTTGAGTCTGTCTAGCAATGTAATTAAAAGCAAAACAAAACCACACTTTACCTGTATTCTCATTGGTGTGGCTGCCCACACAATAATGTAGCTGTAAGACTCCATTTTGTCATGGTATTTTTCTTTAATGCTATTCCTGAAATAACAAAAGTACTTCCTGGTTTGTGGCATCTCCCATATAAACCTGTGTTTACAAATGTACCTGCATTCTGAGTAGAAGAATTGGAAAACAGTAGTCAAAATAAGGCTCCAGGTCTCCTTGTCCGGGAATATGATATTTATTTCATGTGAAACATAAAGGTGTAAACTGGGGATGGAAAAATCTAGAAGGGCAGGTAAGTGTATGTGTGTTACGAGCAAATGAAGCCTGCAATGTCAAATACTCATGTTCCTGCTGCCTGTGAATGGGGCTGCTATAGGATTATAGCACTTTGCTGTAACCAAGGGAAGTGAAAGCTGTTGCTTTTGACTTCATTACCAGGGAAGGGAGGAGAAAGGTGCAATTCAATTTGAGAAAAGATTTTTTTTTTTTTAACTTCACCAGTGGTGAATTACTGTATTTCATCTCTGGAAAGGCACACAACTGTTTTAGGACTGGACTGACTTATATTCTTTCCAATAGAACTATCTTATCTTGGTGCATGAAGTAAAGTATTGGAAGAACAGATCCTCTATTTCTTCAGACTTTCAAACCCAGGGCAAGAAAATTGTCCAATAAATCAGATAAACTATTATCCATGTCTCCATGAAAAGCCACTTATGGCCATGTTAAGAGATATATTTTGTGTCTTTGTCACTGCACTCAAGGGTGATGAGATGTGGGAGAAAAATCATGAGATTAAAAAGGGAGCTGGGGAGAGAATTTGCAACTAATATCCTGAGGCTGAAAGGGATATAATTATGAACAAATCCTGGCTTGGCCTTTCCCACCCCATCCCTCTTTTCTTTCTCTATACAGTGTTTTAGATTACTCATGTCAATTCTGCAGCTGTAAAGAATTCACAGTAAAAGGAAACTTCAAGGAATCCTTTGACTGAGAATTTTAAATGTTTTCTGCATGGAAGTTACTTGATAGAAAACATCTGTAGACAAAAAAAATTAATTCTGCTTTGTGGACACGTTTGCATTATGAAAATTAGGAAAGGGGGAAGAAATATTTTGGAACAATTTTGGAAGCTTGAGACAGCATTTTAGTTTGCACTTCTCTTAGTGAATATTCACTGAATTTTCCTTGGTTTAAGTAAGCTGAACTGAGTTTAAGGTTTGATCCAGTGTGTATGGCAGCATGGAGCTGAAATCCAAGATGTTGTTTGTAGTGACACCCAACACTACTCTAAATTCATTCAGCTTATGCATCCTGTAGTTTACAGTCATGTGGACTTAGACAGCTTTTATATCTTTCTTGCCCCTACATCCCTCGGTGAGTCTCTTCAAAGAGCAAAGGAGTAGGAATGGATGGTGAATAAAGGTTGTCATTATCTGGGAACTGAAATATCTCCTGCTGCCCACACACTCAGAATCTGAAAAGGGCCGTATTTTCCCCAATATTCTTTTCTTCTGGTCCAGGCTATTGGTAATTATTCTCAATGGCCAAATGCATAACAGCTTCTAAGCATTCTTTAAAAATACCTGTTGCCAAGAACTAGACAGCAGAGGAAAGCCCATTGTGTTGTCCCTAAAACCCAGCCTTTGCTCATTGCATTTACAGCCTTTCTGGACTGCATTGGCCTGTCCTGAACCCCTTAGAGCATTACTCAGTGCCTGTGGTCCTGTGGGATAGACCTTTGAACATTTTGGAACTCAAAGAACATGAGAATGCAGTAGGTTTTGAAGGAGAATTTTACTGTTTAGTCTGAGTCGTGCATTGAAAGGATGATGCAGACAGGAATTTAAGCCCAACTGGCTAGTACCTACATTAATGCTATTAATCACAAGGATATAAAAAAACTTGCTGTAATCCATGTCTGAAATTCTCTTAATTGTCATAAATCAGCTAGGATAGCCACAAATACTCTTTGATATGGTGTCATGCATGGCTTTTTTTTTTTTTTTTTTTTTTTTATTCCCAAAAATTTATGTAAAGAAAAAACCTAGCAGTAAAGTAGAAAAAGAAAAGGGACATAGAACATAAGTGGGTCATCATCTGGTTGCCATGGCTGGGTAAGGATTGTTGATTTTTGATGCCTGAACACCAACCATAAGACAGAAGGGGGCTGCAAGGGGGTGGTGAGTTGAAGGTGCTTAAAAGAGAGATTTAAAAAGAAGGGAGTGTGCTGATGCAGGAATGGGCTTGTCAATAACCCATACCCTTTGAGAACCTGTGCACGGTTCTAACGAGCAAGACAGAAGTGAATGAAGAACTTGAAAATCTAATCAGTTAAAGGAGATGTAAAAATATTGCATTATTTCAATGGACATTACGTGGTTGAAGCTTAGAGTTTAAGGGCAATGACTGAAGTAGGAAGCTGTAAGTGCATAAACAAAGGCTTTGTTCTTTGTTAACAGTAAGAAACAGAGATGGATGGAAGAAATTTGCAGAAAATGAGTAGCAAAATGCATATTGATTCTTCTCGTGATAAGTTAAATTGATATATTGTCATGATGAGAAAAAATGGCAATTGATTGTGAAATGATTGTTTGGCAGGGGGAAAACAATTCTATGTTTTTATAATTTTTTGGCTTTATTCTTGGATAATTGAATTCCACCAAGGAAAGAGTGTGCATGATGAAGACTATAGGTAGAAAAAAGATCCTATTGGCCTGTGGCTGGTGCTGCACCCTGTGAAGTCAACAAGAAAAATGGCTGCAGAACCTGGATTAAAAACAGATAAGAGGAAAAATATGGTTATCGTAGGATGACCTAAAACAGATCAGTGAGATAAGTCAGAAGAAACCCAGCCGAGTGCAGTCAGGGATAACCTGCGTGCCCAAGAGATGACCTACAGCATGAAAGGCTGCTTTGTTTTATTCTGTTAAATTTGCACCATTTTTGGAGGGATGGGGACCAAGAATAAAATTCACTTTAATGTAGTGGAATCAAAATGTTGTAAACTTGGGCTCCCAGATGCTCCAATCCGTTATGTGAGGTAAGGAAACACCAGCTTTTGGATCTAGAAGTCAGACTTACAGGAATAGCCACAAATGTACTATGAGGAAAACCAATCAGTACTGGACCTAAAAATTTCTTCAGCAGCAACTATTTGTGTTCAAGTCATATTTTCAGGGAGTCTTTTTATAAACAAGTGGGCAGGAAACTTGGTGGTTTAAATCAAAATTCAACTTCTTTCATAGTTGTTTAGTTCCAGGAGGTGTTATTTCATCACATAATGTGAAATACGGGGTAAATTGTCAGTGCTGGCAAAGCTACATATGAGCAGATAAGTCATCAGATAAATTGTGATAGCTGGGGATAAATTGACTTCATTTATGGAAATGGATGAAATCCCTCTGTCTTTCTTGCTCACTGGAGATCTAGTTTTCTGCATTTGTTATGAGTGATGTTGGTCTCTAAAGATACTTTTGATCACACAGTTAATATACATCTAAAGTATATTATCATTTATGTGATGGGCTTGCTATTCGCCTGCTCTCTGTGGTTTTGCAGCACAAAGTGAATTAAAGGAACTTTCCCTGTGGTTATTATGTGTGTATGGGAAGTAGGCCATAGCCTCAGCCAGATAACATTCAGCTTAATTTCCCTGGCTCCCTAAATTTAGCTTGAAGAGCTGTCAGTGGAGGAAAAACCAATTAGACTCCATATCAGAGAAAACACTAATTTCCTTTGGCCGACAACTCTTACAAGGGGTTTTTCAGCCGAGCAAAAGAAGGGCTGTGAAAAAACAAGTTTATGTCAAAGCATCAGCCCAGTCCTCAACTATCCCTGCTAAACAGTCTGTTGGGAGCATAGGTGGGTGTTGGAGACTACAGACAGTGACAAGAAAGCTGTGGTGTCCAGACCTCAGCGCGTGTTGTCAAAAGAAAAGATGTTGATGGGTGTTGTAGGCAGAGCACAGGATGGGGGGCTGGATGGCTGGAAACAGTGTGTTCTATCCCTGTCCCCCAGCTGTTTATTGCCTTTGCAGGGCAGCAGAAAAGTCTCATTCCTGGCCATGGCAATGCAGGTAATCTGGTTCCCCACAAGGACCTGTTGCAAAGCCACCTGCAGATGTTTTGATTGGTGCACAGGTGTTACCAGGGTGTGGTGATGCATGACCAAAACCAGGTGTGTCTGAAGTAAAGAGCAAAGTGAAGTGAAGAGTAGGGCTGGCTGCACTGGGAACCCCAGCTGTGTGGCATGGCTGTGGGAGAAAGGAGGCCCCACCAGGGGCCCAGGAGCATGAGAGCTTCATGGAGAGATCACAAATAATAAAGCCTGAGCTCCACCTAAACAGGCACAGCACAAAGGTCCACTGTCCAGACTATAATTCCTAAATTCTGAGGTTTCTTTAGTGATGGTTTTCTGTGCAAGCAAACTCATAGGCCTTGAGCACTTGTCTGGTCTGTTTGTGTATAACGAATGTTGTTTGAGGTAGGTATATCATGTAGTTTTAAGAGGCTGTAGCACAACGGGATGTTGTTGGACTTGAAAGTGTATTCTTGTTTCCTTTGCTTCTCTGGTACCATGCAAGAAAGGTGTATTTTTGTAATTCTTGAAAAGGCAGGTCTTTTGTCTGCAACTTGTACCTGTCTTGTCCTTGTTAATTGTTTGTATGACTCCACCCAAGATCTGGAAAAAGCCATTGAGAGAGGAGGGCCTTGTCTCTGCAGGGTTGAGGAAGATAAGGATATCATGTGACCTATGCAAGTGAGGTTCTTTATTAATCTCAGAGGTTTCCAGAGTAAGGTAGACAGTAGTGGGAATTTGCACAAGTTCTGTCAAATGTAAATTTTTTTTTTTTATGTCTATCTGAAGATTTCTTTAATGCTGAGTATTCTAGTGTCAATCCTGATGTACATTTGACCCATTTTATAACTTGAGAGAGATGTGAAGAAGATCCTTAGAAGACAGTGTTGAAGTTGATGTGCTAGGGATATTTTTTTCCTGACTGGTGGGTGTGTGTGTGTTTGGCTATTTTTATGCAGTTTAAGATACTTTGTACTGAAAAAAGATATCATTCTTAAGTCTGACACACATTTTAAAAGTTATGGCCTTATAAGATCTGTCAGTGCTTAATACAAATAACATGTTACTGTAAGATATGATCTATAATTTAGAACTCTGCTCTAAACCTGTGTTGCTGAGCAAAATCTGCTTATTAGTACATCACTTTATCAGTGCCTGTAAAGTGTTATTTCTATGCTTGTTCCCAGAAGAACAAGAAGGTTCAGGTTTTAGATGTATGCAGGTGTCCTAACAATTAGGAAAATCTGGTAAACTTTTGCTGGGTAATTTTTTGGTTTTTTGCTTTTAACTTAATTATGTTGGCCTGGTGTTACCTGTGCTGCATGAATAGGTTTCAGCTCTGCTGTGCAGGTGGGTTGGTGTTGCCTGGGCACCGAACAGGACACAGTTTTACACTCCAAACTACCATAGGATCATAGCAAAGTCCCCATGCCAATTTATTAATAAGAACATACTGTCACTGTACTTTTTCTGGACTGCGTCCTACATGAAGTACTTTTTCTGTATAGATTTTATTTTAAATTGTGTCTTCATCAGAAAAAAGCTCTCCCCAAAAGTTAGATTTTGATATTAGAATAGTGAAAGATAATTTCATGTCTTTCTAAGCAGTATTGTATTTTATTTACTTAATTTAGCTTTTTTTAAGGAACATGGAGGGGATCCCAAAGCACAAGAGCAATATTTTTAGGTGAATTGTTATTAAAAGGGCTTTTTTTAACAGAGCATCTTGGAAGTGAGACTTAGAGCCTTTGAGGAGTTTGCTCAAAACTGCTGTTTGGGACCCTGTGTCCCCTCCAGCCTGAACAGGTCAGGATGGCTTTGTTCACTTTGGTGCAGTCTAGATGTTAGTTCTACAGAACAAGAGTGGCTGAATTTTCATTAGGTACTGGACAGCGACAAGCTTTGTTGACTCCAATTTATTTAAGTGCATCTGACACAATGCTTTAAAAATCTGAAGAAAAAAAAGCTTGAATTAAAAGCAGCAGCTGTGGAATTTCCCTATGGTGTTGATGTATTAAGGTTATAATGTTCTTGAAGCAAATGGTGAGATGCTGGGGAATGCTGAGAACTGCACACACAAGGAATTTGTAATATTGTCCAAGCTGGCTTTAGTATTTTTAGTTGTATGAAAGGTAACACAGCTTACACTAAAAATTGCTGGAATTGTTACATGGCTTTGCATGGATGAATATTTCTTTTGAAAAAGGTAAGTTTGATGAACCTGTATTTAGAAGTGTCTGCATTTCGGTTTGTCATTTATTATTATATTGTCCAAAGTTTTGTACTTGGGCAGCAGAAAAAGTACTGTGTGAGCAAAAGGATGCTGTAAAGATCATGAACAAAAATGGGAATAAAGACTTTGAGCCACAACCAGCAAGTATATCAAAAGAATAAGCCTTGTGAACAGAACATTCACAAGAAAGTAGGACAGGTACATATAGATGATGTAGGAATAGGAGAGGAAACAATCAGCCAAGTTCAGTTAATCTCCATCTGAATTGCAAGGGAAAGTCAGTTCTACAGAAATGACTATACAAATAGAGGTGGTTTAGACAGAAGCAATATCTACCTAAGAGTGGTGTAGTTCACTTACATTTTGTGTCCATCTCTGACTAAGATGCTTTTAAATTAAATTTTGACCCGCTTTTTTATCAGTGTCCCAATACTACTGAGGTGTTTAACTTCACTTGAATAATCATTTAATGGACTAGGAAGGTAATTACTCTAAATGGCTGCTCAGTTGTCATACGGCTGTCAGAGACAGATTATTTCCCCTTTAAACATGTTGAGTATTACTAAGATTAGTTCCACTGATGTCACGAGGTCCAATTGTGATGTAAGTTGCCATCATGTGAATGGAGGTGGAAGACTGAACCTTTGATCCAGTTAACCAATACCTCTGAGTGATCTGGAGAATAACAGAAATTAAATTCTCAAAGGTATATTTCAAATCCAGTATGAAAGTTGTTCCTTTCACTTGGAAAGGTCGTAGCTAAGTGCTTATACTGCAGCTTTGCCTAGGCTGAGAGTTGAGTCATAAAGAGGTGTATTCAAAGGCTGGACCACTTAAATGCAGCTCCAGTCTTCTCAGTAGCTCTTGAGAAAATTCAATATATATACAGAGACACATGTAAGCATATTTGCTTTGATGCATGTTGTACTGTAAATAAAAAATGACAAATTTAGTTCTCTTTCAAATACTTAAATTTCATAAGAACTCATCATTTCCCAATGCTTTAAGTTCACTTTTTATTGCCATTCTCATAATTTGCTAGTATTCTTTAATCAAACCTTAATTTTCGTGTGACTCTAAGAGTTAAGTATTGTTTGAAATAGGGCACACAAGAATTTTAGGTCACCCTGCATTTTTCATAGAACTACACTTGTATATTTAAATAATCCTAAATTAGTTCTCTATTTCTGTCACATACATTTGAAATTTCTAGATGAGAGAAAATTAATTACAAAGTAGAGATTGTATCTATCTATAGTTAACAAGAGCTTTACTTACCCATAAAAGCTGTAGCTCTCCAGAATGAGGACAATAAAGAATAGCTGATCTGTACTGTGAGCCTGTGTCCTTTACAGCTACCAAGCTGTGAATAAGGGGGGATATTTTATAGCTTTCAAGCTGATGAGCAGCCCACAGCATGCTCGCTCTTTCCTCCTTCTGCCTTTTTCTGTGACCCTGCTCTTCAAATGCATCTAATACTCCATAATTACTTAATCCTCCACTGCTGCTTTTGTTTCCAGTTCTTAGATGTCATTAACAGAAATGGAAACACAGTAACTATCATGTTGGGAGAGAACCTTTCAGATCTTCAAAACAGTTTATGTTGAATTTCCCTCCACTGTTATTCAAAAGAGTGATTATTTAATCTAGTAAGGGACAGAGTTCTAAGAGAGACCAGATTCGGCGCTGGAATCTAGGTACAGCTAGATTTAAAAATATTGGGCTCCTAGAAGCTACTTCTACAGTCGAAATTTTATCTGTGCCTAGACCTCACCTGGTGGGTGCTAAAGCGCTTGAGAAACCTCATCTTATTCTACTTCACACTCAGCTTTTGAGTTTGTGTGGCATATGAGAATCTTTTTGTTTTCTGTAAAGAAAACAGAGCCTGAAGCTGTCATCTCTGGCTTCATGTTTCTGATCATGTAGGTGGTTTTCTTAAAGATTCCTAATTTTTTTTTTTTTTTGGTGTGTGTATGTTATTGTAATAAAACACCCCCATTTTTCAAGCAATAGTTTTAAAAAAATGTATGTGTTTGGGGTTTTTTTCTGTTTCTTTTCTCAGATCACTTCTTGGGAGAGCTGAACATCTAATAAATAAGAGCCAGTTATAGCACAGCTTATAAAGTGTGTGCTGTGTTCTATTCAAGATGCATTGCAACCTCCCAGTGTTGCTGCAGTATGAGTTAGAGGAAATGCTGTCTGCCAGTTAATACTATTTAAAGATTGTTCCAGTAAGCAGATTGAGCTTCCCAGTGTGATGCTGCTTGATGGGGGCTGTGTATTGCGTTGTTTGGGGTAGTAGCACTGGCTCCAAGTCTGTAGTGTCCTAAAGCTTCACTGCAACATGGAATTATAATCACTGTGGTGAGCATAACACTGGAGGGTGATTACATTGCTGACTCAAAAAGCAATCTGATAATGAGTTTGGAGCCTGAGGAACCTGTTAAGGAGGTGGGGACTTTTTACTCACTCTCTTGCTAGATAATTAAAAAGCTGGTCCCTTCGGCAGGGCTAATGGAAAGGGACGATGAGCTGAATTCTATCTGGGTTATTTTTAATCAGTTGTAATGACATGTCTTGTGAAGTTGCATATGAATTGGAAAATAAAAATCCTTGCTACCTTACTTCTTGTAATGGAGAAGATTCTTGTCTTTGTATTGCCTTATGTGTATGCATTGTCACATTCAGAAGAAAGTGTTCTACAGATGCTGTATTTCTCCAGAAATACACCCCGGATGTTTGACTGTTTAAAAGGGAATGGAATCAGTCAGGAATTAAGCTGCATGTCACAAAATGAGGAGACCTTTCTGCCAGTTCAGAGATTGGCACGATGAGCTGCTTCTTGTCTGCTTTTGGGTATCAAAGGTGCTGATGTTGATTGAGGTCAGAGTGCAGACTGAGGATTAGCAGGATTGCCATGTGCTGTCAGCATGAGCAGAGTCTGGGACATTTCTGAAGTGCAAGCAAGAGGGGTAAATGTTGGCATTTTATTGGCAGTCATGGTAAACTGTGAAGCCCCCAAACAAACAAAAAGCAGAGGGGATGAGTAGGTGGTGTTACTGCAGTATTAGGCATGCCAGAAGCATTCACCCTCCATAGGGGCCAGTTCTTTGAAGTCAATGGGAATTTTTTCAGAGGAACACTGGACCAGGCTCCTGGATATGTGGAAAATGGTAATAATGAAAAAAAAACAGAACAACAGCTTTCCTTGGTAAAAGATAGAAGTCAACAAAGGAAAAAAATGAGGTATATAGTAAATGGGTGAAGACAAGTAAGAAATCACTTCAGATAAACACATCTTCAGTGTCATTCATCATCTTACTGCAGTGAATACTAATGAGGAAACAGGGGTTCATAACACTGCACAAAGCACTGACAAGCAGCCAGGTATAGAGATCCTGTGCCAAATGACCTGTGATTTTTATATGCGGACTAATTAGTTTCAAAGATTATGGAAAAATAACAGTATAGGAATCCAAAATTGTAGAACAGCACTGTCAAGCTAAAATGCTCTTTCCTTTTGAATATAATCCTGCACATCTGGTATAAGAGGCATTGCAAAACGTTGTTACCATCATCAGGTGTTGATTATGCTAGGTGCTGCAGAAATACACAGTGAGCAGTTTTTGCACTGGGAAAGTTCACAATCAATCTGAAAATAAAGGATATCTTGCAGTAACCTGGTGGAGGGTCAGTGGCAGAGGCAGTGAGAGGAGCCAGCAGTGTTCCTCAGGTGAGGGGGGGGGTGGGCCAAGCTCTCTACAGGTGAAGCATTAGCTAGTCAGCACTGCTGAGAGAGACAATGTGCTTGGGATTGAGACTGATCAGGTGCCTCCACACTTCGGAAGTAAAGCTTAGTCATCATGGCCTCCACCCGGGGCACCTGAGGTGTATTTATGACACCTCTTTCAGGACTGACAGGCATAGAGTAACTATTTTCTCTGCAGATGCCAATGAAAAAACTTCCTTTCAGAAAAAGAAATTATCTAGAATAAGTGGAAGAGTCTTTCTTCCTTTCTTAGTTGATGGATCACTTTATGTTAAGTTAATCTAATATTCTACAGTGTGATGTATCTCTCATCTGAGTGTTAATTTACTGCTTTAATTTTTTATAAGGTGGAAATGTGATTTATTGGATTGTGGCTTCAAGTAAACTGTCCTTTTTTCAGGGGAAAAATGTGGACAGTGGATACCTGTGTTGATCTGAACAGTAAAATACTGGGAAAAAATTTATTGGAAAGGATTCTGTACTGGGGAATGTACACTGCTTTCATATATATGGTAGTCTCTCTTCTGTGCCTTTGAATGCTAGTGAAAGGGTATTTTATCTGGTTCACAGGTCTAGTAGATGCAGTTATTTTGGGAAAATCAAAAGATTTTTAGAAAAGGAACTATCATCATTTTACTTGCTCAGCACGAAACTTTTGTAACTGTGATGAAAATAAACCTAACAGAACAGAAGGGAAAGTGGAGGAGTTGGAGCAGGGGGTAAGCATATTGGAGAGGAGAAGTGAGAGCCTGTGGTCATGCTTCAGTAAACTGCTTAGGGAAAAGAATTGGAAATAAGCTGATCTACAGCATCACATTAAGGTGCACAGCAAGTCCTATTCTTTTCGTGGGGGCACATCATCACACCAAGCAGTGCTGGGAGAGATGTGGCTGCAGTTCTCCCAGCGTGCTGCAGGGCTGCTCAAGCTGTGTGCAGGACATCAAAGATTTATCACTCTGCAATTCAGATTACTCTGAAGTACTTTGATGGGGAATCCACTTTAGCAAATACCATTATTGAGTTTAGATGTACACTTCTGATTTATTATGAAAATATTTATTTATTTATTCTTATTTGTAAAAACAAGTAATCACAGAGTTCTGTCCAAGGTTTCCTGAAAAGCAGTACACACCTCTGTTGTGCATTGGATTTACTATGCATGTTGGATGTGATATGAGCATGCTGTTTGTCTTGGATTTTTTGATATTTTACAATTCTTTCATAACTCCAGGCCTGAGGAGGCTACAGATATCACCAAATCCAGAACAAATTGCCATTATGTACCTGGAGCACTCTGGTCTCTATGTACGTGCTAGAAACAGAGTTTATGCATATCTTGGGGCCATATTTTGAGTCCTGGCAGTTTGGTCAGAGTTTTGTTGGGATGTGTACCTAATGGTCATATTCTCAAATTGAGTACATTTCCTGATGGTGAAAAAAGACTTATTAGGAAAGTGTGTGAATTGCTGGTGTCACTGGTACTTCTTTAATTACATTTTTACCAATGCATTGTTCATATTATGAGAATTTGGCCACCAAAAGCTCTTGTACCTTGTCATAACTTTATGAAACTGAGGCAGTGGTTCATTGGAACACTTATTTTGTTTTCAGACTGGCTTAGCTTGGTATTCCTAATTAATTAAAAGCAACAACATTTATGCTTGTAATAGAGATTGTTGGTAGTACTTTAGGGACACGAGGGTTGTCCTTTTCTATACATCCATGAAGTACCTAGATCTTTCCAGCCTATTTGTTTATTTAATAGTTTTGTCGATCTTTATTCTTCATTTTTTTTATGTACCACTTTTTGCTTTCTGTTTTGTGTGATGCTGGTGCAATAAAAATAGACAGACACCCACAGATTTTTATGCTTTTTAGTACAGGAAAAAAAAAAGCAAATGAAAATGGAAAGCATCAGATGCCTATCAGTTAGCATGAGTATCTTCAACTGAGGAAAAAAAACTATCACCATATCCTGCCTTTCCCTTGACTCACATTTCAAAGACACTTTTCAAGAGATTTCTGTGATGGACAGAGACCTGAAGGAATTGAAATCTGTAGTTTTAGGAACCAGAAAGAAACTACCTGTTTTAAGAAGAGGCAGATGAAAAATACCAGTCATTTCAGTCCTCATTTCTAAGAGATGCATCTGGAAGGCAAAGAAATGACTAACAGGAATAGATGTGGTAGTGTGTGATCCTGGTAGAATCTAACTTTAGTCAGGAAGCTTCCATGTGAAGATTCTAGTTGGTGGTAATACTGCAGTGCTCTGGTTTCTTACTTTGTGTGAAGTATTTTCATGAGGCCCACATGCAAATGTTTTTCAGAGCTGTTAAAACACTGTTCCTAGCCTTGCTGGGTATTGTAAGTGTCATGGAAGAAATTAAGACTCACTCTGAGGCACCATTTGTCTCAGGATGATGACCAAATCACTGTGTACTAAGGAGTAACTGTTCTGTGCATACTGGATTTGGATCTACTATCCTTCACTTCTGCAACTTTTTAAGGACTGGCATTGGGTAAATGGTGTCTGTGGTTTCAGTCGAGAAGATCATTAACATTTTAGAGTTTCACTTCTAATTTGTCAATCTTGTACTTCTCTTGCAGTGGACCAAACACACCTTTTGTGTGTGTTTATTTGGAAGTCTGGTGGGTTTGTACAGATGCTGCCAGTGGAGGTCAGGCTGCTTGAAATGCTGATGCACAGATGTGCATGTAATGGAGCTGCATCTGGACTGCTGTGTCTTAAGATTTCTTTCTTTGCAGCTTTTCAATAAAGGGGTTAAAACAGGTGAATATTTGCCTCTCTCACTGGAATATTGAAGCCTAAGTAATTAGGCAGTGAATAAAGTGCCTTGTAGTGAATTAGAAATCTGTGAACTGAATTAAGGTGGTAAAGCCTATGCAATCTTAATGTGTGTGCTCCTGAGCTCTGCTCAGTGGGGCAAGAACTGGGGATCGTTGTGACCAAGGGACAAATACGATTACCAACTAGTGCAACCTTATTTTACCTAAAATCTTTTATTATCATGAATACAGGCCATATTTCTATTCCTTGTTTCTTTAGCTGTAATGCTGAAATCCTAGATTGTCAGAGGTTCACTGTGAGAGTTTATTCATATAAAAAAGAGAGGGAAAAACAAAAAAGGGAAGAGAAGGGGTATTAACTTTTCTGTAAGTTCTCTAGCTTTATTGAAGCTGGGAAATGTCATGTCCTTTCATGTAACTTACTTTAAAATGCTTTTTCCCTCAGGACCTTGGTAAGAAACTTTCTGAGAGAAAATTAATGAACTTTTTAATTCCTTTTTAGAGACCAAGCAATGGTTAGAGGGGTATCAGTGATGATCTTGAAGGGCAACTGAGCAAATCCCTTATTTAGGAGAACTGTTCTGCCACTATGCATTTGGACAATATTTTTGATATTGTGTGTACCAGACAGATTTTAAATTAGCTATAGATTTTTCATTCTTCATGTCTGGTTCAGTAAAAAGATAATTTGCCTTATAGCATGTGTCACAGTAGCAGCTGACTACACAATACCAGCTTGGTTTCAGAAAGGTTTTTTGAGGTTTTGACATTTCATTTTGTTCTACATTGAGAGGATTTAATGTTCATTTCTATGTTTCCACAACCAGAGCTGTACCAGGGTGTCATCTCTGGAATTGGAACCTTGGGATTTCAGTTAGAAGATTCTGCATACATACCAGGCTGGTAAAGCTGTTTTGGGAATGGGGAAATGCACACACCTCTGTTCTGCCTGCTGTGTGCTGAGAATAGGTTTTCCTGGTACAGCAAAGATTTTAATATCAGAGCCAGTGCAATGAGAATGTCTCACTTTTGTAGGTAGACTTAGCCCAAACTAGCCTTTCTTAATTAAATGGTTATTGATAAGTCTCTGAAATACTTAGGCTTTCACAGAACTGTTTTTAGTTAAATCCATTCTGATAATCACTAATTATTTCCATTCATATGTGACAACATGTAGAGCACAAAAGGAACGCTAGACCCTGCTTTCTGCAATAAGTACATTTATTGCTTAGGGAAAAGGCTTAGAAGCAGACATTAAATTCAGTTATTTGTACTTTATCTCTGTCAGACTCAGAGAACTCATGTATTTGACTGTAGAATTCAAACAACACTGTAATAAGTAACATTAGTGAAATATTCAATAACTTCTATATGACTTTTTAATTATCTATTGTTATATAAATCCTGCTGTTCTTTTTCATTTTATAATGGAGATCAGAGGAACTTCTTCACTCCTGAGAATAATTTTTTGTGTCAAATTTTTCTGAGGCCCTCTGAGTATTTTAGGGTTTGCTTCCTATATTTTTCAGCTGGGTTTTTCTTAGGTCATTTCTCCTCCAGTTGCACATGCTGAGGCTCAGGAGACAAATTCAAGCCCACTGTGTGGCTTCTGTCTTAAGACTCTGTTTCCAGCTCTCTGTCTGAGACAGTGAATATTGTATTATCAAAACCATGAGGCAGGTAGGTACTACAGCTCAGGTGTGTGAAGAGTGACCAGAGTCCTTGCTTAGGAATATTGGAGGATCATTCCTGCTGACCTTTGGAGGAACTCTAGAAAGTAGAGAACCCAACTGTGCTTGTTCCTAGTGATATCTTCCTGAAATTAAATTGTCTTCTATGTCATTTGTGGGGAGAATTGCCTATTGTAAATTATCTATCTGAAGAGCAACAAAGCAATCTAGCATCTTCTTTGTTCAGAGAAAAGGGCTAGTGCCTTTTGCTTATGTTATTATAAAATGTATTGTAAATAATAAAAAAAAATTGCATTGGTATTCATATATATATTGTTTTTTAAAGAAAACCTCAACTGATTTAAACTACCTGAACTTCTGACTTTGTAGGGCATAGAAGAGCCTGTGAAATGCATTGTAAATCCACAAAAATGATTTGTTGCTGGTACAAGTGAAATTTAAAGGATAAAAGGCGAAGGGTAAGTGGAAGTATTGATGATGCTCAGAACCAGTGCTTTGCAGGCAATGGAGGAGATCTGAACTGCTGGTGATCCATACAGATAGCAGTGAGAGAGCAGAAGAATATAAAACAGTAGTAGTGTCTACCCCCTGGACTCACTGCCCTATGGGAAAATGAATTCTAAGATGAGCACTTGAAACTATTCTTGTTTGGCCAGTAATATTTTTTTTTTTTTTAGATCTCAGAATATCCTCCTGAGGGCATGTAGGTGGCTTAAGGCCACTGACCTAAAGGAAAGAAAGACTGGAGCTGTAGCCATGTTACTCAGGAATGGCTGGAATATTTGCCCAGCATATGCCATGTGCCTCTTTGCAGGAACTGGCTTGTATGGTACAATGTCAGCTTCACCAAAGCAACAGTTTTCTGTAGGACAAAATTCCTCAATCATCTCTGAGTACTTTGCTCATTTTGTGGCCATATTTTAAATCTTTAATATAGCGAAGTGTATTACGTCTGCATATTTGGATCACGGGGAACATAGAGGGGCTCATCTTCCTCTGGGGAAAGGGGAAAGCTGGGAAACCACAAGGACTCTACAGTCCTCTTGCAGTGAGAGGAGAAGGGATGAATTTGCTTGAGCTGGTCATCTTTCTTGGGTTGCAGCCACTGACAGTGGGCAGAGGTTTAGTGCAGGAAGCAACAGTGGATGTGTAATATGCAGAAACTTAGAAGAAAGGAAAAAATAAAAGCACGAGGAACTGCAGTGCATGGCGCCGTTGGAAAAGAATGAGTTGACTCTCATGACTGAGGGTGTGACAAGGAAAGAGAGGATGAAATAGAACTGCTCTTACTTGGTAAGGCTGCCATAAGGGATTGATGGGACACATCCCTATTGTGAAAATTGGATCTGTCATGATTTTGCAAATATCTTTGAAGAGGGTATTTTCTGTCAGGTGAATGGAGCACAGACATGAGTGTCAAAGCTGCAAAGGCTTGTATGGGGAAAATGAGCCAGTGGGCTTAATCCAGCTTTTGTGATTTGAGACTGTGAAGGTGATTAGAGTTAAAAAAGAAAGAAAAAAAAGAAAGAAAAGAAAAAAAGGTTTCAACAGTGTCCTCAGCTGTTCCTTGTCCCACAGTATGTGACAGCAGTGGAGAAGGTCTTGAAAAGACTAAGTAAAAGGGAAGGATTTTCAAAATCCTTTAGGTACTACTTTTTAAACTTTTGAACGTCACCTCAGCATTAAGACTTGGAAAGTACTGAATATGATCTGCAGCAGAAAGTTAGGCACTTTTTTGCAGCAGTTTTTGCCCCCTTAGGAGGTGGGCAGCAAGTGAAGCTGAAAATTAAAGAATAAAAGTGTTTATGGTTTTTTCTATCTGATCCTTGAAAACAAAGAAAATCTGGTTCTTATAGTGAGTGAAATATTAAAATTAAAAAAAGAAACAAATCAGGACAAAACAAACCCACCAAAACCCCCACCAGAAACAAAGCTACCTCTGTTTAGCTGGATTGTTGACCAGATCTTGCAAACAGGAGTCTGATAGTAAAAAAAAATTCTTTGTAGTCAGCACTCAGATTATGCTCTGCCTTCTGTGAATCTGTAGGATTGTATTGCCAACAAAGATGGCAAGAAAAGAGGTGGCTTAAATGGGCAAAAATGCTCTGCCCTGAAAGTAACTCACATCCATGATGTCACTAAAGCAAGATATTTTGTATATAAAGCTGGCGAGTCACTTAAATGATTAAAAATTTTCCTATCGATGGCCTTCAATTACAGAAGTAATCAATTTAGCTGCCATAATGCAGTGTGTAGTATGATGTGAAGTTGATATGATATGAATGCTCCATTATGTGTAATGCAGCTAAATTGTACCAGGATGTATATTAAAGAAAATTAGCTCTCACGTGATACGGTTTGATGCACTTATAGTTACATGGAAAAAAGTGAACTTACTGAGTATTTTCAGAAGTTAATATGTATCTGAGAGAAGAAACATAATGTAGAGCATGGTATCTCTTGGGGAGCTTATTGTAATGAATTTCACTGAAAACATACCAAATGCTGGAATAATTTCATGTAGCAATTAGGTCATGGAATTCAAAGGTGTCTTGGGCTTTGCAGATACACAAAGCAAATAATTCCTATGAAGCAGAATACTGAATTCCTGCTTGAAGAAATGTATCCTGTTATTATGCAGACAGCTGGATCTTGGAAAAGTGTGTGCTGAGGGGATGGGGGAAGAAGAGCAGACTATACGGGTATTCTGTAGGAAGCTGTTTGTACTTGGAGTTTCATCCTAGGTTAGCTGCTCATTATAAAGATTGTGAAGGAAATCAATAAGATGAATAGGTGTGTAGACCCTTAAGAAAAGCCTGTCACTCCAGAGCTGAAAGGCAACCAGTTCCGCTTTGAAGACTCATAGATGGTCTCCCTCAGCTGTGGCGACTTCTGCTGAGAAACAGATGGACTGGTGTGTTTTGCACGTAAACCTGACGAAGCTGAGCTGCAGTGTAAGCACACGCTGGGTTTAGCACAGTGCAGAATAACACCAGGAGCTTACATGACCAAGGAAGTCTGAATAGGAGAGCAGGAGGCAGTGCATTCTGCATATCTTTTGAAACTGAGAAATTCCTTGGAGACTGTTACCAGTGGGCCTTTTAATCTATGTTAAGGCTAAATCCCTGCAGACGTTTAGTGAGCTGTAATTGCTTCTTAAGCAGAGCCTCTTGTCTGCCAAGAGAGCACATCCCATTTGTAGCTGAGGGTCCAACCTGAAGAGCTTGATTGCTGCTTTGTAAATGAGATATACACCAATTGAATTAGACAGCACCATCCCAGTGAGTGGATGGTCAAGTATCAAACCCTGTGTTTTAGTTAACTGCAGAGTATGAGTGTTTTTCCTTATTTTTGTACCCCTTCCTTGCAAAGTAATGTCTCTACAGTCCCTGGCTTGTGGGACACTTGCTTGCAAGCTTATGTACCAGATCAACTCAGATCAACTCTGTCAAGGAATCTTGTTCTAGTTTTTTTGGTTTGTTTTTTTTTTTTTTCCTCTTTGATTTATTTTCTAGCATTCACTTTGAATTATTTTAATGGTGGATGTTTCATTCTCCATTTGAAAAATTATCATGGGGCTTGCTAGTTCATTGATGTATCTTGCTATTGCGAGTGTATTAATAGCAACAGACATCAAATATGTATTGTTCAAATTTGGGTTGCATTTATGCCTGTTATAATAGAGGTATTAAAAGAAGTCTAAACTTATAGTTAACAAACTTGTATTAACCTCAGACCTTTGTAATGCAGGCCAGAATTTCAAATATCTACTATCAACTTAAAGACAAATTGGAGAGGTGCCCTTTCCACCCAGCTCCCCAAATCTCTGATAAATTGTTCTGAACCATGAAGGCATCACAGGCTCCAGTGTAATTGTGAGTATGACAGCTGTAGCACAGAACCTGAAGGGATAGACCTAAAGTAATCTTGCTGGGTAGGATTGCCACACTGCCAGGCAAAATTCGTCACTGATGTGACTTCTCCTGAAGGGCAAGTAGTGTTGCAGAGTACAGAATTAGCCATGGAAGAATGGAGTAATGACAGATGGCTTCGTTCTCTGCAGTCATGGGCTTCAAACACTCTTCTTTGGGTTAGTTCCCATCCCTTTGCTTTCCCTACACTGTCAGTACTACCTATATTTAGGATTGTCTAATTTCTGTGTGGGAGTGTGGGGTAAAATATTTGAAATAAAATACAAGCAACCAAAACACAGACAGCTGATAAGGCTCCTGCCACTGCAAATTATTATTGCACCATTAAAATCCCAAATTAACATCACTTCACTTATAGCTGTATGATTGACAGCTCTTCTGCTGCATTTCATTTCATTAAGATGCTTTAATCAATCTATTTAAATCCTATTTTTCTCTAAGTATTTTAAATTTTTCCTTACTCTCTTTTTAAAAATTGTATCAGGGCCTTGTAGAAGTTGCAGTCTTGAACCGATACAAAGATGATGATGAATATGCAAAGCCTGCCCATGCTCCAAAACATGTCATAGTCTGATTTAGTAATACTGGTCTTGTCTGGAAAAGGAAGGCCTGGAAGAACATACCCTCATTCTTCATGTGGATTATTCTGATCCGGCAGCAGATTGTGCTATTGAGAAATTCTTTTTAGCCCTTAGAGGGAGCCACAGACTTGCCTATGGAAGTGGAGTGAAAACAGGCAGGTTTTGTTACACCCTTCTGTGACAGAGGAGGTGGGGAAGGGATGGTTCTCAATTAGTTATGGGGGTTTTTTCTATGTTTTAATTGACAGCAACTTACAAATCAAAGACAAGCCTGGTTTGTTGTGGGGAGTGCTGTAAAATATTTGCTTTTCTAGTAACAGATTTGTAGGGTTTACAAGGTCTCAAACAAATGTTAATTTTACCTTTTTCCTTTTACGTGGCCAGCTCCCTCCTGCACCCTTTGGTTCCAGGTTCTATTGTTCTCCTTTTGATGCTGACACAGCAGGACCTGAAAAATTAAAATACTGCACACTGCTTCCTCTTAAAAATGAAAAATATAAAGGCAAAACCCACAAAAAATTGATTAAGGGCATGGAGTTCTTAGTATGGAAAACGTGAATGCCACATTTTTTGTTTACTGGGGTTTTTTTATGAATAATATCCCTTTGAGGAGAGAGGTGCATTACACCCCACTCTTTCTCTGTAATGTGTAGGTTATAGCACATTATTTTTATGTAAATGACATGGCTAAAGTAGGTTATATGGCTGTGTCATAAAATCCAAATGAAATGCTGGCTCAGCATTAATCAGCATTGGCAGTGAGCTACTCAATTCAGGGATTGGAGGATGCACGTGCGCAGAGGAAAGGGTGTGATAATTGTGATAATTCAGACTATGTATTTGGAATATTTTTGGGAAGGTGACCTATAAGGAGAATCAGTTAGGTTAACAATCCAGTTTTGAATTGGTGTAGGTTACCACTGGGAACATTTCCTGTGTAGACAACAGGTTTCCTGGGTTAGTAAAGAGAGAAGTAGCCTTATCTCTTTAACAGAACCATGTCTTCAAAGCAGAGAAAAATTGTTTTCTCCCTATCCCTCTAATAGGATAGGTTTAGAGTTATAAAATACGTTCTTGGTTATGGAAGGAAATCTGTAACCTCTCATTTTTTTTGACTATAGCTATAGTGAGTGTTTTCTTCAAATTTTTGATTGTCAGACATCTCTCATATCAGAATCTGTTAATTTTTACCAGAGGTCATTCTAGAGATGGTCTTTCATAGGGGAATTGAGTGCCTGGGTTACTGTTAGTGAGGAGGGTGAGTAGGAAGCAAAGCTCTGCAGATGCCTGTGACACCCTTGCATGTTATGAGAGTGGGCTGGGAAAACAATCTGCTGTTCAAAAACACTAAGGGAAGGATGCAAGGAGGGCAGTAAAATCTAAAACAATGCCTGCATGGGAAGACAAGAAGTGAAAAAATACAATGGTTTTACACAAATATTTAATTCCAGATAAAGGATCACAGCTAGTCAAGAAAATTCTTGCATTTGGACTGCCAGCTGAGCAAAATGGTTTCTCAAGAAGCTTCATTACAGTGGGCAGGAAAGCAAGTTGGGAGGCTTGAAAATAAACTGGGCTGGGAAAAGAATGAGGGGCAGAATTTTCCTGCAGTCCGTCTTCATGACAGTTATGACTAGGGGGCAGATGAATTTTGTGTAGTCAGGTTTTTTTATCCTTGCACTGCATATTATCAGTAATTCTGACTGTATCAGAGAAGTCCTTTAATTGTTTTCTAATAGCGCTTCAAGAGTGTTTCTTCAGAGAGCAGAAATGTAATTCTGAAAAGATTCAGATGCAGAAGAAATTTGAGGTACTGGGAGAGTGGTTAATGACTAAACTTAATTGTCTGAGTTATTTATTGCTTCTTAGTGCCTCTGGTTTGGTGAGGGTATATGGAAGCTGGACCTGCTGTCAAATTCTTTCATGTCCTGCAAGCTTCTCAGCCAGCTCCTGATGAGGGAGATTTAGCTCCTGAGAAAGCCAACAGGTTAGGCCTAGTTTGGGCCAAACACCTCACTGACCCAAAATATTCAAAGCATGTATTTCTCAGAGTGCCATCCAGCATTAGTCTTTTCTGATAATTGGAACAGTGGATGGTTTCTCAAGCATGCCTAGTAGTTACTCACATGGCTGAAGTTCTCTATACCTTTGGGATCTGCAGGAAGGTAACCAGCTCTCTCCTTCCATTTGCTTCCTTTCCAGACTGTTATCAGATCAAATAAAATATTAGTAAGGGAAAAGAAGGGACTGGTGAAAAAACTCGATTCTTTGCATTGATTCTTCTGGATTTTCCACCCTATAAAGCAATGTAAGTCTTAAAAAAATTAGCTATCAGTGATAGCAAAGACAGAGAGAGAAATGATGAAAAACTGCCACCCATGTGAGAGTCCAAAGACCAAGTGTTATGTAGCAGAATCTTTTTGTCTTGGACAAGAAATTAACAGCAAAATTTATGATGTATCTTTCTACTTCTATTGGATCTTGGTTTATATCAGATAGATAGGGTGTTTCTTTATCTTCCTCACTTTTCCTTTGTATGTCCAGTTTTTTATTTTGGGGTTACTGCAACTCAGAGAAATGCTATGACAGAGGAATTAGATCAGATTCACAGCTGTGATTAGATGATAAAACTCCCACATACAATGTCTGAGAAAAAAAATAATTCCTGCACAGATTCATTCCACTTGATAATTTGGTTATCATTTTCAAATATTTTTTGTGAACAATCTTCAGGCAGTGGGTTGTTCATGAAGTGTCATTTCTTCTCCTTGCTCTTGCTGTTTTTGTTGTGTGGTTGCTTGCTGAATATTACCAGTAGCTGCCTGAAAATTTGTTTGTGTGTTGTCTTGCATCTTGTATCTTCAGCCTGAGCTTCTCCTCTAGCTGAATGCAGTTCGGAAATGGTTCTACTTATCATACTTAAATGGATGTAGTCCATGATGAAGAGTTTGGGTTTTGCACTGTGATAACTTCTGATCAGGATTTGATTTCTGGTCTCTGAAGTCAAGCAAAATAAAATAAGAATGATGACAAATGAGTAAAACAGCACGACTGCTTGCCCTGAAGCCTTTGCAGAGGTGATTGTTTTTCAATTAGTGCCAAAATGTGAAGCCACAGCTCTAATATAATTGAATAAAAGCAGAGAAACAAAGCCAACCCCCTCAGGGTCTCCCTTTTCTGTACCTGAACAAGTGAAATAAAGAAGCAGTAACAAAATCTTTCTTACCCTAGGTTTTTTCTGGCCAAACCCTATTTTTTAAAACATAATGATAATAAAAAATGCAATTTGTTTAAGGAGACAAAATCTGTATGTAAGAGAGATCCTGAAGTGCAGAGTAGCATGTGGACTGAAATATTAAAAGGCCAAAAATGGTGGGTTCTGAAATTCTGTTTTTGCTGAAGGAATCATTGAAGTTTAATCTTCATGCATCTGGGTGATCCAGTGTCTTCTCTGGACTTCTGGTTTATATTAGTTTTGTTTTCTGCCTTAACTAGGATGATAGTATTATGCATTCCTCAAAAGAATGAACAAGGATTAGCAGTTAAGTTTTTGAATGAGGTCATGGAGGTCATACAAGACTTTGACAGCTCCTTATCTACAAAGTAGGTTTCTCATGAGGAAATACAGACCTGCTTTTGCTCTTCCTTCTTTTGTAAATATCAAGCAGGGGTATATGGCTCAGCCTGGAAATGGTCTGTGTCTTGTCATGACTCTGAGTGGCCACATCCTAGTTCATCTCAGAAAGTGGTGCCCTTCCCTCAAAGTGTTACCCCTCCCTGAAGCAGCTGGGAGCTAAGTCCATGCCCAGTGAAAACTGGCTCCTGAATCCAGAGGGTTTGCTTTTGTTTTTTACATAGTTAAGTGGTTGTTGGCCCTGGTGCTGAAATAATACTGTTTTACTGATTTTGGTAAAACTGTCACATAGTGAAAAGCCATAATCTTCTGGAAGAGCACCATTTTTATTTCCTCCAGTCACCAAGTGGAAAATGAATTAACATCAGGGCTTGCAGAGTCTGCATGAACTGCTGAGAACTTACTCTTGTTTAATTAATATTAATTTATTTATAAAGTGATAACAAGATTCATGTGGCTTCTGTTACATTTGCTTTTAATTTTAGAGGCATTTCAATCAGTTTGCTTCATGACAGTATTTGTCAACACCAGGTAAATAGGACCTCTACTATGACTTTGTTGAGACTAGTTAACAGGCTAGACTGGGAAATAATACGCAAACTCGTTTCTCCTCTTATCGGGAGAGATCAGTTCCCAAAGTGACATAGATATTGTTGGGGTAGGTGATACCTCTAACCATGACATCACTGTAAACCCCTGAGCAACACTTACACCCTTGGGAGTGTATTTCTGCTGAAGGGAACTGCTTGACCTGAAAGTCTGAGACTTTCTCTACATTGAATTTCCTTCAGCTCAAGGGAGAAAAGCTGATGGATTCAGTCAAGAGTCTCTTATTTTTACTGGCTTGAAGTCAGGAGCACTGAAGTGACTTTTCTCTTTTTTTTTTTTCTTGTGGACTTTTTATTTTATGTTTTTTCCTTGTCCTTTGCTGTTCCTTCTTCTTATATGCACTTGACACCTGTCCCTGCCTTTGGAGGATGAGATAAGCAAAGAACTCTATTGCTGTGAAGAGAAGGAGCCGAATATGTCTGCACAAAGAGGGCCAGAGCAAGAATCAAACCTCTCCTGGGCAGGCAGGTGTGGGAGAGCTCCTTCACTGCAAGTTGCTTTCTGGAGTGCCATCAGTGGAGCTTTGTCACTGTAGTGAGTATAATTGGAAGAGACTTCTCTTTCTTTTTTTTTTTTTTTTTTGAAGTTACCATGCTGCAGCAAATTCTGCGAGATATGTATATTGACCCCGAGCTCCTAGCAGAGCTGAACGAAGAGCAAAAGCAGATCTTGTTCTACAAAATGAGAGAAGAGCAACTGAGGCGCTGGAGGGAGAGGGAAGAAAAAGCACGAGTGGAGGAGGCTGTGCTGAGAAAGACAGCAAGGCGCAACCAGAGTAAGATTTGTGACCTCCTTCTATACATAAGAAATGGGCTGGTGGGTGTGCAATGGGCTGTGGGGCAGCAGGTATCTGGGAGAGGTTACAGAGCTGAGTGACAGCTGTCTGCGTAGGCAAAAAGACTGCCTGTGACAGCAAAAGCATTGTGTCCCTGCTCACTGTATCTCAAGGCTGCCTCTTTCTTCAGGGAGTAGTTTCACGTTGGAGAAAGAGGAATTGCTTTGAAGTGCATTTTTGAGTTAGGAGTCACTGCTGCTATTCTGTCAGTGGTAACAGATGTACCATGACCAAGTTTCCCCTCCTCTCCTAAGGCTTTTTTCTTCACCTGCCATCCCAACCCCTCACTGTCAGTCAGGCAAAAGTCTGTGCTGTTGAGGTTTCTTGACTTGGCATTAAATGTTTCCAAGTAGCTGGAGTAGGAGATAATTTATGAGTTTGAGCTTCTCAGAAAGGACTGTTTGGCAATAAGACGTAATGTCAAAACAGCCATGCCATATGAGACTGTAATTCCAACTGTACAAATAAACAGCCTTCAAGAGATTATGTCTAGGGAATAAGATAATAGTGTGGCAAGGCTGTAAAAAAAGTCAACAACCAAAACCAAAGAAGAAACCAGAAATGTGTTTTCCTGCAATATGTAGATAAAATGTGGAGCTCCTTCCACAGGCTGTTATGAATGTTGAATGTGTGTTGACTTAAAAAGCAAATAAGCAAAATAATGGAAGAAACATCAAAAAAGAACTTCTCTAAATGTCATTTTCAACTGACTGGTCTTGGGTCCAAGTGATTTGAAATAAACAGCAATTCTTAGCAGATTGCTCTTTCCTCTAAGTGGCACTCTCCCCGTTCACAGGATGAAGTTGTGGGGCTGGTGTAACATAAAATACATTTTCAACTTGGAAACGTAACTGTAGTGATTCCTCACTCAACAAGGAAATGTCAAA
>JAWWEV010000169.1:10340126-10412015 GCA_035583235.1 Hafferia zeledoni | reverse complement strand
GCTGGTGTAACATAAAATACATTTTCAACTTGGAAACGTAACTGTAGTGATTCCTCACTCAACAAGGAAATGTCAAACACTCCTTTCCCAGTGAAATGCCAAAGATCTTATCCTATATTTAAGTGTATTAAAACTTGAATATTCAAAAATTTCAGTAACTTTTGGTAGTTGATTTTGAGAAAGTGCTTTAATGATTATGGGACTGCAGTCAGTGTTTGTGTTGCTTCTTTTAATGCATCTGTGGTAGGAAGCACCCCAATACAGAGAGATTATTGGATTCAGTTGTCAGACTTAAAATATTCAGAGCTTCTGAACTTTACGGATTGCCCATTAGACAGTTATCAATGCAAAGACTATAATTAGCAAAGTGTTACAGAGCAAAACTATTTTCCAAGATTCCCTTGAGGCACAGGCCTTGGTGAAATGACTAATGTAAGTTACAATGGTAGCCTTAAAATAAGGGGGGATTCTTCAGAACAACTTAATCAGCCGTAATAGGAGTTTAAAATATCCCCTCACAGATGGCAAGGTGGATGTTGGAAAATCTCATTTTGTTTAATTTCTACTTTCTTCCTGCTGGTACTCTGGCTGTGAGTGGTAACCTCCTAAGAGGGATGGCATCAAAATAGCTTCTCTCACACAGCACAAAAACCTTTTTCATTTTGATTGATTTGTAGCTGAGAAAAATTTAAAATGCAACTCTGCTCCACATACCAAAATAACCTCATATCGTTGAGATAATCTGTATTATGCTCATTCTTTGAGGAAGACAGATACAGAAAAGTCTGACTGAAAAAATATTTATGTGATGGTTTGTCACAGTGTTGACACCTAAATTTCAATTTATAAATTATACATTGGACCTGTTCAGCTTCCTACTACAGGAGACCATTTTCTGGGTAATTAATTTTCTGATTTATAAAGAGTAAGAGAAAGAAGAGCAGCAGAGTAACCTATAGATTATATTTTCTCTGACAAAGGTATTCACAAATACACACTGAGTTAAATTTCACAATAGCCACTTTCCATTTTACTGTCTTAAATTGCCAATTTAAGGTATTGCTTAGGTTTGACTTTTGCCCACTGCTAGAAACTTTCTGCTTCCTTCAAAGCTGTACTGAAGAACTGTTGGAATCAGCTTTGCATTTCAGCCACTTGGTTCTGCTGAAAATATTTTTTTTGCTTCCACAAACTGATGCGGATCAGAGTTAGAAAATATGACTTCTTTCAGGTGTGCTGGTCATTAATTATGCAGATGCTTGTAACAGATTTCTGCTGTACAGTGCCATAGTATGAGGGTAAATGATCTCACAGTGGAGCTGGCTTCATGCTTTAAAAAAAAAAAAAGTTGAAAAAAGCCAAGCACAAATTATGGGTATAAGATAGGAATTACCATAAATATTCATGCCTATGTAACTCAAAGGGTCACAGTAGATGACAATAATCCTTTCTCATCTTAAAATCTGTTGTTTTTTGTTTTCTTGGAGACATTTGAAATCAACAGTTTTTGGACCTTAAGATGCTTAATTTTTGGTTGTCATTGATGTATAAACAAATTTCCAAACATTCTTCCTCTGCTACACAGTGTAGAACAGAGTAGTTTTATTCCTGTTTTAAATTAGTGGCTACCAAAAAAATGTAAAGCTACCGCAATAACTTGTTCTTTATTCCTTTGTAACTGAGAGATTTGTGCTATTTCATCTGCAAGGTTTTAATTTTGACTCTGCTCCATGACATAGGTTTTGTATTCATGGTATTTTGTTGAAGCCAAGAGTTATTCTGGCTTTTTAGAAATCTTTGTAGCCTGACATAGAGTAGAATACAGATGTGAGACTTGAATATCTCTCATGTGCTGAGTTTTTGAAAATTTATGGTTGACAGAGAAATGTGTATGTTGCTTGTGAATACAACAAACTATTTGTATAAAACAGTTTTATATTCATTTAATTGGAATTATCTTTATAGGACTGCCTTTCAAATCCTGTTTTATCTCATAGTTTGAATAGCTGCATATGAAAAGTTTGCCCCACCTCTCTGGAATGGGATATGGTGATATTGAACAAAAGGAGTTAATGACAATGAACACTTCTCTAGTTAAAAATCCTTTCTGCTTGACCTGGAGTGTGGGTCCTTCCAAAATCACAGCATTTTGTGAGGTTATTCAAGGTAAAAGAAATATTTTGTGGCTCTAATTATATAACGACTGCTGGCTGATACTGCAAAAGTGAGTTGAATTCTTGGAGGTCCATCTCCAGTTCACTTACACGTTGCTCCCAGACAGATGTCTTCATTGTAATAAAGCAGTTGGCTTGTTCTTACTGTGCTAAAATCACTGAGAGAAATCTCCTCAAAATTTTAAGATCCCTTTGGGATTTGGTGAGAGTTGACTAACAAGCAGCCCTGCAATTCATAGATATATGTATGTGATTAGACAGGAGCCCTTTAACCACTATAGCTGGGTTGGGAATAAGCAAAGGGCCCTGCAAAAAGATATTCCCAGAAAGAGATCTCAAAAACGATTATAATTAGGAAACTGAAGAACAGCCATGTGGGAGGGGAGATAATGCTGGTCTGCTGCTTTTTATTCTGACGTTTATTCATAGTGAACTGCAGACCGTGGTGTTCAGTCAGGAGCTACTTGTCAATGCTCTTATTTAGCCATCCTTAACAATGGTAGCTGGGAGACAATAAAGTAGGCTTATCACACTATGGCTAGAAAATAATTTATTTATATAAATGGCATTTGTGTTAGAAGATCATTAGAGAATAGATGATGCTATTTGGAAGCAAGTATTTGAAATATCCCAAGTGGATGGTTGAAGGACACATCAGTGTCAGATGTGAAGGCCAGTGAGTGGGTATGTGTTTCAGTGGATGTGCATGCACTGACAATTTTTCTGGTTTTGAACTAAAAAATGGATTCCTCATTTATGCTAAGGCCACTACACACTCTGGTAACGCTTAGCCGAGGTTTTATCTCCTACAGAGATGTGTTCCTATCAGTGTTCATTGTCTCTTTCTCTGTATCATTGGATATGGGTCTAACCAGAGACATCAGACTTGAATATTTCTGAAATTTCTGTCCATATGTGCTTTTGAATTCTGCAAAGCTCTGTCTTTTGTTTTCATTCAGATACAGGTGGAACAGTAACAGCAGAACACAAACAAGCATATTAGAATAATTTTTATTAGAGGACTGAGCCAACTAATTTGAACTCAATGATAAGTTTTAATGTAACATTTGCAATGTGTATAGCAGCTTGAGACGAGCTGCAGCTTTGTTAGTACTGGGGCTTGTGCTGGGTGTGGCGGAGTACTGAGGTACAGTTTTATTGCAGCTTCTAACTCTGTTCACTTCTCTGGACCTGAGGCCAGGAGACACGTCCAACCACCATATGACCTAGATATGTACCAGATGGAACAAATCCTTAGGGACTTCTCTGCCTTCTTATGATTAGAAGTCAGTCTGTGCTTTTTAGTCTCATATCTTGCCTTGTAGCCAAGTTCTCTGGTTTGCAGGGAAGTGACAGCAGAGTCTTGCTGGCTACCTGGGCCTTCTCTTGCATGCACACAATCCAAAACCTCTGGCATCAGCCACCTTCTCAGAGAGCTACTGGGTTCAGGGAGCCACTCTCACTGACATGGAGAGCATTCCTGTGTTCCTCTGCAGTGTTCTGGTCCTTCACCTGTGTGGACACACTGGTGTTTGATGGGCTTTCTCATACACACTAGTGCTCTGGTAATGATAAGGGATTGTGACACTCTGCAAACTCATGAATACTTGATATGGAAACAGAGCAGGACTGCAGCCAAGGGGAGAATGGGATTTGCCCAAGTTAATTCAATATCTTCTTACTGATTGTGCCAGTTTTTCACATAAATGACTGAAACATTTGAGGGCAACAGCACCAGGTTTTGAGAACAGGATTTGGAAGACATGGAAAAACTTGATGTATTCAAGTCAGCAGTGGATTTAGCCAGACAGTGATGTCAGTTACTAACCTTCGAGTCCACTTGTTTGCTGTGGGGCTAAAACCCCTCACTGTGGGGGTATAGTTCTCGCTGGTTTTGGGTCCTGGGTGCCTGATAAAAGGAGTCAGTGCAAACCTGCCACACTGTGTTAAGTAGGAGAGCCTGGTACAGAAAGGGATCCATAGTTCTGTGTTCATTTGGTGACACAGAACCTTTATCCTTCCACTTTGAGTTTCCAGCACTCCCTGAAGCAACTATGCAGACTTGGTTTTATCTTATACTCCAGCAGAAGGAAAATCTGGAGATTTTGTAAAAGGTCTGTGTGAGTAACCAAGCCCACTGTATAGCTTTTACTCTTTACAAGAGTCAATTTCGACTAGAAAGCAGAAATTATGGGGCTATGTTCCTGACTGTCATTTTATGAAGAAGAAAAATACCAAATGAATGATACTGATGCAAATGACTTTAAAACCTTCAATTTTGCTCTGCTATTTACCTACATGTTTATACTGTTTAGAGTGAAAAGGTCAACCATTAAAATGGGCAGACAAGAGGCTACTTCTAGATTGTACAAGGAATTAGAGCAAGTCTTTGAGAGTTTTGAATGTTATCTCCCAGTTGAAAGTGGGCAAATTACAAAATTATGTGTAGCAGTGTGCCCTGGCTAGGGAGCCACGAAATTATCTGGATCATACTGGAGAGAGGCTACAGAAATGATACTCTATTTTTGTGTTTCTTTTCTTTTTTTCTTCTTTTTGGCTTACAAAATGCAAACCTATATGCTATCTATATCTATCATTATCACATGCCATGTGATAATGCAAACCCACTTACCTTTGAGTGTTGTGTACAGTTATCCTTGCTATATTTGTTAATTACCAGAGTCTTACTTGAGTCACTGTTTCCTCCCTTAGTATTTGCTCTCTTCAATCACTTTTCCTTTATTTGATCCTGCAGGGGTATATTGCAGCATAATTATTTCCATGGTAACAGGCTGTAATTCCATAAACAGAAGATTGAGTTTGTTATATGATCAGGAAGCAGCTGGGGAGCCATGAGGGCTGATTTTTCAGCAGTGCTGAAGTCCTGCAATCCTTGTTGATATATTAATGTAATCAGCTGAATTTCTCTCTCCCTTTGCAAATCCTTCCCTAAATAGAAAGGCAAATAACACAGTGTTGAAACTTGAGGGTGTGTAAACTGGAATGTTAGGGGGTAGAATTTTCCCCCAATTTCTTGTTGCTTTAAGAATGGAAAGAAAGAGGTTTTTGGAATGCAATCTTTGGAAGAGAGGGGTTAATGCTTCTATGACTATTTGGAGGGGCAGAGCACAAATTAATTATAGCAGATCCTCAGTTTATTGTGGGATGATGGTATTTTCATTACTTTTCTCATTACCATCTAATTATTCTCTATATATTTTAATGGATTTACAGCAGTTATTATTTTGAGAAGTGCATTCTATCCTTTGAACAGTCTCTCAAAAACATTCACAGTAATTTCCTAGGTTTTCTCGTTACAAAGAAGTGAAATTATGTGTATCTATTTGTGTGTTTGTATAAAAATGAAATATAATCAAATCCTTGTACTGGCCAAGCTCAAGGAACTGAGAACAACCCAAAGCTGACATTCACATTTTCATCCTAAGTCATGTCCTGGAGCTAAAGAAACTGAATGAAACATCATCTACCCACAGGCTATAAAAATTCAGGCTTCCACTTTAAAGAAGCCATAAAAATAATTTGCTTGAAAGCCAAGAAATCTCATGTAAAGATGTTGTGCTGAGACAAAGGATACCAGATATCTGAACTGCAGAAGAACAACAACAACAACAAAAACAACAAAAAAAACCCCCCAGCCCTACAAACCCACTAAACTGCACAAGCTACAGTTCAGCTCTCCATGGCATAAGTGGATCAGGCTGATCAGCTTGATGTCAGCAGTGAAAGCTCATGCAGCCTATTTCAAATGCATAATAAATTTCAGGAGGTTTTTTTTCTGGCACAGAGAGAGAAATGAAAAGACACATTTTTTAAAGAGAGTCAGAAGATATTTGTATGACTCCAAAGCTTTGCAGTGGGTAAGGAAGGAGAGTCAATGGCTATTGCAGAGATCTGTAGCTGCCAAGCAGGAGAACTATGGTGAGAAGCCCAACCTCAGAGAAATAAGGCCATTCATTGAAATAGCAGACTCTTTTGAAAAAAATGCAGCAGACTTTGAGTGCTGTCCCATGTTTTGGAGTTTATAAATGACTGATCTAATTTTCTGAGTTTACATGAGACAGCTTGTCATATTCCCTGTGGCAGAAAGGCAGTAGGGTACTTGGTGCTCTCTCTTTGCTGGACTAAGCAGGGAAACTGTGGCTGAGTGACAGCACAGCTGGGAATCTTGACACCAAATCCGGCCTCTGATAGTCCTTCAAGTAGTTCTCTTGTAGACACTGGAGATGGATCTCAAATGGGAATTGTTGGGGACGCTGTAACTGTTAAAGCAAGCAAGCTTGGGGGAAGGAAGCTGACTCCAACAGTATTCCATTTGCTCTAATTATCGTTATTTTTAAAGCACTTTTTTTAGCACTTTTAGTTGGAACCATGAGAAAATGAAGCCAGATATAACTCAAAACCACAGAAAACACACCAAAGGGACAGAACCCATAAAAGTCCTAAACCCAATCTGTGGTTCAGCTCCTCTGTGCCAATTAGCAGAGACAGTGTGAGGCCCAGTTCTCCTTTGTGTGACTCCATTTGTTTAAAGCCTCATTCCCAATGTCGGGCTGATGAAAATCGAAGCCCAGTGTGGCCTGAGCATTGCATGCAGCCAGGATTCCCCATGCCTGTGCCATCAGCTGCTGTGCTCCTCTCTCCCAAGGCCCCAGGCAGTGTCCATATTCCCTGGCAGCGTTCAGCCGTGCCAGTAACGATACCCTGCTGACCCCAGGGAGACACCAAGGCTGGGAGCAGCCTGTGGGGCTGTACAGCACAGCCCATGTTAACTTTGGTGGGTATGAGATCAGTAGTGCTGCTGGCAGAAGTTCATCATTCTCATGGGTGAGAGCTCAAGTTTCCTATGGCTCTCTAGGGCATTGTTTGACACCTTCATTGCTGTTATAGAATTGACTGTGTAAATACAAAAAAATGGAAAATATGATTTGGACTTGTTTTTGCTTGTGTGTGTTTATATGTGCAAACTTGGTTCAGGTTTTAGGTCTCCAGGAGAGTTTTTGCTGTTATCCTGTTGTGCTGAAAATTTGAGAGACCTGAGTGTGCATTTGTCTGACCTGGCATTTGTCTGGAGCAAGGAGCACTATCCAGAAACCATTTAATGGTCTCAGAACAGTCTAGGTGTAGATTTAGAGGAACTCCATGTGAGATACTAATTCATAGATGAGCTAAAAAGGTAAAAAGAACTGCAAGAATTAATGTTGTCTTCTTGTGGTGCTACAGAGTTGGTTTAGGTGAAAAATGGTGGAATATTAAAGCTGATAAATCATTGATCTGAAGAGTAGGGATGGAGAAGACCTGGTGAATTATTCAGTAAGTTTTCCTGATGAAGCAGTGTTTGTTTGTAAAACACTTTCATTTCTACTCTCTCATCCAGACTAATTTTGATGTCCACTACTTCCTAATGGTAATTATTTGAAGCCTGTCATAGTCTTTCCAGGAAGAGAAAAGTACTTTTGTGGTCAAGACACATGTCTGGGGCTCAAGAGATTTAATTTTTATTTCCTAACTCTGTATTAGGATTTGTGACTGGGCTCGGAAGCCTTCTAAACAGGAAACATGAGGAACTCTTGCCTCTGTCACCTGGATTTCAAATTTGTTTACTTATCTCTTCCTTTTATGCGTAGTTGATTTTTTTTCTGTATTATTTGGAAATAAAGTGTATTAACAAAACATCTGATTCTCAGAAAAAATTTAAAGACGACATTATTTTATATTATATTATGTCTTAATCAGCCCTCAATAGTGATAATTCTCCGCTTGCAAAGCAGACACTCGTTTCCTAAAAATATTAGGGAAAATAATTTTCTGTACCTCCATCTTGAATCTTGCCATTGGTTCTGCAGTTTAAAAGTGCAAGACCAGTACCATTAGCCTAGCAGAGCTGGCACTGTCACTGTGAACGTGATTCTGGAGGCTGGAAAGACGATTTATATGGCAGAAATTTTGTTCTCACAGTGCCAGATTTTCTCCCTGAGGTGCTTGTTTTTTTTTTTCTGCACACTCATTTTTGACATTATTTATGTCTTAAGAAACTAAAACATAAAGTTTTATGATCAGATTGTACAGTAAAGCCCATCTAGAGCTTTATGGGAGCATAGGTCTAAGGGTGGGTTTGCATGGGAGTCATTTCTTGAAGTGGAATAGGTGGTTGGATGTGAAAAGAGCTTTTCTAGACAAAAACCTGAATAAAGGCATATGTGCTCAAGTTGAATTGTTTTAAAATAGTATATATGATGAATCTATCTGTTTAATGCTAAAACTTAAAATTTACAGATTGTTTAATGGTGCTGTGATCTCTCAGCTTGAAGTATGGATTTGTATACAGTAGGTACTGCTGAAGCAACTATGTTATACTGATGGTTTCAAAAGAGTTTATACATCTGCTGTCCATAGCTTTAGAAGAGAGATCCATTGCTTTAAAAGAAGAAAGAGAACAATTTCTCCAGACATGTCTACAAATCAGATATTTTTTAAATGGGGCTGGGCTGCAACAGGTAAGTTGTGCCTCTGAGAAACACATTAATAACCCTTTGTCACCAAATACCTGGAGAAAAGCAAAGATAAAATTTTTCTGCTTACCTTAAAAGGTGTTGGGTTGTTTGTTTGTTGGTTTTGGTTGGGTTTTTTTGGTTGTTATTTTTTGTTTATTTTGCTTTTTTGTTATTTTTTTTTCTCTTTCCATCTGATAAGGTCATAAATGAACACAAGTAGTGAAGTTGTCTGAGAACAGTAGAAGTATTTGGTATCTACCAGTTTGTGGTACAGATCAACTAACACGAGGCACATTATTTGCAATGTTTTCTTAAAAGAATAAATAAAGGAGAGCAACTAGGATATTCATATTCCTCATAGAAAAGAGGACATGGAACACTTTTAAAACAAAAATTGTCATTGGTTATGTGGGACCAGAACTCTGGGAAATCATTCTGTACTTCTCAAGATACTTTGCCAGGAAATGCAGTAGGTGAAAACATCACAGGTAAATCCTGATATGACCAGTCAGGTCTCAGCAGATGGTATTCAAATGCTGTATCCAAAAAATGCAGCATAAATATTGGATTGACAGGAACACAGAAACCTAGAGAATAAGAACCACAATAAAATACATTCACATTTATAACCTGAGACATGATCTGATAGACTGTGAAAGAGCAAATGTTTTTGAGAGTTATTGAAGGGAAACATTATTAGCCTGAATTTCCAGCCCCCTTGAAGGCAGTACCATTAGGCCAACACTGAGAGTTTGTATAAATTACATTTTCCAATTTGATAAAGAATATTAGCTTTCATTGTGAGATGTGATACGTTCTCTGCCTCCAGTCCTTATTGTCAACACTCGTGAGCGTGGGCTGGCACGGGCACTGCCTGCTGTCAACAGCCCCATTTGGCTTCCTCCTGCTCTTTTCTGTCTTCAGTCTGGAATGTCAGAAACACTTTAATGACTTTGCTTTGGGAAACTTAATCTGGTTAAATGGATACTGTCCCATTGCAGAACAAGGGAAGCTGAAGGTGAGAGTAGCTAAGCTGATGCTTGTAGAGCAAGATGTGGAAAAAGCAGAAGCAGAGCCTGGCCATTCAAATAGGACCAGGTTTCTTTTAAGTCTGATGGGAATGCTGGGCAAAAACTACCTGGGAAATGGTACCCCATCCATTTCCTAACATTTTCAAATGAGGCAAGATGTCTTTTAGAAGCTATGTGGTGACACAGAATTTTCCAACCTCAGTATTTGGGTGAGGGGGTGAAATCTAGGGGACTGGAATTACAGGGAGTGACACGAACTGCTGAGCCTTTATGATCTTGTCATCTGCATTCTTTAAAACAAATCCATTGTCCATTTTGGCAATAGTCTTTGTGATGCAATCTCCCTTTGTTTGTTGAACAACTTCAACAAATTTGCAAGAAATAAAACATAAAAATGGATGTATAAGAGATGTTTCTACAAATTCCTTATCATGAACCTCCAAAATGCTTATAATATTTGAGAGTTATATGTATAAAAGCAGAAGAAAAGGATCAAACTACACTGTCAGGTAGTGTATATGACTATTAAAATGTATTCAGATAGGATCTAATCTAGCACCCTTTGTAGTCCTGTAGTTTGTTCTTGGACATGAAGGTTCACCAAGTGTAGTCTGTTTTGGAAAGAGCTGTCAGGCTTTTTTTGGTGTTCTTAAAATCACTCTGTCAATACAGTAACCATAGATTTTTGCATGATCTGTTTCATGAAAACTGAACCAGAAATGTAATCCCTTTTAATTGCCTGTGTGAACAGAATGGGCTTTGCAGTGTTGAGTGGTGTGCTCTGAGTGTGCAGGCTCCCTGAAACCAACAAGAAATTCCTGCATTTTCTGAAGGGGTTCCATTGAAGTCTTTCTATGCTCAAGACTCAACATTCTGCGTGCACAAAGCATTGCCAGTCCCATAATGTCACTGGTTTTGCCCCATCTGTTTCCATGCTCTTCGTTCAACCCTTACTGAGTGGAGCAAGAAAATATAACAATTAAAAGGAGATCATAATGCTGAAGTTCTGGGAAATGCATGCCATAATAATAATTTTTATTTTTGTGGGACAGTGAGTCTTTAAAAATTGTGTGATCTGCAGCATAAGAAACCATCAAGCTTAATGTTTTTAAAAAGACTTTTTGTCTACTTTTAAGTGAGAATTTAAGGCAGTGTTTCCATTTTGGCTTGTTCTCGGTGGCTGTTGCAGGTAATGGCAAGCGCGTGCAGTGGCTGCGTGGGAAGGATGGCGAGGTCTGGGTCTGGGTGATGGGAGAAGCCCCCGGTGACAAGCCCTACGAGCAGATATCTGAGGAGCTCATGGCAGAGCGAGCCAGGCTGCAGGCACAGAGGGAGGCAGAGGAACTATGGTGAGGATTTAACAATCTGAATTCAGGATCTGCTTGGCATAATGGGAGACATGACCTTGTAGAAAGGTGGCAGGTAATGGTGGGTAAAACTGCTAAGTATGATTTGTGAACACTGGCTTTCACTTGTTTTGGCAATTTTTCAGCATGTACAAAATGTAATTTTGTTTTTATTGAATATTGAAAACCAAAAATGCTCATTCATAAAAAAAAAAAAAGGAGCAAATGTTTTCCTTTTGGGAAATTTTGCTAAACCATTGACCAACTTGTAAATAAAGAAAAATGAAACAATCTGGTTCTGAGATGATTAAATTTAATATGTTTGTTGTTTTGCAAATCTGAGCCCACAATGGGGATTTGGTACATAAAATCCTTTTCCAAATTGGGTTTATTTGCATTTTGCTTGTATTAATTCTTATTCCAGCAGTTCAGAAACTGGTGATACAAAGCACCATGCTGCTGTTTCCAGCAGGGCCTTTTCCAGGTTTGGGAGAGATTCAAAAGTGTTTTGATTCTTGATATTATTAGGAAGGAGGCCAGCTGTCTCAAACACTTCCTTTTGTAGTGCAGCATTAAAAAGTGACAGTTTAAATATCAGGTTATTCTATATTACCCTATTTTGTATGAGATTTTTCTTACTTAATAGTGATTGCATATTTTAGCAGAGATTAAAGGCTTCAACCTGTGCTCTGCAATCCTTTTACATTATCAGTACTAATAAACAATGTAGAGTAAGAATTTGTCAGACATTCACATTGATATTTGAAAGACAATACATTCCCAGTTGTGCTTTACTAGACTGAAAGATCTATTTTCCCACACAGTGAGAGAAAAAAATATAAGGTATGACTCAGACATCCAAGAAGTACTTGTCTGATTTAGAAGGTGTTATTTTAATTAGTCATTTATCAAAAATTGTAACATCAACTTTCTGAATAGTTTTCTTAAATCTGATTAATGATAGGTCTCTTCTTAAATACATTTTAATTCTTTCCTTGCATAATTCCATGAAGTCTTATGCTCATTATTTGTTGTAACCAGTGAGTGACTATTGATCCTCAATTTTAAAAAGTAACCAGTGGCTTAAATTATTTTTATTTTCACATCCTTTTCTATAGGAGACAAAAGGAAGCTGAAATTACAAAGAAATTCCGGGATGCTATGGCTCAAGAAAAAGCCAGAATAGTGGCAGAAAAATGGAAAATAGAAATAGAGGATCGAAAAGCAGCTAAATTGGAGGAAGAAAAAATTCAGGAGGAACTGAAGGTTTGCATTAGAGTAATTTTTTTTTTTTTTAACAGTGTTTTAATATAGATTCAAAGCACTCGTCACCTTCTATGTATATTTATTAATAAGCTTTAAAATCCAGAGTTGTAATTTTTCATTCTAGAATATACAGAAAGCTCCATGGTGTTCACCAGAACATCTGGGTGAACGATGAGAAAAAATTACAAGTCTCATTCAGAAGTGCCAGAACAAACAAACTGGTTATTCAGCTCACACGTTAACAGAATTGTTCAGTCAGCTGTGCTGGGTGAGTCATACTGGGAGAAAAAAATGCACAATTGTGAAATGCCTCAGTTATAAGTTAGTTTGCTTGAACATATTCCGTGCATTTTGGATAAGCTGTTCATGTTATTGAACTTGAAAATTGTGTCACTACTTTCTTCAAAATAATAAGGGATGGATGTTCTCCTATTCAACATACGGGAAAAGTCCAGCTGGTTTTTCTGGGAGATGTCCATTTGCCTGATTTTTTTGACTTCATAATGAACTTTCCATGAGCTCAGTTACAATATTTTAATGTTTGGGTGAAATAATATTTTTTTCACATTTTCTTGTTGAAAATAATGATTTGAAAACTAAGCAGGAAAAGATGGCCTCTTTCCACCCTTTTCATATTACTTGATAAAGGTAAAATCTTTTTTTAAAAATGAGAAAACACAATCCAATCGGTTCAGTGTGCAGAGAAATTATCACGTTCCTCAGAGTCTGGGATGTGCACGCTGGGACAGCACACAATTGCTGAGGTTGGGTTTCCATGGAGAAAGGCTGTAGCAAAATATGACTCCTAGGAGATCTGCAGCCAGGAGCTTCCATCTGTATGCCTCCCTGCTGCTGACAGCTTGTTATGTCTCTCCTTTCCTTTCCTGGCACAGGGATTAAAGATGTGGAAAGGGTGGATAGACTTCCCCCTTGTCCCTCTGTGATGGGAGGAATGCTGTAAAACTCAGTGTTAAATTTACGTGGTCTGATTTCAAACTGGAGTCAACAAGGTACTTGTCACTGTCAGCTGTGGGCATGGGATTTGAGGGTGGATGTGGAGCACAAAGCAAGGGCAGTTCCTGCAGCCTCTTCTGCCTAGGGTTGCTGATTTACCTTTGCACAATTAATTTGAATTCACAGGAGAGAATAGGACCTCTGAAATTTGATGTCAATGAGTAATGAAACTATACCTTTCAAGTGCTTTATTAATGTATGAATAATGAGCAGAGCAACTAATTAAACACTCTTTCCTCTGCTCTCCGGAAAGCAAAGCCCTCTTGAACAAAGACTGATACACTGTTCACTCTGTGGTTGATTTACAGGGCACTTGATGGGTTAGATGTCCACAACCTCACTGTTGCTATTCTGTTTCAAAGAAGCCAAATGACAAACTTCAGTGGCCAGTATTCATGATTTTCTGTTAAGGGAAACTAGTCGTTCAATTGTTAGTACCATTAACAGGAATGGCACCAAATTCTGCTCATTTTCATATTGATGGAAAAGTAATGCCTCAGTGATCTGTGTTCCCACTGTTTCTCAGGACATGAGCAGGTGTGTGCCTGGTAAGAGGAGGGAGCACTGTTCTAACTTGATTGAGAATATGCTTGAGTTTCTACTTTGAATTTCAAATACTAAACTTTGGCAAGGATTTCTTTAGGCCTGTTCATAAAATTTCCAAAATATATTTCTTTTCAAAGCAGCAGAAACCCTTTCTTCCCCTCTAGTTTCCCTTAAATCATGCATTTGAAGACAGTATTTGCAAAAATTTAAATATATGGATCAACATTTTAAAACATGGCCCAGCTGAAATGAACTCTTGGACTTAAAAAATTAGTTTAGAAACAAGACATGATGCAGTGGTTGCTTTTTAAATGCCTCTTAATTGATCATGCTCCTGGCATTTCCTTTATTAATTCGACAACATGGGCTCATTCCACTTTCAACCCTGGCTCTTCAATTAGATCTATAACTTGAGATCTCTTAGGAGAGACTGGACTGACATAAGGTTCCAGCAGCAGAGATCCAAATGCAGGATTGATTCCTGGTACTTTAACACCACTTATTTGCTACTCAGAAAAGCAGCTTATCTGTTACTTGGTCTTGAAAGAGCAGATCTTGAACATTGTGCTGTAGAACTACTTCAAGACATTAAAGGCATTTCAAAGACAGGTGAATCTCACAGGCTACTATGGGACAGTTGTTAACTTTTCTTTCCACTGGCTTAGTTAGTCTCCCCTGGCTTTTCTTCTCATGCCCATTTTAGTCTTTTTATAACTACTCTGGTGCAGTGGAAAGACTACATGAAATATTTACAAGCTGAGTGAGTGGATAGGTACCCAGACAGTAAAAGAAAGTTTTGTTTCTGGCACCCAGCTCCAAGTACAAAAAGGGAATAGAGCCCTAGGAAAAAGATGAACTAATGAATCTGCTCATAGATGACTTAAGTAATTGATAGTGGAAAAAATGGATGTGGAACGAGATGCAGATCAGTTAGCAAGCCCACTTTAACAGGTTTAAAATATTTAATGCATTGGTAATCATCCTTATGTGATGATGACCAGATGATGTTTAAAGAGGTCTCCAAACTGGGATATGAAACGTTCAGTGTCTGCTAACGCTTCATCCTCTTGAGGCATTTTGACTTGAGAGATTGAAACTCTGTCCTTTCTGCTGACTGTTTAATTTCTAACCATATGGTATCACAAACACTTCTTTTTAAAATGCTTTTATTCCTTTTGACCTATCATGGGACATTAGGGCTGTCTCCACTAGATAAATGATATCTCACATATCAAAGTGAATGATGATCCCTATTTCCTTTTCCAACACTATTAGAAAATTATTGCTTTCCTTGGTGTTTTTTAAGTAGAAATGCCTTTAATTTATGATGCTAGAATATAAACGTTGACTTCTCTATTTTTGCAGTTTAAGGACAGCTATTCTTCTATGTACTTACTGCAAAGGGCAAATAAGAAAGCCAATTACTATCATTAATCTTTTTGCTAATTCACAAAGGCTATGAGATCATAGGCATAATTTTTTACTGTTATCAGTAGCTGTCATTAAGAGTCTTAACAATGTGCAGAGCTAAGGCAAATCAGAGGTGTGAGTGTCAGCCAGCCAGGGGCAGGTGGTATCCTTCAGCTATAGTGAGAATTAAGAGATGCTTTCTCAGCTCACTCTTCATGTGGCCTATACAAAGCAAGAGAATATTGATAGTAAAGTACTGTCCTTATGACATCAGATACCTGCCAAATTTAATAATATAGGCACAGTTGACAGCAAGGCTAGATTGTATCTTTAAAATTCCCTGGGAGATGAAATGTGTCTCATCAAAGTAGGCAGGTTGAGAATCAACCATTGGAGAAGAACAGAGTAATTAGTGCTTCAGTTTAGGAAATCTCTAGTTAAAGTTGTGCTTAATAGAGAGAACACACTTCATTCCTATTGATTTGGATGAACTTTCATCATGTCTGAGTGCCTTACTGTGTCCCCAAGGGCTGTGGACCTGATTCTCCAGAGGAATGCCAGTTGTAGAGTTTAGGAATACAGTGAAATGTCACCATCACTTGCAGTACTGTGGGCTCCTTATAATATAGCAGTGAATATTCTGTCCTGATCTGAAAAAAACTCTGATCTCCAAGTAAACATCAAGCACTTGAGTGGGACTGTTATCTTTAAGTGCAAGTAAGCTGTAAATTCAGCTCTGTGCTTTGCTGTGCCAAGAAAACACTGAACTCTTTCTCAAGGACAGCATATTTAGAATCTAGGAATACGACAACAGCTTCTTGCTGGGGTTTGGCACCCAGTTCATTCTGAAAATGCTTTAGTTGGATTATTTCAATGGCAATTACAATAATTCAGTAATACTTCATTTTGTTTTCTTTTGTGTGACCACAGTTCAGAAATTCTCATTTTTCTTTGCAGTTGTCTCTTAAACAATGTTGGAAATGAGGCAGATGTTAGTTTTAGTTGGGAATTGGGTCTTCAGGTTTTTCTGTCCTACTTGTGAGGAACTGGGATATTAATTTTAAAGAAAAATATTTTCCCTGGTGACATCAATAATGATTATGCTGCTGAACCCACTGTTTTCATTCTGGATTGCTAGTAAAAACTAGCAAAGCTCTGGTGTTTTCCAATGAATGGGAAAACCTGAGCCACTAAGGAAGATAGTTTGCATGTTAGGAACTCGAGCTGTGAGGAGTCCCTGAGATCCAGAAACAAACCTTTAGTAGATGTTCACTGGATCTATGGCAAGTTACTCAAGCAGAATCTGCTCCAGCACATGTACTAAATGTCAGATAACTCCCAGCTAAGAACAGTCATTAGCTTTGTTTTCTACCTCATTTTCAGAGCATGTTGCTACCTCCCTGCATGAGATACGTGTGGATAGCATGTCCTGGGGCATAGCCATGGCTGAAACAGTTTCTTCTGCATAAAGCATGACTGCATGTAGTACCTTTGGCTCTGCAGGTACACGCACAGTGAAGAGTTGCAAACTCTGTGTTCCTTTTGACTTGCTGGCTGCAGAGAAGAAAAAAATGCCCTGGCAAACTCTTTTCTGATGCAAGTGAGAGAATTTTCTCAGAAAAAGTCTGGGAAGGGTTTGGATATATTTCTGCGGTTATTCATGGCTCTGTTGGAAACCATCAGATGGGTTTACAGAGAGGCCTGATCTCCAAACTCAGCCAGCTGTGTAAGCCTTGCTGGGAGCAGGCTGTCCTGCAGCTGGGCACCCTGGGATTTCCAGATTTTTATTTCAGAGCAGGGAGTCCTAAGGGCTCTCGGCTCTGTGGCAAGTAGCCTGAGTGTCTTGCCTGCCACAGGGGTGATTTTGGGGTGGGCTCAGGGGATTCACCACAGCTGTAGTGCAGCTGTCTGGCTGAAGCATTGAGGAAATCCCAGGCATCTTCTGCTTCAGAGAGGACTGTTGTAACAAATACACCTTATGGGTTTTGTCCTAGGCAGGATGGTGGTCATTCAGCTGCCCTACATCATGTGAGACTCCCCAGAGAGACCCAAAGACCCAAGGCAGCCAGAAGCCAAGTTTTCCATTGTAAAAAATCCACTGCTCTATTTTGGCTTTTCCTCAGTGTATTTTTTTCCATCTTTCTATAGCAAAAGCTAAACACTGACCAAATCTCCTCTCATCTTCCTTGGACTGAAACTTCAGAACCTAACCGTGGGTGATATGAAATATTGAGAGCTGCTCGTAAAAACACTATCGAACATGGTGAGGCACACGTAGACAGTAACAAGTTTGTGGTAAATCTTCAACTGCCAGAGGATAGATAAGATCATTTAGATCATGTTCAAAGTCTCCAGTGGAGGTAAAACCTGAGAGGATTACTGCTGCCTGTTGAATTGTCAATGGATTTGTTTCTGCAGGTTGGTATTTCTTGGCAATTTGCAACTCTGTACCGAATTGTCACCTTCCTAATTATTCTGGAAGAGCTGAAATGGACACGGCACAGAGTGCAGTCTCTCTCAACGGTCAGGCAGAAGGTGATGATTGTAGGTTATTACGGCTCTTCACTCTCAGCTCTGATGGGCAGGATTGGGTACTTGTCTCTGACTTAAACCTCCCTCTTCTCAGTAGAAAAAAAAAGAGTAGGATTTTCCATTAAGAACTTAAACTCCACCTGAATGCTAGTTTTTGGTGGTGTTTTTTGTTTTTCTTTGTATTTTTGTTTGGTTGGTTTTCTTACGCTTCATCTTTTTACTAGATATGCTTCAATTATAGAGGCATTAAAAAACAAACCCCAACTTATAACAAAACTCTGTGTGATTCAGGGAAGCTGCTGTGAGATGGATTTTTCTCTCCTTCCTCTATATTTTTACTTTGTGGTTTGAGAGGTTGAATATAAAGCATTTTGATAACCCAGGATTACCCTTGTGTCTGTCCATCTTCCTGAAAAGCTAGCCTAGAAATATTGAATTGGTTTAGGTAGTGAAGCTAAGTGAATAAATATTCTTTTCATAAGAATAAAGATTAGCTGAACTCATTCTTTTTCCAAGAGATGAACAGAGCCTTTTACTAGCAAATGAAATAGGGAATCACTAATTCTAAGGGATATTAGAAAATATTGTTTTTTTTCCTGAGGAAGTGGTCCACTCAGCTCATGTTTGTAGGACTCAGGAGCTAACAATGGGTGGAAGATGTTACATATAATCAAAGTTACTGACATTGAAATTGACTGAAGAGCAATACTAGGCTTTTTTTCCCCCTTCTTTTTCTCAGAAATAAGAGCAGCCTAATGTGTTGTTCATAGACTCAGGGAATGTTAAGGATCTGAAGGGACTCTAAAGATCATCTAGTCTCAACCGCCCCTGCCATGGGCAGGGACACCTTCCACTAGACCAGGTTGCTCAAGGCTTTATCCAGCCTGGCCTTGAACACCGCCAGGGATGGGGCAGCCACAACCTCCCAGGCCAGTGTCTCACCACCCTCATAGAAAGGAATTTCTCCCTAATATCCAGCTTAAATTCCCCTCTTTCAATTTGTGACATTACTCCTTGTCATATTGCTGTAGTTCCTAACCCAGGGTCGCTCTCTGGCTTCCCTGTGGGTGCCCTTCAGACACTGGAAGGTTTTTATGAGATCTCCACACAACCTTCTCTTCTCCAGCTGAGCAGCCTCGACTTTCTTTGTCCAAACAAGATTCTTTGGATATTCATAGTACTATATTTGGGTTGCTTTTGGTGTTTGTGCCCTGGCAGGTGTTAAGATAGGATAGACAACCTTTGAATGAGGACTTTTCCAATGCATTATCAAATAAAACATATTTATTCTAGGGAAGTGTTAATTAATACTTTTACCGAATTGATATAGCTTTTTGGATAGTTCAGCTCCTTTCAGCCTAAAAAGATGCAGAATTATACCAAAAGTTTATACATGGTGTGGACTTTCGGATAAGTAACATCTTGAAACACAGAACATAAGAACCTACATGAAAAAAAAAAATTACAATTTACTTTTTGTAGGATTATTAGCAATGTAATGAAAGCTGTTTTACATCTCCTAAACCTGCAGACTAAGGAGAGAGAATAATAAAAGTCAGACTTTGGCCTCAGTTTTTAAATCTCTCCACTCATATTTGTAGTACTTATTAGAATAGATCATGGATTGTTTTGGTCTTGCTGTGAGTCCTGCTGTCCTAAGTTTGTTTTTAAACTTAAAAATTATGCCCTCTCACAAAGTTCACAATGCACTAATATAATATAATAGAAGGTAAATACATCTGATTCTGATTTGAAAGCAGGAGCAATCTCATTTAATCATGATTTTATTCATTTGCATTACACCATGTCCTAAGAAAAAAACCCCACACTAGTACTAAGGCTATAGGTAAGAAACTTTTGTTTAAATATATCAACTCAGCTGATTGATTAAATGTCTTGTTGCATTTGGAAATTTCCCAGTTTAAAGTAATCGTGGGGGTTTGTGTGTTTTTGGTTTTCCTGTGCCCAGCTATTGCTAGTCCTAATGCAATGGGCTACTATTCTACAGATTTTGTAGATGATGTGTGTAGTGATTAAATACAGCAGTATCTTCAGTGGGAGTTGCATGTGGATTTAGAACAAGCTTTAATTATGGACTGTGGGAATAACACAGGCTTTGGTGCCATGTGATAAAACATTTTCCATATAGTTTTCAGGTCTCAGATACTTATATGTTCCTTATTCCTGTCATAGCTGTGCATGTCAAAATATACCCTCCTCAAAGGTTCCTAAGAGGTATGAAAGTTCAATTATACTCACTGTGATAGGTGAGAACCCTAAAGTTAGAAGAGACAGTGATTTGTCCAAGGTAATGTAGCTACTGTGTGATAGGAGGCAACTGAAGCAGTGCCCCAGCTCTTGGCACATTCTTCCTCTTTAGTCACCTCTGGTTTACTTCATTTTGCCTAGAAAAGAGAAGAAGAGGAAAGACAAAAGGGTGAAGAGCAAATCAGGCAGCAGGAAGAAATCCGAGCCAAGGAGTTGTATCTGAGCCTCAAGCAAGCCCAGCAGCACAGTCAGCACAGTGATGATGACCAGGAGTGGGAAGAACAGTGTGAGTAAATTACCTTCACAAGATTAATGTATTTCTGCAAGCAATCAAAAGGAGACTTGTAGGATGGGAAAGGTGCTGCCAAAAATGTCTTCTACCCAGAGCAATACAAAATGCTGTATTTTTTTTGCCAGAAATTACTAGCTTAACCTTACAAACAGAAGTTTCATATTTTTTTCTGAATCCATGTCAATGCCTTACAGAAAATTTTTCATATAAAATGATTGAGATCATTAGTTTTTGTCTAATGTACTTAATTAACAGTATAGGTTTACTAATAATAATTTGGAACAGTTATTTGACAGCTTGTCTACAGCTATCTCCGAAGAGGTAAAATCTGTCTTCATCTGTATTTTAATTGCTTTCACATGGTAATTGGGTGAAGCTTATGGTATCAGTGCTGAAACTCACTTATTTTCAAAAGATTACAGAAAATAATACTGAGATTATTTCTCAAAAAAAAAAAAAAAAAGATGATGATGATCTCGCTCTGTGGAGGTACCGTTCCTTTGTAGACACTCTGAAATTTCTTATGAATGTAATAATTGTGGTTAATGTATATTTTGGTGACGCTGAAAAGCCTACAAGGAATAGAACAACTATATTGTTATATATGTATACATTCATACTATAAAGAAGTAAAGGTCCACATTATGAATAAATGAGATTTAATAGCTTATGGTGAATGAAGTATCTGTCTATCTGCAATCTATTGTGCAGTTGACTTTAGAAGCAGTAAATTTGTTTGCAAGAAGAATTGCGCATTTTTGTTGGAGGAAGAATACTTTCCATTTTTCACACCTATACTAATCTGACTACTCTGCAAAAAATAAGAAGTGTAATAACTGGAAAGTTTTAGCTCTTGTGGGGTTATTGTAGTAATTATATGTAACAAAAAGGTTAATCAACTATACTAAGATTGGAGGTTTAGGGAGCTGATACATTGTGTAGGAAATACCTCATGGAGTAGAAAAAATATTGCTGTAATGTTACTTATTTCCTGACAAAGGTAAAAAAAAATTCAAAATATACAATGAGTTCATTTTATGGTTTTAGTCAACACTTCATTAATTCCTAAGGGCTAATTATTGAATTGCTATTATTTGGAATTGATCTGATAGTAAATCATGTTGTATAACATGATTTAAATTTATATAAGATACACTGGTGCTGTTTCCCAAGCTCATAATAGGCTTTCCTTATTTTTGATCAATAAAACCTCTGTATATTACATTGTCAACAAAAAAAGGGTAATTATTTTCTTGAGAATTATCTAAATCCAGGTTTATATGTTTATATGGAAAGAAAAACTCTATGTATTTTGGGTATTGAAAAGCAGAATGATTTGGGGGGAAATGTATCCCTTTAGTTTTGTAGAAAATTAGCATCACCTGGCAACCCAGCATAGTGGGTGGTACTATGAACTTTAGCATTTCTTTGATGGTATGTAAAGAAAAAAAAGACATTTGCAATCATGTTGTAAAAAAAAAAAAAAAAAAAAAATCAGTCTATCTTCACACTGAAATTGGCAATACAACAAAATACTATAAAGACCAATGAAACCAGGTATCACTTTTTTACTGTTGCATTAAAGAGGTAACTGAGGTTTTTATTTGTTACTTCTGTTTTCTCAAGTTCTTTGTATAGGGACAGACATCAGAAATACAGCAAAGGAATTATGGGAGAAGACAGAGAGAAAAAGAAATAAGCTATGAAAGATTTGGACCATGACTTCTGTAATGGCATTTTTGGTCTGTCAAAACACTTGTGACTGAATCACATGCTGGTGGGGTGTAATCTGCCACCAGTGCTTCTTTCTTGTGTAAGCTTTGGAGTATTCTGTATACTCTGAAGGAATTTGGCTACCCTCAGACTGTGTGTTGGTACCTGTAGACCTGTCTGATGTCTGAAGGGTGACCCAGGGCAGCTCCCATGATTTCAAGCTGTAGAGTGTAACAAAAGCTCCGCACCTTCTTGCTCAAGGTACCACAGCAGGGGTTTGCATCCTACCAGAAATTCTGTGCTGCCAGAGTTTGTGCTGTTAGCCATAGTTGATTTAGAATTAAACTAACTGCAGACTAATGACTAGAGTGTATCACATCCTTGTTTATCCTCTTATGCTTATCTCAGTGTCTCAATTTATCCCACTTGGTTTGAGGGCTTAGAACTGTGCTCCATTAGCAAATGGGTGTGAAAACTGAAGATATGAAGATGCAGTGCTCAGTGCCTTATCTGAAACCAGTTCCTGGCTGGTTTAAACTATGCTATCAGACTTGGCATTGAGCTTCCTCAGCAATATTAACATCTTCCTTAACATTACTGCAGATTCCAGTAGGTCCAGCAGACAGGCAGTAACAAATACTTGGAAATGGGAACATCTGAAATTGCTAAGCAGTTATTTAGTACCTGAGGTTCATCAGATTTGTCTTTTTTTTTTTTTTCTTCAGTTCTAGAGGGTTTTTTTTTTCCTTGTTATGGTAATCCTTCCTTTTTGTCCACAAATACTTATGGGGCACCAAGAGGAAACTTAATGAAGTTTGGCAGAACTATCCAATCTTTTCTAAGCAATAAATAAATGCATGAAAGCATAAGAGAATTACAAGCAGACATAATATTTATATTTTTTGGCTCTCCACACTTGCAGTGGAAACTGTATTGCTCATTAGGAACAAAGCCAGGCTCCTTTGGATCTCACCTCCTTGAAGTCAGTGCTTTGTGTTCAGTAGTGCTGGGGGTCAGAACTGCAGAGGAACAGCAGCACTCCAGCAGCTCTTGTGGAGAGCAAATGTAGATGATGACACTACTAACTTATTTAGTAGATGGAATTTAGAATGTGATGAGGATTCATCTCTCCTCTTCACATTATCCCTCCACTGTTTATTGCCAAGGCAATAAGCAAAGTGTTGCTAATATTAGTGTCTGTTTTTGGTTGTTTGCTTCTGCTCTTTGCCAGGTAACAATAAAGGCCCATAGAACTGCTGTGTTAATTGAAATACATCATTTTAGTGCTTTTTAGTATACTAAATGACAAATGTAGACTCACTTGAGAAATTAGTACTAAAGGGGGAAAATGATGTTGTAGAGCAATTATACACTTTGATTTCATATAATAGATATATATTGGATTATTTTAGAGGGCAGTTGTGAGCTAATAAGTGGAACAAGTGTATTGGTTGGCAAATGAGAATAGTGGTAATGACTGATTCAGATAGTCCACTCTTCAAAGCTCTTAGTCTTTGAAACAGAGGAGTGAAAAGTAAGGCTAAGTGTTAATAGAGGAGGGTACATATTCTGATTTGTTTTGGACCTTTCTGTGGCCTGTTACATTTCTTAGGTTTTTGGAGTATTTGTGACCTGTCTTGTGAAAGCAGAGAAGGAATCCGCAAAACATAGTAGGAAAAGCTGTAACATGAATATTCATCTGATTGAATATTGCAAAGGCATTCTGTTAGTACACTTACAAACCCCTGCAAACTGCAGCAAGCAGTGAAGTGCTCAGATACCATCTGACCAGCTTTACTCATCTCCAGACAAAAATTATTCCAGTACAAATGTAAACAGAGATGAGTGAGTTGATCTATTCTTATGCCTTTTCCCAAGCACCCATTTTTGGCCTCTGTTGGAAGTAGGATACCAGGCTGACTCATTATAGCTTCTTTTATATTATTACATTTTTATGTTCTCCCACAAATGTGTCTATAAATTTATTTTTCTCTGACTTTTAAAGGAATTTGTTTGGTACTTATCTTCCACAGAAATTCAAGTGAGTGAGTTTACTGGCAGGAGCATTTGACAAAATGCTGAATTTTGCAGTGAGTAGCCCCCATTTCAGCTATGCATTAGCTGAGCAAGTGTTCAACATAAAGTATGTGCCCCCTGAACTCCACTAGGTCTGAATGTATTGTTGAATAAGAATGGGCTTATTCACATGCTTTCAGATAAGCATTTTGCAGAGTATTTGTGGGAAGTTATTTTCCAATTAGGAAAGGCAAAAAACCACTGTGTGCTTTGTCTGTGCACTCACAAAATCTGAAGATTGAATTTTGTCTATTAAGTGGTCATTTTGAATTGCTCTAAGCAAGCTTCCAAGAATTGTTAACAAGGGTAAAGCTGAAACAAAATAATTTAAAAATTAGGATGTATATTCATAGCACATGTTGTTTTCTGCTTTCACATTTCTCTGACTGTAACTCATAGCTCTTCAAAAGCACAAAAAAGATTACAGAAAATAGAGAGTTCCTAGTCATTCAAAAATCATGTGATCAAGTTTAGCTGCAGTGCAGCATGAATTAATCTTCATCTATATCAAAAGATTTGGTATTAGAACTTTGCCAGGACTGCTAATTGGGATTACCAATCCTAAGTGAAAATTTAGAAGGCAACCTTGCATTTTTGCTCAAAAGTCAGCTTAGGTTAGGATAGAGCATTAATAGATTTTCATAAACTGTTCTGGGAAAACAAGGCAGACTCAAACCAACACCTCTAGGATCACAAGAGCTGATGCACACACTCTTTATGCTTTGTTCTCTGCTAAGAGTATGTTCACACCGCAGGGCATGTAGACATGTCTGAACTGGCCTCAAATTATTCATTTCTAGTAATGAGAACTATATAATGACGGCAGCATCCTGTTTAGGATATATTTGCCAGTTTTCCAGGAGGGCTTGGTAACTCATTTTTGGCCTCCTCTACTGAGGCTACAATCATATTGACACCTAACCTATATGAGCAGCTCAGGCTTTTCTACACAAGCTACAGTTCCATCAGGACAGAAGTGTGCTTTGTTTTATAAGTGCTGAAGGAAGATGTACCTGCTGTTGGTATCACCAACTCTGGAAGAGAGAACTGGTGTTGGAGCTGGTCTTACAGGACCTGGCTGAACTGTAGATTTCTTGTGAGCTTAAATTCATCATTTCCCCTTCTTGTTAATCCTTACATTACTCTAATATTAAAGCAAGATGAAGAATATGTAAATTGTTATTAGCAGTAATTTTTAATGGACTTGTGTTGATGATTCAGAGATTTTAAGATGTTTTCAGCTATCTAAGCTCTCTAGTGAAAATATTAACTATTGAATTTAGTGTTTTGCACAGGGGTCATGTGAGAAGCACATTTGCTGTGACACCGGTCAAGAACAATAACCTCTTCCTGTTTAATACATTTCTAGGAGTCCTGACTACTTGTACTTTCTTACTCTTAGAAAGGCTATGATGTGTCTTGAAATACAAGTACTACAGAATTTTGGCTTTTTCTACCTTAAAATATTTGTGCTAGACTTGATCCAGACATAAAGTTCTTATTCCAAGTGAGAGAGCTGAGAGCCAAAGAGAGAAATATGAATATTCACAAAATTCTATTGTAAGAAAAATCTGCTACAGAAATAGGTCCAGATTTACCTTCAGACTTTGAGTGACATTCTCAAGATAGATAAATTTGTAGGAAGTGTCAGTATGGGAGGATGGTTCATGTGGTACATATTACTTTGGCTGCCTGGTAGTGAAAAACCTTTTTATAGATTCCTGACTGCAATGGCTTTATCCACGATCTTATTTCCAATCACCAAACCCAGTTATTGATGCCAGTGATACCCACAAAGTCCCTTGACCAGTCAGAGTTTTAGAAGTAACTTAGGATAACATAGCAAAGCAAGCTCACAGCAGAAGCTGTACTGGACAATTTCTAAAGATAGAGAGAGGGCTGTTTCTGGGAATAACTATAAGGAATGGGATAGGGAGAAAGTCAGAACTCCAGTAATGAGAAAAAAATGGATGAAGAGACCCTATGTATTCCTATAGTCAATGACAGGATTCTTCAGATACCTCACTTGGGAAATTTCAATAAAAATTCTTCCTAATGTGAAAGAGATCACAGTATATGTAATATATATGTACTCCAACAGATGCACATATGCACATGTATGTTCATAAATTCAAACACATACCTTCAAAAAGTTTTCTGAAAGTTCAAATGTTGATATTTAACGTTTGCAAACTATGCTACCTCTCTCCATAGTTTTGTGGTAAGAAGTACTGTAGTTTGAGAAAGAGGAGCCCTGGTCAATGGCTTCTGATGGCACAGATTTGTTAGTGAGCAAAAATACTGTAGGAATGTCTGTTGAAAAGAGTGTCTGTTGCTGAGGAAAGTGGGGCATGAAGATACCTTGCCTTTTTCATTGCCAGGCAGCTTGTACATCACTAGAAAAGAATCACAGAAATCTCCAGGCAGTCTGCCCTCAATCTGTACATTGTGATTGTGACAAACAATGACTGGTTTCTACATGTCTTGCCAAGCTGCATTGCACTCATCTTCCTTGCAGTCTCTCCTTGTGTTGCAAACACAAAGGTCATGTTTAAAGTGACCTTTACTGAGTGGCTTTACAAAGGATAAATCACAGAAATGTAACTAATATACTCGAACCATTGAAGTAGCGTATTCAAATGACATTATCTACCCTTAAAAATGACCTGTAAGATAAATAGTGAAGTCTGTTACTCAGGTTTTCTGTGCTGTACATTTGTTTATTACCCTGTAGTTTTAGATAAACACAGTATGCAGTTAAGTGAAACTGAAATTCTGCCAGTTGTATACATATGAAGCATCTCTGACTTGTTTATTATGGTATCTTGATGAGCTTTTGGTCCTATGTATCTTTCTACTTATGGTAATATTATATAATTCTAAGCCTAAAGGTCTTTTCTCTTTCCCTCATGTGCCCACAAGGTTTTATTTCATTTCATTTGGCTTTGAGTGCTTTTATTGCTTGATTCCATTAAACCTTCTCATAATTTGGACAAATCCATTTATACTTCTGCTTGCTTTAAATAGGGAGCATAAACCAAAGGGATGCAAACAGCCTAATGAAATGCAGCTGTCTGGTATTATATTATGCATTCCTAGTCACAGGTACAGTCACAGTGGAGTAAGAAATAGTGTGTGCACTTTATGAACTGGGTATGATCTAAGCCAGGATAGTCACAGCAGGATTGCTAATTGCCACTGGAGGCAATAGCTAGCTTCTTTAATATTTGCTTCACTGGATGTTAAAGGTTTGTTTTGCACTGGAAAAATTTGCCTGCCTGCAGTTATTTGTGACTCAAAAAAGTAATCCAGATGGGGCTGGAGGCACCAAAAAAGAGCTGATACATGATGAATATTTGCAGTACAGTTCTTGGTGCATTTAAATCATACCATTTCAAAGACAGGATTATTTGTACACTAGTTTTAAAATGAAGATGCTTTAGTGAAAGATGCCTGACCTGCGGTGGCCAGAGCAGCAGTCTCATTTCAGGTTACAGAAATGGGTAACTCCCTGGTCAGTGCCATTGTTACATGTGGATTAAATCTTCCAATAAAGATTCTGGTCCTTTATGTACAATTTCATGAGACAACCCCATCCATAGCATCAAAATGCCCTTTCCAATGGCTACTAATTTATTTATTGTTACTGAAACCAATTTTAGACTGAAATTTTCAAGTTGGAAACTTCTATGACTGTAAGTACTATGACAAAGATAGCATATGCTTTCCAGAAAGAAAACAAAACTGACAAAAAACGCAACCTCTATGTTAGACGTAATAATTTTAAATTTTTTAGGAGTAGCTCCTTCAGTTCTAGTTATGCTCATACTGGCAAAGAATTCTGTTAAACTTAATTTTAATGGCAATTAACATCTTTTCTTGGAACTTGGTGCACTGCCAGTGGAAAAGATGTCCCGAAGCAGAATTTCTTATTACAGCCAAAGCAAGTGTCAGATGTAACCACAGTATGTTAGAGCCTCAGTTATTGCCAATAGTGATCAGATCACTGATACCCTGAGTCTGGCAGGTTTCTTCTAGTGATGGGGCTGTATGCGAAGCACCAGGAATGTCATCCAGTCTTTCGTAATGCATTGCTATTTATGCATGCTTAAAATGAGGTTGTATAAGAATAAAGCTAGTAGGTTATTCTGTAAGGCGAGGAGTAAATGGCTGCTTGTGTTTCTAAAGTCTCCTCTCCCCTCCCTTCCTGTTCACTGCTCCCAGTGCGCCGCTCCAAGGCAGCAGACGAGGAGAGGAGCCACAAGGCGCGCAGGGCCCGCGATGAGTACCGGCGACAGTCCCTGCGAGCCATCCAGAAGGGCAGAGTGGCTGGCCTGAGCAATTTGTTCCAGGGGACAAGCCTGGACAGCGACCAGGACATAAAACTTAACAACAATAGTGCTTTGCTCTCTCTCTCTGCAGCATCCAGGTGGGTTTGTACAGGGTGACTTGGAAACAGTTTGCTGTTGAATTGTTCTCTCTCCAATCCCCACCATCTCAATAAGCTATTCTTCAGTTTCTGGGAGTTCTCAGTCATGCTGTTACTATGATGAGAAAAAGATTCATTTAAAGGAAAACAAAACCAGCTTTAATGTAAACTAAATGCCACTTATTTTTCAGGCAGATTTTTTAGAATTCACAGAGAGAGAGAGATGAGCCCTTGAAACGTCACTATTAGATCAGTATGTGAGGCTGTGACATAGTGAAGTCAAATGGACAAATTCTTAGCCACATCTTAAGCCTCAAACCTAAAATTGCTTGCTGTTTAATAGCTTGGTTTTACAGAGAGCTGTCCTATGTTTGGGGGATTTTAGGTTTTTGGGTTTTTGTCAGGCCAAATCAAGTGTCTTTAGTATGTTTATTAGTCTTTAATATGACTATTTAAGGGAACACCAGACATTGCAGAAGAAAAAAAGAATCCAAACAGGCAGGTGACTACTAGAAAGCTGAATAATCACTCTACTCTTTTACTGGCGGAATGGTCACATTAAATGCTAAAAAAAGTAAATAATTCCAACAACTAGTACCCAAGCTCAGAAAGGAGAGACTCTATTACATTGATTTTCCTTCCCAGTCAGTGTAGCACCATAGAGATTCCATTGTTTGGAAATGTGTTCTGCTTTGACAAGTTCTTTGCTCTACTGTATTTAGACAGAGAAACTTTCCTATAACAGGAACCAAAATTCCCAGTTTCAGGAGGAATCAGCATTTCGTTTTAAGACAGCGATATCTTTAACATGACTGTCAAATCAATTTGTCAAATAAATTCTCTCATTATTTTCCCAAACTTCTTAAACTCTCCTTCAAACTGAAGTAGTAAAAACACAAATTAAAGTGGCAAATTTTGAGAAGACAGTCCATAACTTTGACCTAAAGTTCTGAACTGCTACTGTGAAGTTATTTACTATAGAGCTTTGTGGTTCTAGATATGTTCCTTTTCAAAAAGGGCCTGAACAAAAGCTGGAAAATATTCTGATCATTATCCAGCTCACATTCCATATTATTTATCTGTTTCTAAGCTATGTTTATACTACAAAGAACAGACAGTAATTATTTTTCTTATCTCTTAAGTCTTGTTATTGACCATGACTTGATTGTGAAGGTATCAAGAAACATAAAAGTTGCTTTAAACAAATGCTTCAATAATGAATATACATGAATGATTATAATTCAACTTCTCATATGTAACACTGGTATGCTAAGACAGCAGCAGATATAGATGGAAAATTTTCCTTTGCCAGTGACCTGGAAGGTCAAGGGGGAGATGCATACTGCATTCTTATTTACCACAACTGTGAGACAGGGTTTTCTTGCCTCACAGGAATGTGGATTCAGTGTGATGTCTCAAAGCTTTTCAGCATGAAGTATTGCTCCTGTAGTTTTTACCTTGCCTTGCTGTTTCTTTTACAACTCACATGAAAATAGTATTCTTTTATTTTTACTTGAGATTTCTCCCTCTAATAATTTTTATATAGCTATATAGAAAACCATTTGATTTTTTTTCCTACTGTCTTTTTTTACTTTGCAGAGTAGTCCCTTCCTGATGAAACTCTTTGGCCTGCCTGTTCACTTTTATCCTTTTGCCTACTCTGGGGTTTTTATTTGTACTTCTGTGGTTGTAGCACTTGCTTCCTGCCCCTATTGAACGAGCTCGAAGTACAGGAGCTGTAGAGAGACTGACACAGTAATTTTGAGATTTGGCCTAGGGCAGAAAAAAGTATGAATGTGACAAGTTGTTCAAAGCTAAACTGAATTAGTGAAAATGAGTTAAGAAACAAGAATGGATTGTAGAGCCCTGGAATTCAACAGATTTTTTTTGGTTCTTTTTTGAAAAAAAAAAAAAAAAGCAATAAGAAACACATGTTGTTTGCTTTTTGCTCTTTCTCGTGTGTGTCTATAGCTGAATTCTCCCCTTTCCCTCTTACTCGTGATTGCGTCTTCAAATTTGGCAGTGAATATTGCTCAGATCTGCTCTCATGTGTTCATGTCATTCAGCAATCACTGTTTAGTTCACTGTGGGCTTCATCGCTTTATATCAACAGAATCGATCACTAGTTTAAATAACAGTAAGATAAGCTGAAAGGAGGACTCAGTTGCATGTCATGATACTTGAACTTGATATGGTGTACCTTAGTCCTTGTTTGAGGTAGTTTAATGGATTTTGCTCATATTTTGTGTCCAAAATGCACAGGAAGTAGTAGAAAGAGTAAGGGAAGATGTCAAGTAGGGAATGCAAAGGGAGCATAAGGATTTAAACAGAACATTCCCTCTGTGCTTAGTGGTTTGGAGACACAATGTATTATAGCTGACTGTTATTTAGAAATTCTTGCCACTGAAAAGGTCTATACTCTAAACAAAAAAATAAAATTTGCATGTTAGCATTTACATTGGAATAAAACGAAATGAAATGTCCATTACATCTTTTCTGCTAAACTGTTTTTCAATTTAAGTTCTGTGTTTAAGAAAATATTTAAGGTTCCATTGCAAATGTAAAAATCACAATATTGTTGCTTCCTTAAAACCTCAAAATTTTAATAAATTTTAAAACGGTTAGAGTTGTTCAGTGAGTTATACTGAACAGAAGTTACACTGGCCATTTTGAAGCTGTATGGTTTGTAAATATGTAAAAAAAAGATGAAAAATTACATTGTTTCTTGTTTTCATACACTGCTAATTGTCTGTCTTTGAATGCAGCAACATCTGGGAGCGTCCCTCTAGACCCTTCTCCCGAGATGTCATCATTCGCTGGTTCAAAGAAGAGCAGATCCCTCGACGTGCCGGATTTGAGAGGAACACGAACAAGATTGCTCAATGGTTTCATGGTAATACACTGATTCTTTAATTCCTGTATAACAGAGCTGTGAGCATATGCTCTGAAAATAAATATTTCCAGCTTTCATCACACAAAAAGAAATCCACTGACATTGTGAAACTGAGTGCCTGTTAAAACAACATTTTTTGCATCTTTCCTATTATTAGCACATGATTTTCCTGGTTTATTTTTTCTGAATTAAGTGGGCTAATTTGGGACTCATATCACCAAAATTTTTTCAGGAATATCTTGGCCAAAATATACTTGCTGTAAAACAGTAAGCCAAGCAGGAGTACTGAGACCAAGATAGGGTGAGAAGGACCCAAAATAAACAGGCAAATGCTGTAGTGATGTGATATGAGGATGACTGACATTGAAGTTTTTAACTTATTTGCAAGAAAGCCTTGAACTCATATACATTTAATGCCTGTTGTCATTTGTAAATTTGGGCAGCACTTTTATTTCTTGCTTCCTTTTTAAAACAAAAATTATTGAATTTTTTTCTCAAAAATAATTGTATGTGATTTTAGACAATTTTCCTGAATGAGAAAAACGATTCCTGTGCAGATCCATAATTTGCTGTCTGAATCTGATGGAGTTCCTGTCTCTGAGACTTTTGCTCTATGTAGTATTTGCCCTGCAGATAAATCTTTGATATCAAATTCAGAGGTAAGGCATCTTATTTTAATAGGTATTAGAAATGATCTTTATACTCATTATTCTTAGACATAGAAAAAAAAAAAAAAAGAATTCTGCCTTAATTGAGGAACTAGAAAGACCTTAAAGTTAAATCTTAATTTGTTTGTTTTTTTTTTTTCTTTGCATTGCTGCATTTGGTCAGTTGGATACATCTTTGTTCAAAGTACTAAGCTGACCCTGATCTGATTTATGATTCTCTAAGCCCAAGATGAAGATGTGTGGGCGTTCCAAATTGAACCAGGCAAGGAAGATTTCTGAACAAGTTTATTGTTTCATATATTTCAGATTTCTTTTTATGATACACAAATGCTAATGTGTTAAAAGACATCAACAAGCTGCTCTTTTCATTGGCTTAATTAGTCAAAGACACTGAAGTCAGTCATGTATAGCTTGTAAATGCTGCATTTTCCCATTTCTTATGAACAATGATGCAGACACTGTGGTTTGTTTTCTTACAGAAGACATTTAGTGTGGTTGCTTTCTGAGAGACAAACTGATTAAAGTTTCATTTGTGGACATTTTTCAAAAGTACTTTCAGCCATGTTCTTTCTGTGTGGTCCAATGGTAACTGTTTCCCCTCCGTGTGGGAAGTTCACACCCATATAAATTAGTAATGTGCGAGTAGTAATGAACATAATTCACTTGTTAAGAATGCACCTAGGCTTGAGCTAATGCCTGTACAGTCTTTCTACTAATTTCAGTGGCTTTGGGATATAATCACTGCGAGAACTGAGGCATTAATGATCACTCTTTAGTTTCACAGATTGTACTGTTCATGTCTTAAGAAACTGTGACTATGCAATGACACTTGTAAAAGTGAGCAAAGTGCCTTCTTTCTCCTCCTCCTCCTACTCCAGGAGCCTGACGAGGATAGTTAAGATATACCCCCATCCTAAGGCTCAGTGGTTCTCTTTGCAGAGATCCACGACTGCTGCTTTGGTATCTGTTTGCTGGGTTAGTTGTTTTGGCTTCTCTAGCTCTGGACAGATTCATTGTAACCTTAGTGAACAGTGCAGCTGCCTTGTAACTCTTCTACAGCATAAGAGTCCAAACAGCAGGTTGTTACAGGTGTGGGAGGCACTTCTAGTGGGCCACTGGGGCAATAATATAACCATCATTTGGACAGGTGGATGTTTCTGTGGGAAGAACTGCTGCCCAGTAGTCAGCATTGTCTGGGGTTATGCTGGCAGGTTCTTGAAATGTCAGGCATCTCTCCAAGAAGGTATAATCAGGTCCTTCACATCCTTGAACGATTTCTGTATTTTCTTATACCCCTTGGAAAATAAAATGGGAGTCTTGGAAAATAAAATGGGAGTTTAGTATTCTGCCTCACGTTAAGGGCAATGCGCTGAGAGTGCAATTACAGCATTACCAAAAAACGAGATACTAGTTTCTTACAGAATTACATGTTTTTTTCTGGGGTCAGTAGACCTTGGATTACCTGCTTTGACTTTCAGGTTGTTCAGTTTTTTAATCTAAATTTAAGCGTTAGCCAATTCACTGTCTCCAAATTGGACTATGAACATATAATATTTTCTGCTTATATAGAGATTAAAGCCTTGAGACAGATGTGCTTAGCTAAAATAACAAAGTCCAAATAGTAATGCAAAAATGTCTTTACCCTCATCTGTTTGGCTTATTTTCTACTTCTAGTCATTAAACTGATCTGAATTCTGTTTTAAGATGTACATTGTCTGGGGTATTTTCATGGTATGTGAAACAGGGTAACATATGGCATGCTTAATGCACCTGAAGTTTTTATTTTGTCTTAATTTGAAGAATCACTACAAAATGTTTCATTTGAAGCAGAAGCATGGTAAAATCTGTAGTAAAGTCTTTAAAATCTGAGCAATTCCTTCTTTATTCACAGAAAGTTACTCCTTAAATGAATATTAGCTTCAACTTTCATCCATCTCTGTTTGTCTTTTGAAATCATCATCATTTGTCTGAACTCCAACAGATGTTTTTAGCTCATTTTGAATAGACTCTACTGTGTTCTTGCTAAAAAAAAGACATGTTAAAGATACAAAATGTAATGTACAGCTGAATTATGAATGTAAATTCAATTTTCTTTTTTGCTATGATCCCTACCAGAAACTGGATTATTTCCCTCTTCAGCCTAGAATGATTTATTTAAAGTTTGTAAAGAAAAAAAGACATTTAAATATCTATTTTTACATGAGTTTTGTAACTTAAAACCATGTTTATCCTATCATAAATCATAAAATTGTATGATCTTCATTTAGACTGGGAGGCACCGAACCAATTTTTCAGGCAGCTTATGCTCATTTTGTGGCCACAGTGCAATGATACTCATTACTCAGATTGCTAAAGCAAAGAAGAACCAGAGCAAATGATTAAGGTGTCACTGAGAATTTCTTGGGCTATAAGGTAATTGGTGTCTGTATCTTTGTACAAAACGGCTGTTTATTTTGTGTTATTTAATCGTTGCCTTAGATTTGAGTGAAAATAATGATGCCTTTGATTTTTTTGACTGTGAGAACTAAGAAATTGGTCTAAATTCAATTAAAGGTAAATTCTGCTCTGTTTGATGACCAGAAGTTAATAATGGTATTCTTATTTCTAACCTGCTGATTGATGAGTATGGGCAGATGAATCAAACATCTTAATGTTGTACCAAGTTGGAGAACCGTTTTAGTTTATCTGAGTTCAGAGCATTCTTTGCCGAGATCTCAGTTTTTGGTATGCTTTGAAAGCAGAAAAGTGAGTTGGTGCTCAGGATGGTCTGTCTCTCAACAGGGCTGGAAAGGGAGACATGATAATTTTTTTTTTGGCCAAGTTTAGCTTTGAACTAGAATTTTCTTTTCAAACCTCTGTGTGATCCATGCCAAGTAAAGGGGAAGTTACCAGCCTTCCCTACAGGCTGAAGAATTTTGCCAAACTTTACCACAGACACTACCAAATTGCAGTTTTCAGTTGACTGCAGGCATAAGACACTGGGAATAGAATTCCATATGGCAACAAAACTAGAGGCCCCTTCCTCCCTTAAGTATTTAACAAAAGGCTGCTGATGGCTGAAACAGGGAGCACTTTCATTTGCTTGCTCTTTCATTTGTCCTTTAAGCATTCTCTTGTACCTGAAACGTCTTTCAGAACTTTTTTCCCCCATTCCAACTAGTTTCTCAGCTGTTACTTCAGATGGTTTTGATATTTTTCACTTCAGATGTTAAGCTTCTCACTCTCATGTATTTTGTTCTGCATTTGGTTATTTTCCATTCAGAACATAGGAGTGTTGCTCTCTGCAAGGGGTGTTGATCTTGAAATATTTCTCCAGCTTTGGTTGAGATCAATATTTTGTGATTGTTGCTGTCATTTATCCACAGTGTCCCAGGGATCTCTCACGTGTGTAGTGTGTATAATACAAGATTTTTCCCTGCCTGTCTGAGGGGTGGCTGTGTGCATGTTTGCTGAACATCTGCTGTGGCACTATCAGATCTCCACTTGCCTTCAGGTTGAAAGGAAAGTTCAGAGGCTGATATCATGGATCTGGAAACATGAGGTAGTTGCCCTAAAGGTTGTACCTTTGCAATGTAATTGCAGTAGCATGGATCCTATTGTGGGGAACTATTTTATCCCAGGGAGTCAGAGTAGGGGTGCAGTTACTGGCTAAGGGAGTGTTGGGTGGGGCTGAAGCATGGATTGAAAAATGCTGAGAAGCAGAAGCTGAATAGTCTCTGAGGTCAGAGGAGCCAGGGAAGATAATTTTCAATTTAACAGGAACATGTTGCAGATATTTAGAGATTAAGGTTTAACTGCAGGTGACTAATACTGGTTTCAGGAAGAAACTTGTTTTCAAGAGGAAAATCTAGCACACCTAAATAATGACAATGCTTGTGCAAATCAGGTGCTCTCAGTAAAGAGGTCAAGACTTAATATTTCTGAAAGTCTACTAATTATGAGTCCTTGGCAGCACTCGGCATATTTATATAGCTGAGCTGTGGGAAATGCATCTTATAAAATACAGCTTATATTGTAGTATTTTCTAAAGGATACAGAAATGGCAGTGGTTTGGTTTGAAAAAACACCTAACAGAATAAAGTTTGCTGCTTTGAGCATAAAAGCATGATTTTTCTTCTGCTCTTGAACCTTTCAGTTGTTCAATGAATGCTTGTTAGGAAGATGAAAAGCAAGTGTTGTAAATCCAGCAGAAGTACAGTCGTCTTGATATTAATGATCTATTTTCTAATTCATTGCTTTATTATCTAGCTTTTACTTCTATTTGAAAAAGTGCACAGATAGATTCTCTGTTTAAGTAAACTGAACCCTAGGATTTTTTCAGTTCTAGAAGTGTTGTTGATGGGGTATTTTGTCAGAAAAACGATACTAAAATCTTATTAAAGATCTGAATTCATGGAGAGCTTTTGCCCTGTCTTCTAGAGGGCTTGAAGGATGCATGAAAAAATAGCCATATGCAAAGCTTGGTATCTAAAACATTCTGTGACTGGTAACCTCTGGAATGGAATCTGAGAATTCCTGACTCAAATCATAAACCCAACTAAAATAAAAATTGTGAATAACAATGTATCTGTTAGCTTGCACACATTTGCAGGTCTCTAATTTATGCAAGTAAATGAAGAAGGGGAAGTGTGAGATTAAAATAAGTTACATGATATCAAACTTCATTTTGAACCATTGTCTAGGAAAAGGCAAAAAAAAAAAAAAAAGGCAGACTTTCAGAAGAGATTGTCTTACTCTCTTCATCAAAAAATTGACTTCTCTGCCAGCCTGTTCTCAAAGAGAGAGGGCTGGCATAGTTGTTGATCAACAGTTTGAATATCTCTAGACTTCATGGCTTGTGAGTGCAGCAGGGATACTACCAGGTCAACATGGGCTGCTGGTTATTGCCACTCAGTTCATTTTGTGTAAAGCAAATAATGCCACAGTCATTTAGTATCAACCACCATCCCTAATCTGTGGGGTTTTCTCAAAAAAACTTTGTTAGGAATGAGTGCTTTCTTTGCAGGGAATCTTGGCAGGAAGAACAGATATGGAGCAGGTTTGGACACCAAGTTACACTCATATCACATAACCCTGCATTAGAAAATGGGTTGAGGTGTTCCATGAGACCTGAGTGGGAAGACATGTGCTGCTGTCACCACCATTGTCCCAGTCCTGTGGTTAAACAGAGCACATTTGTTTCCAAAGCTGCCTAGTCCTGTGCTTTTCATCACTGAAGAGCAGGCAAAATTCAGGCATGGAATGATGATATTCATATCACAATGGTGACATGGGATGAATGAGAGCCCTCTGTTGTATTAGATAAAGGGGTTGCTAAACAATCAGTGGGGCTGGAAAGTCTGTCTTGCATTTGAAGGACTGAGGGATAAGCTCCCTCCAGGTTGGTACCATTGCTTTTAAATAGTAAGAATACTTTCATTTTATTTTACTCTGAAATAATTATAAAACAGTAATTTTGAAAACCTACACATAGAGATTTTAATAGGGCACTATACATGCACCAGTTTGTCTTTGAAGCTTTAGATATATTTTCTGTATGGGTGGATTTAATCATAGCTATTATAGTATTTGAATCATGATTCTCTATTTACTTGCTGTCAGATGGAACATGATTTTTTTTTTGTATTTCCTGAACATATTCTTATCAAACATCTACTGGATGTTCTAGTAGTATTTTTCAAAGATAAGGCAGTATTTGGAGTCAAGTGTTGAGATCCTGTGGTGAAATTCTGGTACTTGATTATAAATCTCTCAACTCAAGTCAGACCCAAAACATGACAAAATCCAAATGCTTTCTCAGCTTTAATTCAACTCTCAACTTCTTCCTTAAGAAATGAGAGTTGTTTTGCTGTTTTCTGAGAAATAAGATGATCCTTCAAGAACTAAGTCATTCCACTTGGGTCATGATGATTGTTTCAGTCTGTCAGTTCTTTTCAAGACTTCGGAATTGTTTTTCTCATGCCATTAGCGTTCCAAAATGTCTACACAGACAGGTTATTAGCAAACAAAATAAATGTTTTAGGCTCATGACTCTGCTTGGAAGGGAGCAAAGTATCAAAGTGAGGTAATGTGAGCTGGAACATGCTGCAAGAAGAAAGGAAGCACAAAAGAACAGCAGGGAAATTGTAGAATGAGGCAATTGAATAATTAATGTAAATAGGCTAATTGCTAATGTGAAACGAGCTTTCTTATTCTTTTACAATACATTGTCCTTCTTGACTGCTTTTTAACTGGAAGCTGTATTCTAAAGATTAGACATGTTCTAAAGATAGAAGGCAGCAATTTTTCTGGGAAGTTTTTGTAGACAGTAAAAATCAGAGCTAAAGAAGAACACATGACCGTAAAGGGGAAACAGGTTTGATGAGTTAACAGTTTTCATGGACACAACGAGGCCAAGTGCAGAGCCTACACAGTGCAGCGCTAGTAAAAAATAAAATTAAAAGGGCATCCTTTCAAGTCTGTGTCAGACAATTCTTTACATTTGTGAAGAGTACACAGCAGCTTTTCCATAGAGTTTACTCTCAGGGGAATTTATTAATGTCCTAATGAAAAAATATTGAAAGCCAAATTGCTTTACATTCTGAAAATGTCTTGTCCCCTTTAAAACACTTTTAAGATTTTCTCCTCCATCTACTACTACTGGAGCATGCCATAGTGAGCAATTATGATTTTGTTTAGTAAGCCATCATGGGAGATTACTGTATTTACCTGTAATTTTACATTACAGTTCTTGCTCTGTTTTGAAGTGGACCATGTGTGAGTACACTTCTCTATTACTGCAGCTCCTGCAGGCTTTCTTTATCACATAGCGTAAAACGAAAAAGAGGTGTTTCTGAACAGAAAGATTGTTGTTAGTGTTCAGAAATGAAGACATTTATGAAAACCATGTGATATAAGAGGATGAATTATTTGGAAGAAGTTATATGCTAAGACAAAAAACTGATGTGTTTACACAAAATAAGGAGTGTTACATCCAAGTAAAAAGCCTTGACATCTACAAAGGTTGTTTATGGTAAGCCTGAGGGAAATTATGAAGACTGTTTATGGTGACCAAAGCAAATGCAGAAGGTGTGTTTATCTGTCCAGAGTGTGAATTGGAGCTGTGCTACCCTTTTACATATATTGCAGTCTGGTCCTTACCTGCAGGATCATAATATTTCCTTTCAGTGGCAGTTGTGTATGTGTTGAATAGTTTATCCATGCACAAGGCACACTTAGCTGTCAGTCACTGCCAGCCCAAGACATTCAGCTCATGCTGTGTATCTATAAATGCTGTATCTGGGTGTTTCCTGAACACCCCCTCTAGCATACCACAGGGTGTCCTGTGTAGAACCTTGTTAGTCTTGGATGAATTGCTGATATCCTGCTTAGTGTTAGTCCATATCTAACTGTTTATCAGCCATGTCTCCAGCTCTTGTTCCTTTGCCAGCACACTTACAAGACCATGCTCTTTCACAGGCTTCTGTATGTACGTTTTTTTTTTTTTTTTCAGCTTATGATAGGCTAAGTTATATTTATTATTTTATCAGCAGTATTTTCTGTCCAAAGCCAATAAACACTTGCAGACCCAAGGTCAGTAAATTTCACTGGTTTCCCACCAGTGGACGCTTTACTGGTCCTTCTGCCTTGCTGCAGTAAGTGCTGAAACCGCAGTCCTATTGATCCAGCCTCACAGGAAAAGATTACAAGTTATTAGTTTGACAGCTCCTTTGAAGTAATACTATTTTTGTGCTAAGGCAAGACAACTTTCTCAAAGGGTACCAGCAGGTATTGTGTGTAGTCATGCGGGGGGAAAGAAAGGGGCTGCGGGAAATTATGTTTGTGGTTTAACTTTACTCCAGTTCACCCAGTTAGGAGCACATCGTGACACTTAAACAGCTTTCCCCACAGGAGATAAACAGTAGATGATATGAAAACAAAAGAAAGAGGTTTCTGTGACTCTGTAGGCAGCTAACCTCTGTATGTGACTTCACTACGTGATGTTGGCATGGAAGCAGAATGAGGTGGAGTGGGGGAAACAGAAATTTGCCCTTCCCCTGCAAACACTCAGGGAATGACAGCTCCCTTCCTTCCCTCTTTGACTGCAGAAAGATCAGTTCTTCCTTCTCCTGGCCTTTCAGTGAAGGGGATTGTCAAATCGCAAACTCATGAATCTTTTTAAGAGATAAAACTCCAAAAGAGCTGTGCAGATTTGCACACTGATTTACATTGGTTAGCATTGGCTCTGACTGCTTCATACCCTACCTCTCTATCCAAGATTAGCATCTAAAATATAATACACAATAGTTCTTAATGCATGACAGGGAGGACTCAGACCTAACTTATATATAATTCCATGCAACATTCTTCCAGTGCTGTTACCATCATTTCCCACAATGGAACACAGCACAGATCTTTCATGCATGCATGTGGCTATCATAAAGTCATTCCAGTACGCTTGATAAAAAGAATCTTTTGTACTTGAAGTGACCTGGAGACATTTGTGGATATTCAATCTAAGCTACAAGAAAGTAACACTTCATTAGTCATGGGACAAAGCTTCCTCTCCTATTTTCTCTCTTAACCATGCTACTATTTAAAGGGTGGGGATAAAAGCTTTGGGGGCTAAGATGGTGGTAGCAACAAATTATTCTGCATAGTGGCTCTCTGTGTCCAATTCCTTCTATCATGTAAACTGGAATAGCTTCATTCATGAAATTTAGCATAAATAAAAGACAATTCCAGAATTTGAAGTCAAAATTAAGTAAAAAGTTCTGTTTCCTTTTGTTTGTAACTCTCTCAGAACTTGAGATGAGGTTGGTTCCTCTTTCCAAGTAATTTCTGTTACTAAGTAGTGGCTTCCTGCTGTGAGTTTGAGCCTAGCTGCTGTCTCCCTTGCCTTAGTTCCACTGATGGTAGGAAATGAGGCAATTTAGTGACTAGTTTTTAGTGGTTTAACTGAGACCTGTGTCAAACCCCAGAGGATGTCCAGAACTGGAACACTATCAGTTGCACATGGTTATCATAGTGCTGCTTATTAGGCGTGAAGTTTTTACTATCCCCATGTTCATCTCATTTGACTTTCAGCAGTGCTTCAGTGTCTGCTTCCCTTTATTGAGTGATTAAAGGTACCTTTTTCCCCTGAGCAACAGTGCCCTAGATCAATATGCAAGAATGTTGCGAGCAGCTAGAAAAGACTGTAATTAACAAAGTTAGACTGAAGTTCCCGAATTCAGCCAAGTGTGTGAGAGGAGAAATTAGTTCTCAATATCATCCATAGATTTATTTTAGTTTGAGCTACAAAAAGAAGTATAATTTCTTAAGTATGTACAGAAAATGCTTTGTAGTAATCCATCTGGAATTGCTGTTTTAATTTGAATATGGGAAAATACTTCAGATCTACCATGATTTAAATTTGTATTCCTTTTGGCAATAAAAGTTCTAATGATTACTTGATTAAAACATATGTAGAAAGATTTCTCATGAGCTCAGTGAGATTGTCTAGAAGCTTCTCACAGATCTAAATAGATTTCAGATTTGACTGCGAGTGTACCTAAAAAATGTATGTGTTCTAAACCTTACACAAAGGGAATATATGTAAGGAAAAAACCATTTTCCTTCACCTGCAAGAAAAGCATGAACAGCAAAGAACATAGTACTATTTTCTGCCTAGTTGTCTGTTGTAGCACTCAGCTGTAAAATTTGAATTCCAGAGTTCCATGTTAACTGTGACTTTCATTTTTCTCCTTCTTTTGAGAGAGCTCTGCTGACACTTTGATTTACTAGTACAGTTGTCATTTAGGTTTATGGCAAATTTATCTTGACAGCTCCTTCAACACCCATGAGATTATAGTGTTCTAGGTGAGCTGTAAGATATACGTGCTTTTGAAGACCATTATGGGCACGTGTATGTGTTTGTACACATGCCATGGTTTTGTATTTTTTTGCATCTATTAATTAAATTATAAAAAGTAGAATCAGTTATTTTTAATCATGGGCTGTAGTTTTGTTAAGAAAACTAAAGATTTTTTTATTATTTAAAAACAAACTGAGAAGGCATTCAATTCCTTTTCTTCTGTCCAATTCACAGTCAAGAACATTATCCTTAAAGCCTCCTGGAAAGTTTTTATACCTTACACTCACAAATTGCTTTGGTGCTTGATGAGCTGTTTGCACTATCTTGTTGCCATTATCAGCTGGGATCCACTCTGTATTTTCATGACACTCCTGTGTCCAAGTGTTTTCCTGCTGGGAGCATCCAGCAGCCCTCAGATGTGTCGTACGGAACAGGGAGACATAGCATGGGAAGAGAGAAGCTGGAGCTCAGTGCACCCTGTGACGATGCCCTGCTGGTCCCTCCCTGCCAGGGTGAGCCCTGGGATGCCTTTCTGGCTGATGTAGAAGGAACTGCAGAATCTAAAAGCCAGCTCTTGTTGCTGGAGGTTGAACTAGAGGTTTAATGAGTGTTTGGTGCAATGAAGAATCAAAATCTAACTTGCATATACTCAGATATAAAGCAAATTAAAATTAAAACAGCATAGCTACATCAATAAAAATCAGTATCTATATAAAAAGGCCAGTGGAAAACATTAGCAATTCTAGCAAATTAGCAGGTTGTCAGTGGCTGTAATGTAATATTTTGTTTATTGCCATGTAACTCAATTAACTTCTAGACATTTTAGTATCTCTTCATTGGGCAAATGCTCTGACAGTGAGACTGCTAAATTAATGGAATTGTATTCGTAATGCATTCCAGTGTACTGAAAGACAAATCAATACTAGCATAAAATAAAGTAATTTAAACTAGCAATTATAGCAGGAACACTCCCAAAGAAGGCTCTGAACATTCCTAATGCTCAAAACACAATCAACCTAGATATCACCTCTCTGTTAGGCAGCAGAATTGCAAAACCTTTCCTGCCCAGCCGTGTGTTTTGTGTTAACACTATTCAAGAGATCTGGTCACAGAACTTTGACATTTGCATAACACTTACTAAGCATGGATGTATTGGGAGAGATTTTGGTTTCAGTTCTCATATAAACCGATTTTGAACATCTAACAGGCCTTACTTATGTCAAATTCTTACCTCTCTGTCTCACAGTAGTAATTGTGAAGCTCATTTGTTTTGGATAGAACTGCAAATTAATAGTCTTCATGGAAAGAAATTTAGATATTCAGAGATGCATCATGTAGAAAATTTGCATCATATAGAAAATTATTGGATTCATCTACTGGTCTAAAGCCAACCCAGTTGCCTTTCTTTTTATAAACATTAACATGTTAATTGTATTTCAGATATTCTATAATGTGCTTTCATTCAGTATATCTCATTTTTTTTCTTGTAAGCTTTGTTTCTAAATAGGATGAGGGTATATGTCCTATTGGCCTGAAGCCATAATCTGTATTTCTGGTTGTGTTATTATACCAAAATAAAATACATCAATCCCCTGATAAAGATAGTAAATTAAGTTTCTAAATCCAAATTTGAAGTATTGGGCTTTCTCTTAATTAAAAAAAAAAAAAAAGGGGAAAAACCTGAAATATGTATTGAAGATAGACTTTTTTATTTTTGTAATGCTTTTATTTTATACTGATTTTATACAAGACATATTAACAAGCTTTTTGGCAATGTGGAGAAGAAAAGAATTCCTGAGAATTACTTGCCTTTTTAAAGGAACTATTGTGTTTTAACCACTTTTTATAATTTGACTCATGACTGAATGCACTGTTTTCCCCTCCTGATTGATTGATTGATTTTTGGTATAGGTCTTGGCAATGATCTGATAAAGGCAGGAATACCCATAAAATGTGGAGATATAGATACATCTCCTTTGCTTTTGTCTTTTTATACTCAATGCCTGCATCATTGTAGCCTCTGTGGTTTCAGAATATCCTTGTTCATTTTGCTGCTTCTCACTTTGCCAGTAGCTTCCTATTATCTCAGCAATTCATTAATTTTCTTATAGAAAATCCAGTGACCTTGTTTCATTGCCATTTACAACTATGGCAATAGTGACACAGGGAACTGCACTAGGACCTAATGTTGCTGTCTTATTCATTCCTTTTGATATAAAATCAGAACACATTACAATTCTCAGTAATTTATTACTGTTATTATTAGAAAGCTTTTTGGCAGCTGGTTGTCTCAGTCCAGTCTGTGTGGACAAAGGCCTTATTTTTAATTTTTCTGTCTTTTCTGTACTTAATTACATGATGGAAAAATGGGTATAATGGGTCACAAAATTGCCCTAGAATAAATGACTGCAGAATATACGAGGCAAAATTTAATCAAGCCCTACCTATTTTGCAAGAGTATGTTGATTTATTTTATAATTTATTCAATAAAGTGTTATAGACACAGCCTAGACATTAAGAAATTCACAGGCACTGAATTAAATCCCCTGTTTTCCTCGAAATGTGGTATATTCATGATAGAGCATGCAAATGGTGGGGTCATGGCCTGGTTTTGGCTTGAGTAGACTACATTTTTTCTTAGCCCACAGCAGGTTTTTTTGATGGTTGTTCGTGGTTGCTCTCTCTTCTATACATCCAGAAATGTGGCCATATTTTCAGAAGAGGGGCAGGTTGCACAAAAGATCCAGCCTGCATTGCAAACATAAATGATTGTGTGTCTAAGCATCCATGTATTCACAGTTCAGAAGCATCAAAACTGATTTGCATATCAATACTGTATAATTGAAAGGGAAACCATGTATACCTGCCTTTAGCATATGGTATTTTTTTTATGGAAAAATTATTGAAGACAGAAAGAAGCATCTTACTCCTTAAGAAACAGCAATATATTTAAATGTGTAGTGCAGAAGCAGAACCTGCTGCTAAAGTAAATATATATATATATATATATTTAGCATTTAATTTTTTAATAGTGCTTCTGGAATTACATGTCCTGTAATACTCCAGTCAGTAATGCTTATTATGGGGATGGTAAAATATGTAACTGTTTTAAAAGACTGCAAAGTTTATCCTTCAAGGTAGTTTTGTGCTTGACTTGTCTTTCTTGTTGGAAGTAAACACCTTTAATTTGCAAGTACAAGCATTTCTTCTGTCACTGTTTTCCAAAGAAAATTTTGGTTGTTAAACATACATATAGACTTGAGAGAAGGGAGATGCTGTAAGCTGATAAAAATCTAATGAGATGTGGGTTTTTGGACAAAGCAATCCCTGAAACTGAGAGTAGTTTTAATGTTTTCAGTTTTTCATACTTGCCTTCCACTTGCAGAATGTGGGAAATAGTAGCATTTACATGTGCTCACTGAGCAGGTGTGTAGTTTTAGGTCCCAAATGCAGCTTGCATGGCAAGTCAGAGACCTGGTACTCAGCTCTGAATGTAATGCCTTCAGTGCTTAAAGTGATTTTAAACTGCAAATAATTTTTCTTTTATATATTTCTTTAAATTATTTTTTCAATTCTTTTTAAAAGAATCTTTTGATTCAAGAAACAATTACCCCCAGTGTCACAAACCTTCCTGTGTGTGTGTGTTAAGGACTGTACCTGCCAACTCTTCCAGAAACTTCCCATCTGCCAGGAATGGGCTCTTTGAAACTGTATCTCTGCAGAAGTGTCATCCCAGCCAAGTTGTGCTATTCTGTGCACTATTCTTGTCTTTGGTCCATGTGTCCCCCCTGGAGTGCCACCTGGCAGTGCTTCCTTGGAATGGGTTGTACAAAGCCAGGAAGGTTTTACTAAGAGACTCCTTTTAGCTAATTCTTCTCCTTTGCCTTTTTGCAGAAATCCAAGGTAAACAAAGATCTCACTCTGGGCCTTGTTGTGTTTGTGCAATTGGTTTGGTGAAAGCTCAGTCTTCTATTCCTGTTCATGTCCATGTTCCCTTGAGAAGTATGAACTTAATGATTGCTGGAGTTATGAGAACATGAATACATCCTTTCCCCTCCTCTCCTTCCACATATCAGCTTTCTCATCTTTTTCCTTGATTTGGATCTAATTTGCATACTGGAATTCTCTGTCATTTTAAAATTCAGCAAATGTGAGAATTTAGATGAGAAGTAACAAGGTGAGCAATAGAAGCAAGGCAAGTGCTTTGCCAAAGATGCCCACGAGCTGGGATTTCCTGTTCTTTTCCCTCTGTTGCTTGCAAGATCAAGACTGAATGAATGTAAACAGTTTGTCTGCCTGGAGAAATGGTGGTGAATACTGGCCACTAACCTAATAAAACTGCCACACTTTTCAATTTTCACACAAATCATAATACCAGTGACTATTGTACCATAACAGATGTGTTTTATTTTGCTGAGCCAGGAGCAGAGCATAAATCAGTTTCTTTGCTCTGTTTTTATTACAGCACTGTACAATTTCTAGCCCTGTCAGGCTCTAGTGAGGTATTACTGTTTGCATTACTGATTAAGCAGATTTTCATGTTTCAGAAGATACAGCAAGGTCTTAATATCTACTTTGTATGTGTCACACACCCATCATAACAGTTTATTGATAGTCTGGATAGTTTCCTATCTTCATACATAACAGAAATAAAAATTCAGTCCTATCTCTATTGTAAGGAGGTGGATGCATCCTATGGGAATAATATCTGTAACAAAGTTCCCTGTTTGGATCAGTGTACTGATATTTTCTCAAGTTTGAAGACATCCTCGTGAATACACTTACTTGCTCTGTTATTTGCAGGAAATGTCAGGTTTCTATAACAGTGTCTAGAATGTTTACATAGGCCTGGAAATATTTACTTATGTAAAAAAAAAACAAAAACAAACAAAAGCAAAACCAAGCACCCAACCCCCCTGTTGTTGGTCTTCACCTGACTTCACTGAACATAGAGGCTTCCAACTTTGAAACACAACAATGTTGCAACAGTGAAAACAGTACAAAATTAAATATTCTTGACCCATAATTTCTGTCAGTTTACTGCTCATACATGTTAAACTGCACACAGAGAATTTATTTTGAGAAACCACTGAAAATGGAATGGTTAACTGTTTTATCTTTTAACATGAGTTTCTTTTCAGAAGCTGTTTAGATGAGAAGAGGAAACTCAGAAATTAAAGGGTAATAGCAGAGGTTTAATGTAGGAATTTATGGTCAGAAGAGCCTATATCTAACGATATGGAGAAATATATATATGAGATAAAAGGTTAGAGGTGTTTGGTGCTACTTTTTCTCTTCTGATAGGTGCAACTAATAATGTGCAAAGACAAGAGAAAGGTAAAATTGTTTTCCTCCCAGCTAATGCATTCTATAGGTTGATCTGAAATGAAGGAAAGAAGAAACCAACACTAGGCTTTGAGGAGACATAACAGAAAAATTTACAAGTCTATTATACAGTGCTGTATTCAGACAAGTAATGTCAATGCCTTTTTTTTTATGTGCTGCACTGCTTGCTAGTGAGTAAGGTGTAAATATTTTGACAGTGATTATAAAAGAGTTTTACAGTATTTGATAGTTTGAATGTAGAATGAACTTAAAAGGAGACAAATAAGAGGTATATTTTCTGCAGAGTGCATAGGGAATTAACTGTGAGCCACTGGCAACAAGGGATGTAGCATGCCTGATTTTCTATAAACCTGAAGAAAAATACTCATTGTAACTGCATTACTCATTTAGATGTGATTTTTGAAGATTCCCAGGGGACTAAGTCACCCATTTCTTTCAGAATTTCAGTAAGTTTTTAGTTGCTTTAGAGAATCTCATTTTTAGGGTATTAAGAAATCTTCTGAGGTCTGCATTTTCTTTATTCTAAGGACTGCTGTACCCTGACAAAATAGAGCTGAATCTGCATTATAACAAAAGCCAAAACCAAGCAAGCAAGCAAACCCACAACCTCCCTCCTCCTTCCAAACGAAACAAGGCCTATATATTTTTACCTATGATAGTTTTCCTTGATGAATTCCTCCTGTGTATAGAGACTCAAGATACTCCTATGCACCTTCAAGAAGAGCTTGTTTTAGGGCATGATGTATTATCAGTGTGCCTCATCCTTGCCTAAAGGGATCTCTTGCCATTAGAAATACATTATTCCTCTGGGCCTTGGTTTTCTATACGTGTCTGCTCATAGCCCAGAGCACACTTTCTATACTAAGCAAGGCCTGCTGGGGAGGGAGCTGAGTTTCACTCATGTGTTGTTTCCCAATTCTGCACATGTCAGATGCACCAGGATGGTTACAAAGGAGAGGAATGGTGAAGAATGGGTAATGATTCCTGCTCACCTTTCACCAGCATGGATTTATCTCCATCTTAGGTGTGTTTTACTGCATGTGTGACTCCTGAGATTGTGCAGAAGAAATGGGGGTGAATGTGGAGCAAAGCAAGCTTCCTGCAGAGGGTACCTAACCAGTGTCACTTCACTTTGTCTATGTGGCTCAGAGGAGGCCAGCCCCATACTGACCCCTGCAATACTCAGATAATGTATATGTGACATGGCCAGTGTATTTCAAATGTGTATTTTACTTGTTGGTTTCTAAATACATCCCTGCTTTGCCTCCCATTGCAGTTCTATGCAGACAGGAAGGTTTTACTGCCTCACCTTTTAGGTTTTGATTCTTGTGACCTATTGAGCATATTTTCTCTATTATAAATGACAGTAAATATTGATTAATAGATTATATCAATAATAGATTATTGATAATAGATTAATTGATTATTTGATTAATACCATATAACACAGCATGAAATATCTGCATTCTTACTGACATTACACAGGGACTCCGCAGCCCTTGGCTCTTGGGCTCTTGTCATGTCACTTGTGGCCAAGTTTTGGGAAAAAAAAAAAAAGATCCACAGCAAATAAATCCCAACCCTCTAAAAACCCCCAACAAACCCACCAGTCCTTGTGCTGTTGTTTTTGTTGGGGTTTTTATTGGATTTTTGTTGTGTTGTTGTTGTTTTTAGTGTGGTGGTTTGATTTTTTTTTTAAAACCTGTCTATTTATTTCAATGCCTAAATGAAAAGAGAAATCTTTTGAAGATCTAGTCCCATGTGAGTTGATCCTGCCTTAACAGCAGATGGTGAATAGCTTCAACAGCTTTGTTTCTATTATCAGACATCTTTGATTTACTCCCTTGCTTTGCTTTTTACCCTTTATAGCTTCTATTCTGAAATAGCAGAGGCAGAGCTATTGTTACCTCTCAGCTATAGCTTCTCTCACACAGTACTATTGACCTCTTTTTTTCACTATTTGTTTTGTGGCACTATCTAAAAAAGTATTGTGACTAAAAGGAAGGAGAGGATGAAACATCTTTAACAGAGTGACGCACTGTAAAATCCTATTGCTGCAAATATTTGTGCACATATTTAATGGTGCATTCTATTCCTGCTGGAAATACCAGGGAAATGACAAGGTGTGACCTAAATATGTATGTTATCCTTCGGCTGTTTTAGTCACAGCTCAGTGCATAAACCACCATAACTGATAATGGTGTCCTTTAAATTATATGTGACATTGATAATCTCAAGGATAACATAAAGTATTCAGTCTAGACATCACAGTTTTGCAGAGTAATTGTGTCCTTCCCAATCAACAATAAGTATGTTTGGTCAGTTTGAGTCCACATACAGACTTGCACCTGTGGGAGAGAACTGAAACAGTCGGCCTGAGAAAACTTGCTTTGAGTGATACAGAGACTGCTTTTCCTTGACAGTATACACTAGCTGTGCTCTAGTTCTTGCACTGCAGGGAAGCCATCACTTCATCTTCCCTGCTTTTATGCTTTTGATCTTTCTGAGTGGTTGAAGGAGCTGGATTTTTCACCTTCTCTTAGACCAGAAATGGTTGGTAGTGTCATGTATTCTAGTATTTGTTTTAAGTCTCTACTGTCCCATCTTTTTATGGGATCTCAAAAAGGTCAGATTTATTCTAAACCTTAGTTCCCCAGCTTCAGTTTTCATTGTAGCTGGTGTTTGTTTCTTGTGTGTATCTTCATCCTCTGTGGGCTCTGAAAACTCTGCCCCCCTCCATTAGGTTCCTAGATTAGTGTTCTTAGAAGCTGTTATTGCTCTTCCTGCCTATGGTTTATGTTAATGCTGGCATGTAAACACAGGCTGTCAGCCCTTCAGAAAACACACTGGCTGCAGTTGGATCAGTCCCTTCAGAATTTCTGTTCACTTTTCTGATTATTTCTTTCAAAACTGGTTTCTTTTATTCAGATTTTGGTCCAAGGTAGGTTTGATCTTTACTTTCAACTACATGATTTTTTTTAAAATTATAGTGAAGTAGGCAAAAAAACCTATGAGGCAATTTCCTCTACTCAAACCAGAACTTTTTTGTTTTGATTCAAAATGCCCAAGACCCTAAAATCTGTTCTATATAAAGTTATTTTCTGTTCTATAGTGTTCTTTCCTGAAATTTATTTCAGACTTTTTGTTTGTTTTTGGCAGGTGTGTAAGTTGTAATGTAACTTTTGACTCTCAGATTAAGTCTTGGAGAGAGAAAGTTGATTTGGAACTTTTTGGAAAATTTGCTCTCTTGTCTTTGGGAAATGTTTCATTCCAAATGGCATAGAGTAGTATGTCTGTCTAGCTCAGTTTTTCAGCTCAGAAAACTGGAAGGGATTGGCCAATGCTTAGCAAACTGATCCTTCCTACCCTTGTGGCCATTTTATCCCTATCTTTCAAGTTACTTATTAGATCTGCTGGTATAATTGAACACATATGGTCCTTTACCTTATTCAGGAGTTCTCAGCTAATTTCTCATGCTTCCTTGTGTTTACTAATTTATTGTTTGTTCACATTTGCTCTAGGTGTAATGCGCCTGTATAACCTTTAGCATGTGAATCATTCATGCAATGATTGCCAGGAATGTTTGTATTCAGATGGGCTTTGATTTAATTCTGTTGAAAACAAAAGGAGATGCTGGTATTGGCTTTTCTGTGTTTTGGATCCTGATTAGTGGCCTAAATCACACGCTTCCCTGGTTAGGTGTCTTAAGTTGTATAAACAGGATGAATCTCTTTCTTCATTGATTACGTGTGAATATTCATAACTATTCAACAAATCAATTTGGCATGTAATGGAAGGCTTTTCATAATGGTCATGAAAGCTCTTGGCATGATTGCTCTCATTACATTGCTCTCATTTATTCATGCCAGTATTTGTGACACTTTTTCTGAGTAAAACCTCATGCACTGGGGTGTTTGAGATCAAGCTAATGAAAAAGTATTGAAAGACAAAACATCAGCTGAGCAAATAGCTCCTGTTGCAGAAGGGTAAATGAAGGCTCCTGGGCTGTGTTTGTACCCGCTCTCTCTTTCCTCTTAGCCAGCCTCTCAGCATATATAAATGCTCATTTGTATATTAAAATATATTGACTGGTAAAGGCCAAATTATCTTTATATTTAGGCATCATTATTACATGTGGCACATTAGACCGGTGCTAGATTATAACAATGGATATGATGTAACTTTATAATACTGAAAAAATTAATTTTAGACTTCCAGTATATAGTCCTCTTGTTGGCAAAGTTCATCAGCTTTTCTGGTTGGGATTCATGCTTTGTATGGCATTCCTGTAGCAAATATTGATGGATTTCACCTCCTGAGTTTCACTCCAGGATGTATGGAGGATAATGCTGAAAGAAGAATGGGAAGCTGAAGTGTCATTGCATAATATTTCAGAATAGCATTTTCTGCTGTTGGGGCTGCTATAATCTTAGAAAGCAGCATCAAGACTTCTTAGCTGTGCTCACTAAATTCATAATGAACTCTCCACTTCCCATGTGAGTTTAATATTCCCTAAATGGTAGGATGTTCTTTTTTCTTTTTGGAAGATTGGTGGCAGTAAAAAGAACATAATTACAACAAAAATGTTAAGACAAGCCTATCATCTAAAAATTGTAATTACAGCCCTGTATTTTAAAAAATTAAGTTGTTAATTATAACATGTCAGTTGATGATGAATGTCCTATGATTTGACACAAATGTCTTACAAAATGTTATTCTCTTGCTAAGAATCCAAAATGCCGATATCTATAAGCATTGCAAAACTAGAATATTTAAAGTGGACAGGCAGATGCATGTAATGTGACAGATGCATGGAGTGAGTCTGGGGGCAGGGGGCCTAAAACTCAAGCCAGCTGAAAAGGTTTCCATGCTTTCGAGAGGACTTCGGTACATCTTTGACCCTCTCAGCCAAAACCCCTCTGCTCCTTTATGGTTTGTTACAGACAACAGCAGTTTGTACACTCTGAGAGAATTTCTTTGGCATGACAGGTAGATAATGTGAGTTTCATTGGTGTAGCTGCTGTCCAAATGCACTGGTTTTCGGTCACGTGATAAGTTAAAATGATGATACTGATGATAGATTAATTACTTGAGAGATATTTATTTAAATGACTTACATGAAAGTATTACTGCTTTGACACAGTGTTGCTGTACATCAAGTAAAGATGATGCAGATTTTCCTTTTTCTAAAATTCTTTTTAAGAGATTAACAAGAACGAGAGTGAGGGGAAAAATTAGTTTTCAAAGTATCAGTAGTATCTTTTATAGATGTTTCTAATTAATATCTTAACTAACACAAATAAGAGCATCTGTGATTCTAAATCTCTTACTAGAGCCTTGGGAAACCCGTTTCTTGATCTCAGTTATAACAATTCCAAATGTTCATGTGGGATTTCCACAGATATTATTTATCTCTCTACAGCCATCCAGGAGTGAATGGTGCCACTCTTTTTCCAATTGTCCAGAGAAAGGGATAATGTTTGTTAAAGGGTAGAGGGGGACTTTCATTGCTATAATAGTCACCTACTGAAGAATTGAATCAGAGAAAAATAAAATAACTGGGAGACAAGAAGAGGGAGAAGATGGTGGGGAGAGGTGGTTTCTCCTGAGCTGTTAACAGAATCAGGAGGGAGAAAAAAGTATCAGGCCAATAATTTATTACGCCATATTTAGCAGAAAAGAAAATTAAAACAAAAGAAAGAACTTTAGCTCTAAGCAGTGTAGCATTTCTCACCTACTCAATGATAGAAAGCCCAAAACAAAAGTAAGGTCTGGCAAAAACAACATCATGTGGAAGCCTTCAGTGTTTTAGCTCTGCTGGTGGGAGAGCAGGTGAACACATTGCTTGGTATTAAACTAATCAATGCTAAATGAATTTCATATTAGATGCTTGATAGTGATGGCCATTCAAATCCTAGAAATATTCTAAGAATAGTTCACTGTATACTACAACCTCTATTTTTGTTAGAAATCCTCTGTATCCATAAAGCCTAAGTTATCTAGGCCACCTTGTTCCCTAACAGTTCTGACACTGCTTAGAGAACAGATAGTTGTAACAGCACCCTGTTCCTGTCCCCAAAATTATCAGTATGATTTCAATTTAGAATTACAGTATAAATATTAATTATTGTATTTATTGTAGTATTTGCTGGTGATGGGACTGTTTATCTTCTCCTGTCATTGAATGCTCTGAGCTTCTTAGTGTGATTCATCTACATTTATTTCCAGTAGAGTTGTCAAGAAAGTAGGCACCATAATCACTAATAAAACCTTTCATGTATATTTAAATTCAGTCAACTTGAGTGAAGACTGGGTTAACAGATTATGTGATTTCAGAATCAATTTTTGTGTAATTCTTGGCACATGGCTCCTGGTATCGGGGTCTAGTGATATGACTTCACATAATATGCTGTATTATATGGACTCATATTGTTACTGGTTTTTATTTGAACAGAGTTCAAGAATTTTTAGCAATTCATCTTGGAATACTTCCAATAAAACTATTTTTAATTTTGTAAAGTGCATCAATTGACACTGTTGGCTGAGCAGTTACATGCTGTTTCTAAACAAATGCTTATGTTTGCATGTTTATTGCCTGTTTTGCATGTCTGGTGCAAAGATGTAGTATCCTTCAGAACAGCGAAATGCATACCATTCAGCAAATTATATACGTGCATGTTTCTTTGTACTCAGTCCACTAGGGACCTCTGAGCCCCACTGTGAGAGTGAGCCTTTCATCATTGCACCAAATAAAACTGTAAAAGAAATTAATTTTCTCAAATTAGACAAAAAGTGAAAGAAAGAGATGCTTTTCTGTCTCTCCTCACATCACATAGTGCTTGCTTTTAAGATCCAGAATTCCTCAGTCCCTTCCTATGTCTCCCAGAGGCATAATTTTCCATGTGAGTTTAATTAGAGCATTCCAAAATATGGTCTCACAGGTAGGGCCTTCTTTGTACAGGTAATCCCTGGACTATGTTTATTCCTGCACTAAAGCAATGTGGCTTTTCAGTAGTTGGACTCCATAGAACTCTGACTAGGATGTGTAGGATTGTACCATGACAAGTAGCTCCATTAAACATCACATGTATTTTTTTGAGAAAGTTTAGCCTCACAGGCAGCAACTTTGGAATGTGTACGTACATTATTTATTGTCGCCTGTGCCACGCTCGCATTCAGAATGGCCTAATTCAACATCTGTTCCTGATGACAGTGAGCATCTGGTGATTCACAGATAACTGAGACATGAGCTTACTGTCCTCTGGGCCTACCAGGCAAGCAGGAACCAGGCTTTCTAGGTGGATGGTAAGACCTGGGATAGTGCTGGGTGCAATTCTGAACACACCTTTTACATGGGTTGTGATCAGAATAGGGTTCATCTCTTATATCGTGTTTGCCAGCAGAAGTACCAACAATTCAGTGTTGTGCCTTAGATCAGAAAGAAAAAGAGAGATGAGGATTTTTCCAGCACAGAAGAATAAAGTGGGAAAGTTCTAGAAAGCTCTACTCTTGTTAAACGTTTTCCTTTTCTTAGTATGAAAATCTGAATTTGTGTTACTTTCACCCTGAAAAATAAGTTTGTCATACAGCAAAAGAATAAATTCACCTATAAAACAACTGCATGGTAGCCAGGATACAGGGAGAGAGGTTTTTTTTCCTGACTGACTTTGTCCACAGATGTAAATTGGCTCACAGAAAGTGACCACAGGATAAAAAATACAGCAAGAAGCTCCTTGTCTTCTCTTGTGGTGGAGCAACGTGCATAACTCATTACTGTTCACTGTGAATTATAAAGACAAGCTGAATTCTGGTCAACAAATACAATATTCTATGTTTTCCCTGTGTTCGTACTCGGTTTAGCTCACACATACTGTTTCTAACTAGAGGAGACGATTACTCTGCTATTAAGTCTGAAAGGTCCCAGAAGGAAATTACTGTGATCTTTGTTTCTTGTTTTCCTTTGTGACGTTTCCAAGAAATGCAAGCCTGTGAATAAGTAATCTAACATACCCACGTCTATTAGCAGGACTTGAGTTTTTTCAGTCTACAGAAGTTACACTATTTTAAGTTCACTACTGCTCTGTATTTGTTGCATTTGGTTGCTTCTGACAGACCTGTTACCTGCATAACCACAGGGTTTTTTCTTGCCAGGTATTATCAGCCGTCAGGAGGCAGAGGAGTTGTTGATGAATAAATCTGAAGGCACATTCCTGGTGCGAGTCAGCGAGAAAATCTGGGGCTATGCATTGTCTTATCGCCAGCAAAGCGGGTTCAAGCACTTCCTGGTTGATGCTTCAGGGGACTTCTACAGCTTCTTGGGGGTGGATCCAAACCGACACGCAACGCTCACCGATCTTATCGATTTTCACAAGGTAACACTTGCTAGGTAGAGATCAATAACTGAGTGGAACGAATGAATTATTTAACAAGGAGCCATGTAATTTGAAACCACACTGGAAAATAGTAATGGCCATAATGGGAGAAAGAATATTCTACACTAACTATTGTAACATTCATAGTTTGTGTTCTTTTGTTGCAGTGAATCAGAAGGCTTTCCCCCTTCTTTCAAATGCTTCAGCATGTATTTGTGTCCTGCTATGCAACACGTGCTCACCTTAGCTACAAATGGACTAATAAGAGCTGACAGAGCTAACATTTTTTGAGCCATTTTCCTGTGGAAAGTTGGATTGGAAAGGGCTTTCAGTGAAATTTCAGCATTTTTCTACCTTTGATGTGAGGGCTGTAATGTACAAAAGCAAGGCAGTGGGGCCTTTCAGTAAAGAGGGTGAAGAGAACATGCAGGGATTCTCTTTTAGGGATGTGTTAAGGGTCACTCCTTATTACCCAAAACAATCTTACAAGAGTAATTTACTCCTCGACTTTAGATGGGTTTGAACTACTCTGCCTCTAACTTTTGTTTCCTGTTGCCAGACACTGTAACTAAACAGTAGCACTGTTTCTGACAGTGTAAGTTGTTTTCATCATCTTGCACCTCTCCTCATCTTCATCAGTTTTAATTTCTTTTCTTAGTCCCCCTTATAATTTCTTTTCATCTTCTCTTTTCTAGTTCCCTTCCCCTCTTTTATCCTTTGCTCACTTTGTCTCAGAGTAATTTGATATTTTTTTCTCCTCCTTTTCTTAACAGCTTTTAATTTAAGTATTCAGTCTCACAGAGGTTATTTTCCTTTTAATTTCCCTCTCTTTAAATTTTTTTTAATTTCACTTAGTTTGCAACATCTGTTTAGTGTTGCCTGAGTGTCCCCTCACAGATCATTATGACATATGCCCACAGATTATATTTCCACATAGGGATAACAGTAGGTGTCCCATTTGACTGAAAAATACATCCTCCTCTAATTTGATGAAATCCTCTCTCAATGGCCGCCTTGGTAGCCAAAATCCCCAACTGTCTTCTTTTCCCTGTGTCTCAGTTTTTGTTGCTCAGCATGACATTACATAGTAGGGAATATCCTTTTGGCCAGTTTGGGTCAACCAGCTGGGCTGTGTCCCCTCCTGGCTTCTCCTTTATTCCCAACCTACTCTGCCAGCAGGGCCTGAGTGGGTGAAAGAGAGGCTTGATGCTGTGCAAACATTAATCAGCAACAGCCAAAACCATAGGGTGTTATCAACACTGTTTTAGCCACAAATTCAAAACACAACCTCACAACACAGCACAGGCCGCTGTGAGAAAAGTTAATTCCATCCCAGCCAGACCCAGTACAACTGCAAAGAGTCAAACCAGGGCCTTATTGGGGAAAGAAAAGCAGACGTGCAACACCTCAAATGCAGATTATCAGAGATTGGATGTAGGACCTCTGGCTAATGTAATATCCCCTCTGCTCCTGTAGAGGGATGATGATGATGACAACAATTTCCTAACATCTCTGCTCCAGGTATGTTCCTGTATCTTCATCACAGCTCATGCTGGGCAATCACTGGATTAGAAACACATCTATTTACAGACAGAAGTAGAGCACTTGTCAGAAGCAGAATGCCTTTTAGTTCCTGCCACTAAAGCAAAAACCCAACACTTTCTTAGGTGTCCCTTGATAATTGTTAATAGCTGCCCCTGTAGGAAGCCTATCAGAGAAACTGGTTCATTTTTAATGTCAACACACAATTCTCTTAACTGTCTTTCTTATAGCTATATTAAAACTGGTCTCTTTGGCAATCACTTCAGGAGGCATCTAATCCTGTCTGTCACATGGTTTTCTTTGAAGCTTTTCTTCCTGCCCTTTCTGATGAAGTACATTGTCAAGCATCCCAAAGCCTTCTGGTAACCAAGTGAGCAATCTGCGTGTAAATGGCTGTGCTGTCAACACAGTTTCTCTTGCCATTTGGCTTGTTTGAAGAAGGTGCTGCTTTCCTCAGGGCTATTTTTGGCAAGATTATACTTCCCTACCCCAAAGACTTCTCTTTGAGGGTCCTTTGCAGGGCTGGCATAACTAACTTTTAATTTTCTTATTCACTTCATTTTGCTTCATTTTCATTAAAATAATAAGAATAGCTTACTCAAGCAACTCAGCTGGCTGACACAAGGGGTTTGTAATCATCAGCTGGAAAAACAAACCTTATAGAATAGGTGTGAATGTGCATATTTTTATTATTTTCATTCAGATACTCTGTGCAAAGCAGCAATAACATATCCAAGATAATTTCTAAATATTTGTTTTTGCTTCCTCATAACCTCCTTGTCTAGTTGACAAAGTGGTGATGCAGTCAAATGTTGGAATCAGTGATCTTAGAGTCTTTTCTAACCTGAATGATTCTGTGGTTCTTTGATTCTGAAAGTCATTTTATTTGGGTGGTAACTTTCTGAACTTGTTCTCAGTCTGATGGAGTGATTGGGAAGGAACAACAACTGGGAGCCTGTGTATGTTCTGAGGAGATCAGGCACCAAATTTGCATTGAATTTCAATAGAAGCTTGATAGCTTTTGAACATGTTAGGCCCATATATAGATCCATAACTTGGATCTAAACTCTCAGATGAAGGATTGCTATTTTAGTCAATACAATGTTTGGATCCTGGTTCATTTTGGTGCAACTATAAATCTCAAAATTCTACAAAACCAAAAATGAAAAATCATTACTGTAGGAATAAATGCAAAAACCAAGTTCTCTACTTTTACGGTAAGCGTATTGGTAATCAGTTACTGGAATGACAGACTTGGTATGTATTTGATTAATGAGAATGGGTGCTATTTGTAAAGACTGTCTTTACCCTAGCAAGGTTAATGTCTTTCATATTTCTGTAGTCAGTCAGAAAGCAGTTCGTGTTGTGTATGAGCACTCAACATGGAACTCTTGCTCTGTCTGCCTGGGAAAGCTTCTTTCATCCCAGTGACTATGGAAGTAGTACAGTAAGATTGGCATATGTCTGTTAAATTAACCTGTGAGAACATCCTTTATAGGCATCTGTAGCTGTTTTTTCCTAAGTGGTGTAGCAACTTACAAGTAGTACAAATCACAACGTCTTGTGTACACTGATTGCATTATTTAATAGTAATACAAGTTACTACAAGCATAAGTACAAGATAAACAAAGCATGAAGGAAATGATTAGTCAATAGGATCCCTTTGCTCATAATTTATCAAGTGTTTATTCATAGTTGGTTGCCAGTTACAGTGGAGTGATGGTCTTTATTGCTATTCTTAGAAGATAGGGAAGGTTTACATCTTTGATATTTTAATTGGTTTTATCTTTACAGGAAGAAATCATCACATCCTCAGGTGGGGAGCTACTACTGGAGCCATGTGGACAGCAGAAGAATCCACCAGACTACAGCCCTTTATTTGAATAACTGGTCCAGGACTAACAGGAATGCATTCTGGATAGTTGTAGTAATAGATAGTTATAAAAGTAAACAATGAAAGTATTTAAGTAACTTCCAAAGCTACTGGTCTTGTGGCCAAAAGGTGTCCTCATTAGAAGGTCTAAAATATTTCTGTTTTGCATCTGAATAATCATCATTATTCATGTAGCATTCGTAAGGTGGAAAATCAGCAGGAAATTACTAGAGAACTACTCCCAGAAAATTTTCAAGGCATTGTGGCCAATTGTACTGAATGCTAACTTCCTATCTTAATTTTTTCATGTCTGATGCAGCAAGAAGCATTGCCAGGAACTATTCATAGAGTACTGTATGAAGTACCAGTGTTGGTAAACAGATTCTTCATTCCAAAGCAAGGTTTGCCAGTTTCTGTTGACAACCTCATTACTCGGTGATGCACTTTTGGTAACAAGAGCAGCAGTCAAAACATCCTTGTGCAGTGTGGGATTGCTTACGTAGTTAGGTGCAGCTTGAAACTTGGCATTATGCTTTTGAGTTCAGGCCTACAAAGTTACCCACAGCAGAGAGAGAATAAGGTCATACACATTTTATTTACAATTTCTTGTAGTCCAACAGCCTTGGAAGGAACTTTATTCTTGTGCAGTAAGTGGTCAGTTTATTCTAAAGACAACACTTTGATTTGCTGCAATTTTCTCACTGGCCTTGTCATGTTTTCCACTTTTAGATGTGCATGAGACACACTGGACATTCCTATCTTTACTTTGCCATAGGACCAGGTGTTTTCCTTAGCTGAGTTATGAGTGATGGTGGGGCTGGTATATTGAGACATAGAAAAGGTGCAACTAATTACATTATTATCATGATATTTTATGTTTAAAAAAAGATGTGCAAAACATGTTCCTCATTCATTTGCTGTACATATTAACTCCATGAAAATAGACCAGAAGGTGAGATCTGTGGAGTAGTTACTCAGCATCTGGACTATAAAAATAATAAAAGCTTATCACAGTTGTTAGTTTGCCCTCCTGAAATTTTTGTCTTAGGCATTCTTGCACTCTGGGCTGTCACATGGTGTAGATGTAGTCCTGCATTGTTTCACTGGTAGGCTGGACACTACTGAGGCAGCCAATTTGGAAAACAGAGTGAGAGGGCTGCAGAGCTGTTGCTGTTACCTTCTAGTGCTCCCTGCTTTGTTCTCATGAATGGCCACATAGAAACTGTTTAGTATAGAAATGGAGGTTTTTTCAGCTTCACATGTTCGTTTTGCAGGACAGTATTTCAAATAACAAAGTTGTGACAGTTTTGCATGCAAATGATTTGTTTTGAGGGTGAAGTGGAACATGAGAGAAGTAGATGTGTGCCTAAGGGTTAATGTCATAGTCATGTCTTCAATAGACAGTTTCTCTGTACTTTTCATTTGAGATATGTATTTTGAGATGTAATGTGGACCAAGGTGTTACTTTGACTCCATGGTTAATTTGTCCCTTGGAATCTCTGAACATGTAGGAAAGGCACACTGAGCATATTTCCATATGCTACTGCTTTGGGCAGTCTCTGATCCCCATGGGGTTCTCTTTGAAATCCTGGGGTAGACTTCCCTCCTGAACCCCAAGTAAATTCCTTTCTACTCAAACAGCCATTTCCCTTGGCTTATTGTTGCCTTCGGCACTTTGTCTGATCTAGATGGTAAACTCATCTAGGAAAAGAAACTTGTCTTATCCAAGCCTATAAAGCATGCTAAACATTTAAAGAGCTACAACAATAAATACTTGTGGTAGTAATAGCAACATTTTTTTCCTAATTAATTCCACAGTTGGCTCAGATTAAACTACAGATTTTTGCACAGAAGCTTCATTGTTGATCAGAAAAATTTTCTTAAATTTGTTTGTTATGTGATTTAATCCATAAATATTTGTGACCCATGAGAAGAAAATTCTATTGAGCTTCCCACAGAGACTTAGCTGGGCAGTTTCTGTGCTAATCGCTTGGGACATTGGCTCAGGAGGTTTAAATAGTTGCTATTAGTACCTCAGAACAAAGCAAATGAGGACATAGCCCATAAGCAAAGAAGTAGATACTGAGATCCAAAGAGCCTCAGTATCCACCAGCTGCTTCCTCTGAGAAACGAGCTCTGCACTTGCTCCCTCTGTAATAGGCATCTCAAGAACCACCATGGCCTCATGAACAGCTGCACACATTTCATCACAGAATAGCTGGACCTCTGCTTTAAAGGAGGATGAAAAGGGACCTTTTAAAGTTAAGGTGTCCATAGACAACCAAGAACAACAAAAATCCCACTGTAAAATGCTACCTTCTCTTTGGAAAAGGTGATAGGTATGCCAGAAGACATGAAAATTCCAAAGTTTTTGGAGGATTACTCAGTCCATGGTACACATTTCTGTGCATGTTTATAAATAGAATATTTAAGGACTTGTTCCATATGGAATTCCCATTCAAAAACTGATAATAATACAGCTATTTATTTCTAGTGTCAAATTTCCCAACACCTGCTTGTGTTTTGTTTAGCCATTAAGAAGACTTGGAAATACTAGCTCCAGCTATATGGCCTCTTGTGATGTGAATAACATCAGAACAGCATCCTCATTGTCGCTTTGGAGCACATTTTCTAATTCTAATTTTCTAAATTCTCCTGTCTGAATTCCATCCATCCATTTCTCATTCTTGGTTTTACCTAGCTTTAAAAGAAAGCCCTTGCAAGTTCCCTTGAAAATGATATTACTTGGAAAACTGCAATTTTTTTCCTAAGAGTTTTATTATGCTGATAAATGGCAGAATTCTCAAGTATAGGAATTGAGTTTGTTTGTTTGTTTTTCCCCCATAGCCCTACAGAAATAATGAAGAATAGCCAGTCAATTTTTAGAGTTACCCAGGAAAGAAAAACTCAACAATGTATAACCAGAAGCAGGAACAATAAAATACAGTGCACTCAACTGAAGATAAATTTTGAAGGAAAACAAAGGAGATCATAGCTAGCAGAATTAAGAACAACAGAAGATTTCCTTGGTGGAAATGTGCAGCTGTTGCCAATATACTTGAGTGAAGTATAAGCTTGGAGATCTTTCCTAAGCTAACAGGTGCTTCTTACTGCGTTCCAGAAAATAAGCAGACTATGAAAAGTAACCCAGTTACTACCCAGGAAGAACAGAAGGTAAATCGGGGAAGGATTAAATATGGAGCATTAAGAAAATAAGATAGTAGAAAATGTTTTGAAAGAATTTTGGATATTTTTTTACTGCTCTGGAAGGAAGACTGGAGACTGCTCCCTCCTGTTCTCCCTGCAGGTCTGCAAGATTTCAGCTTTGAGCTAAAAATCTACCTTGGAAGCAGATAGTCCTTTCTTGAATCTATAAGAGTTTGGCTGGTCTGTACTGCAGCATTGAGTGCTGCATCTGCTTCCCTCTGTCTGCCTCTGCTTATAGTGCTGTCTGAAGCTGTTCATCACAGGGTAAAAATATGTTTGTAGTGCTGCCATTTCCTTGCCTGCAATTGCTGCCTTTATTTCATCGCACTGTGACCTTCCAGTCCTGCATTTTAACTTGCTTTTCTAGTGGTAGCTATTGTCGAGTCATAAGAGGTGCATGCTATGGATTTTCATTATAAGCTTTCTGTCAATATTTCTTGTCGATGAGACCATTGGGAATACATCGAGAGACATACTGTGGTAATTGTATTTCATAAGGAAAAATGCTATAACAAGGAAAACTTTCAAATGAATTGAACTTCTCTCATATCTGTTTCACACCAATAAAATATGGCACACAGGGTCCCAAGCTTGTTTGAAGGTATCTCTGAAAAATCATCCCTTGAGGATTTATTCTTGCTTCTTCCTGGACCACAGATCCATCTGTTCTTTTGAATTTTGTTTTAATCTGTTATTGCACGTAGACATTTCCAATTTAATACTGCTCTCTTCTCTAAAAAAGAACAAAAAGTCAGCAAAGATATTAACAGCAATCATGGAGGAGATTTTCAAGGCTACTCAAAGAACATAGATACCAGTCTATTACCTCTTATTAATGGAATAATTATGTAGTATGAGTATTCCTACATTAGTTTTATAGTAGTTATTTTAAGTATTAAAACCCTTTTGTCCTGAACAAGTACTAAGCAAAAGAAGGTAGCACCTGCCTCAAGAAAAAGATATGTTTGTTTGTTTGTTTTTTATAGCAGAGGTTTGTTTTCAGGCTGAGTAGAAACTCTTTCCAGAGTTTCTACACTATATTCAGAGTGAGAACTTCCACTAGATTTCAAAGACTTTGAATCAAATTAATAAAACCTACTTCTTTGCTGAGGTAAGGCAGGGTTAATACACTGAATTGTTTTGTATGAACGAGGCATCCACTTCTCCTCAGTCAAACCTGAATACAGAGCATTAATGGAGTTACTCCAGACTTTATTCCAATCTAAATTCTTCCCTTTACATAAAGCCACAGCAGAAACCTAGTCTCAGTTAGAATGTGGTTGTTCACAGCTGGAGAAACTTTTCTCTTCCTTTATATTAATAAATTTTTTTGCATAATTTACAGGTTAGAGTTTATTGTTCAATGATTTTCAAGGACTGACTTTCTTTTCTGTTTTATTGTGCCTTTTGTTTAAGATTCCTTTTTCCCTTCCCAAGAGGATAGGATAAGTGACCTCTGTGAATAAGGTGTCCCTGGCTGGGTTGTCAGTTGCAGAATGAGGTGTTCGCACTTGACCAGATGCTTGGTTCGTGCTTCCTGAGGTGAATCTCCTGGATACATACTGTCTGATGATAATGATGCATAATTGATTTTTATAGCTAATTTATTGCCATGCAAGTGCTGTGTGAAGCCTTCTCTTCAAATATTGGTTTACTGCTAGTGATTAGTCCTGTAGCTTGTATAGTTACAGGATGGCCCATGGCTGACACAAATTTTCTACTAGGCTGGAGCCTTCAATGAGTTTGGTTTCTTCTCTTTGGGAATTTCTTACAGTAGATTTAAATGAAGGTAACATTTTATGGTGTCTTTATTATAAATCAATAGGTGATATTTCTTATGGAGTAGAAATAACTTCAAAAGAGACCGGTCATTTATTTTGGTCCTAATTGTGTTCTTTTGATCTATGTACAAAGAAAACACTTAACATGTTAATGTCTCCTTTAAAGTTTAAGTGCCATTTCTCCCCGTTCTCACTTTTAGTGAGAACTGGATGTGGGAGAGAGCCATGGAGAGAAAGGAGAGGAGCAGGACTGGTTTATTCCATGTAATTTTACATAGAACAGCAGGCAAAGCTTGGATGAAATATTTCCTGAGATGCACTGTTTTTCCTGCTTAGCATTCAGAGGACCTATGCTGAGACCTGTCCTCACCATGGCTCCCTTACACAACAGCAAGGGCAAGATATTCCTACTGGATGTGAAAAGGGCCCAAGAGGAGTTCAATAAGTAAAATTAGAGTACCCCAGGAATGATACAGAATTAGTGTGGATCAAGAACATGATAAAGACACATTTTTGTGCATAAGTGTGTAGAGCTGGGAGTGGCTGCAAATTCTTGTTTGGTAGAAGTTAATTCTTTTAATTGTACGATTGTTGTCACTGACGGTTGATGCATGTGAAGTCATGGCCAATCTCCTTGCACATCCTATTCCAAAGATTGATAAAACTAAGATTGCCAGAAAGGAAAATCAGACATAGTTGTCTTAAGCAAGAGTTAGTAAGTACTACTGTAGGACATTTAGGGCAAAAATATTAAAATATACAATGCATATCAGGATATGCAAATGCTAAACACTGCTTTCCACATAAAGCATAATGAACTTGTCAGTGTAACTTTTATAGCATTTAAAAACTCAACGAACAATAAAGTTATCCCTAGTTATACTGCTCTCCTGTAGGAAATACCAATATTTTAAACAAGAAAATACCTTCTCACTTAGGATTCAAGGTTGATAATGGGCTACAGCAAGGCATTTCTGAGAGCTGTACAGTGAATGCTGCACTCCAACTAGTGAGATAACCAGCCTGTTGCACTTATATCTGCTCTTGATTCCCAAAGCCTTCTTGCTTGTTACAGCCTGCAGCTAATGAGAAAATTGTATTTGGTATGTCATTCAAATCCAGTGTGATGCAAGATGTGTTAAGGTATGTGTTTCATTATAATTTTTACTGTTAACATTTTCTCTCAAGGAGTCCCAGGAAAAAAAAAGGGGATTCTAACAGTGACTTCTAGATGATACTTTGTTACCTGTTACCTGCCACACCAGCAGTGTGCTGGTTCATTTATTTTGAATTTCAGGGGTGTATGTGCTGCATTGGAACCCTTCTCCATTTTTTAATAAGAGAACAGTAGAGTCATGTGTATGAGCACATTTTTTTGTGGGATGGAAATGTTCGTGGAATTCCAGTGCTGAGGCCCCACAACATTCACTGGAGTTCACGTAGCAATCCTCAGTTGATAAATATGAAAATCTTTTATTAGGATTGTCTGTCAGAATCACTTTTCACTCTCCACATAAACAAATTGAGCTACTCTAAAATCTTCCATTGACATTTTTTAATGGAGAAGCATTCTGTTCTCAAAAGGAAAAGCTCTATGAAATTCTTTCAAATTTTTTGGAGTAAAACCAATATTTAAAAAGTATCTAAAGGTATTTTTAATTGCAGAAAATATGAAACATATGCAAAATCAAATACAGAAAAATTCCATTTTTTTATTCATCCCTAAAAGAAAATGTGCTGCATTAGGCTCGAAATTCAATACAGATATTCAATGTTTTTGACATTTCATTAGGTATCCATTCTCTCCCTTAGTGATAGTTTTCTTTTAAGGGAGAATGCAAATACCCAGGGAGCAGTTATTCAAAATGTCAAGCTCATTAAATATCTGGTTTGATGACTGAAATAAATTTTTGAAGACTTCGGATAATTTTCTCCAGAAAAAAAAAAATCAACTAGGAAAATGAGTTCAGAAGAAGGGAATCGATGTATGTTGATCACAATTTTGAATATTTTGTTACATGTCTGGATTCTTATTGTATTATTTACATTTATACACTACTAAAAAGTGTGAGAAGTGAAAAATAATTAATTTAAATGGAGTAACATATAACATAATGGAAATTTTATATGCTATTCCAGTTTCTCTGAAAAAGGTTAATTATATCAATGGTTATGTAAAAGACTGAGCCTAGTCATGAACTTTTGCAGAAAAAAGGGATCTAATTTTCCAAGCTGTCATTGTGACTAATCACAATAGAAATCTCACCCTGAATGAAGGTTTCTGAATAAGAAATACAAAGTCCTGACTACATGTTCAAATACCAAATGAAAACATGTAATGTACCTGCTATGTGCAAATGTGAAGCATCTGACAGAATTGCCACTGTCGTGAAAAAAAATGAAGAGTTTGTACTCCAGTCATTCACCTTAGGCTGGCCTACAAATGTGGACTCATCCAAAGTTCCAGGTCAGTGTTCCAGCTCCTGTGCCAAAGACCACTAATTATTTGAGGAGACTTAGGATCAGGAGAGAGTGTGAAAAATTTTGAAACTTTGAAATATTATCATGAAAGAAAAAGAAATACTTTCCCCTCCTCACCCTAGATAAGAATCAGTTTGTGAAAGGAAAAAAGGCATCATGAAACTGGCAGACATTGTTTTCCTATGGGTAAGTAGACATGTACACAGTTTGGTGAAGTCAATGAGAAGAAAGTGGGGAATAAGGATTTCACAGCTGGGTCATTTTTTATTCATTCTGTTCTACAGCACCACACATATAGTTATGAAGTGCTCACCCATCTGTTCTTGGAAGTTCAAATCCAGTGGGCTAAAAATACTCTGTCTGCCAAGGAGACAGTCAAGGTGGTCTGAAAAGGCTTGGATATTTTTACTTTGGGCCACAGGTAAAGGTGATAAATTAAGAGGCATCATGGCTTTTTTTCCTCTCCTCCTCCCCCAGACTTATTAATAATGAACCAAATTCACAACAACCAAGGGGAAACCTGCCTGCTGGCTAATACTGTTTGTAATCCTGTGTCTGCACCTTCCCTTCGTGCTAAAGTTCTTTTCAAGTTACACTTCAGTAATTGATGATCACTTGCCATATCCCTTTAAAAATCTTTTTTATCAATGTCTTTAGTGGTTCATTTTCTATCAGCAGCAAGTCAATGAAATTTTAATGGAACAGAGTGCTCTACTTGAGACTGAATTATGTTGCTTTACCTGTTTCAATATCAGGTGAAGTTCTCAAAGGCTAGACAGATAATAGTTTTTCAGATTTTTTTCTTTGATAACTTTGTTTCTGCAGAATGATGGCATCTTCGTAATCATCTGTAATAAAGATTGAAGGTATTAAAGAAATCATTTTTACTGTGCTGTGAGGGAATTGAAAAATGTGGGGTTTGAAGCTGATAGTTGGATCCTTGTAAATGCCATAGTGGTGTAGCTGGGAACACATTAACTCCTGGAATACTGGCTGGGGATTCAGGGAGAATCTGATATGATTTAAAAGTCTCCAGGATAATGCAGTAATTAACAATGCACAGGGAACTACAACATAGTCATGAATTGAGTTCCCTTCTTGAAAACTGCAGGAGGAGCCTCTATCACCAGAATAATCCCCCAGCCCTGCAGGAACAGTGCCATCCATGGCATCCACCTCAGCCCAGCCTGGGAAGTACAGATGTCCTACCTACGGCCTCAGCACAGCATCAGCACAAGGGCTTTCCTTGGGTAAATCCTGCCAGGCTGCATCTGCCACAGGTTAAGACATTTAAGGATCTTGAGAAGCTCCAACAACTCTCACATTGTCTTGGAGCCATCTGTACAGCAAAGCGGTAGAATTATTTTATTCCCTTGTAGAAATCTTTCTTTGTGGTCCCCTAAGTCATGGGAACTAAGTGGTATTTCATGTTATTTTTGTGCTACTGTATATGAATAAAAAAATGTATGACAAGGTAATATCACTCCTGCTGAAGCTTAAATCGACTTGGAGGAAATATAAACCCTTTCCTGACAGGGTAGCTCAGGCCTGAGCTCCACACCACAGGTGCTGTCATGCGGGGCCGGCGCTGGGTGATCCGGGTCCAACGCAGGCAGGGGAGCATCCACTGGCACCTTGACACGACCTTGGAGCTCCCTGAGGATGAACCGGCCTGCAGCCAGGTCTGTGAGCAGTGCGGGGGTGCAATGAGGTGCAGGCAATAACAACTGGTGGTTGTGAGGCAGATCCGCAGCCGCAGAGTGGGGCAGCTGATGGCGGCCACCCCAGCGCGAAACTTGAGACAGGTGTTAATCAAATACTTCTTGCATTGTGTGGGGTAAAATTCACTTGATTGATTAGAACTCACCTGAGTTGATTGGGATTCACTGCCTGGTGTTGCTTTATGTCACTGGTTCTGGCAGACTTTACGCTTTTTCTCTGCTCCTGCCCCACAGCCCTGGCGTGGCTGTGGGCAGCTGGTGGAGGAGCAGCACCCTGGCCTGGCTGGTCACCGTGAGGGGCTGTGGAGTGTCCCTCACTGGATATTCCAGAATTTTCTGGACCCAATCCTATGCCATGTGCTCCAGGATGAGTCTGCTTGAGCAGGGAGGTTGGACCAGGTGACTCAGTGCAGCCCCTTCCAACCCAAGTCATGCTGTGCCTTGTGAGGGCTGGGAATGGGATCCTTCTGCTCTTCCCTGGGGCCGGAGGGGCTGGTGGAGGACAAGGAGGAGGATGAGGATGCAGGATGGAGTTGTCCTGGCACACTTTGCTTGGCACTGCTCTGCAGTGAAGACTTGGAGGTTGAGGGCTTAATCTTATAGCTTTGCAGGTGGAAACTTCCCTGGCAGTTTTCCTCTGTCAAAAACCTGCTGTTTCCTGAGCCCTGCCCAAGACCGGGCCTGAAATACAGGCCTGAAAAAATCCTGAGCCGTGGGTTGGTTCTTCTCAGACTGAACAGATCAGGTGATTTACAGACTGACAGGATGCAACTGGCAGTAGGAAATATGTGGGGGAATGCTGAGCTGTCCTGGTTTAAGGACTCTGTCTGAGGGAAGAGAACTTAGTTGTGCTACTTGTGGCTGGACACAGAAATGAGAAGAGCGCAGGGAAGGAAGCTGCCCTATTGTCTCCAAAGACAAAGGAAGGAGCCTCTTCTCCAGCAGCATTTCCCTGGTGGAGGCAGAGCAGTAGGTAAGATGCACTTTTTCTGTTGTGGTTTGGCTAAGCTTCCCAGGATGGGCAGGGTGAGAGTGCTGGAATGCAGGAAGGACACCAGCTGGTTTTTGAACAGGAAAACCCTTGGGGATTGCTAGGGAGGTTGGTGTTCCCTGCCCCAGTTTGTTAACCAAGCCCTGAGTTTGAGTCTGATGTAGAAAGAATCTAAAGGAAAAATTGCTCAACATGTTTATGAATCACTACACACAAATTACATAGTAGTTCAGTATCAAGGATGTTTACAAAATGTGAATGTTTTCTAATGATTTCAATGGGTCTTAGGTCAAGCCTTGAACGCAAAAGAAGATAAATTTGCCTTCTCACCTTCATAGTCACAGCTGGAACACGCAGTATCAGGACAGCTTGTGTTTCTCATAATGGAACTATTTCTATTTGATGAAATAAAGTATATCAGTCTCTAAAAATGTAAATTTAAATCTCATAACTAACACCTTTCTCCATACAGCACTGAACACAATTTCAGATACTGGAGAAAGAAAACTGAAGATTTAGCAATGTCAAAGTAAGAAATGTCCAAAATAGAATTGTTGTGCTAGAGAGTAGAGTGGCAAACAGCTATGTATGGGTTCACTGGATATGCTTTGATACAGTCTATAAACTTTCAAAAACGGGGACTATTTATTACAAACTGAAATAATTCTCAATATTGTAATATAATAAAACTTTTTCATAATAGTGAATGTTGTAAATGGCTACCAAGAATCCAATTTTGCCTGGTTTTCACAATGAAATTATTTGGTTTTGATTTTTTTTGTAATCTCTATATGCATCCGTTCACTACAAGAGAACAAACTAGAGAACATTTAAACAAAGTTAATGATTTCTCAAGTATTTCAGGTGGAATGTTTATACTTATTTGATTTTTTTTTTTTTTTAATTTTCTGTGGTAATTTAATTTTCAACAAACTGAGGAGTGCAACAGAGAAAATGTGGACACAGGACAGTGTAATTTTAGTTGATGAGAAGCAGCAAATAAAAGATGAAGGCTGCTTATTCTGCAAAGCACAAAACTTGGTTGAAGAACTGCTTCATGACATGAAAGAAAGATGCTTTTAACTTACAATGGAAGAAATGTAGAATTATAGAATAACTTGAAGTTTTAAGGAGACTTCAGAAGTCATATTTGTACTAAAAGTTTAGAATGTTTTCCTTTGGATTTTTGTGGAGTTTGCTCAATTTTCTTTAATCTTTCAGCCTTCAGAATTTTTTTTTCTTGTTACCCTCTGGAGGACCATAGTTCACTAATTTATTGCTCCAACCAACAGATCGTCCCTTTTATTTTAGTTTCCAGGTTGTCATTCCTAGAGCTCATCTTTCAGTAAAGGTTCTTGCCATACTTTTTTTTTTTTTTTTTACTTTTGATCTTGCATTATAGCAGAGATACTGGAATTCATTATGTGTAAATATGAACAGAAGTTCTAATCATAGGCTGAAAAGTCTTTTACAGAAACCAACAGGAAATCCTGGAAATTCTTGCCTGTTTTTTGTTTTTGTAGTATTCAAATTCTCCATTGAGCTATGGAGGTATTTTTTGTTGTTGGTTTTGTTGTTGTTGTTATTGTTGGGTTTTGGTTTGTTTAAAAAAATATTTATTGGGATACTAGAGGATTTGTTGAAGGCTTCATTTAAACCTAGACAACTGGAGTTTCTTCAAGCTTCATATTTTACAGTGACTGCTCTTTTTGCATGTCTAATAAAATGCTGTTGCTATGAGTTCTGTAACAGCTACAGATGTGGCTGAGAAAGTGTCTGGGGTGATGGGAGGTATGTAAGAGAAAAAAAAAAAAGCAGCCCATTTCTAACCAAAGAATGCAAGGAGAAAATTTGTCTCTATTGACAGCAGGAAAATGAATAAGTATTGCAATAGATACATGTCTATCCAATGAATTTATACCAGCATCTGAGTGATGTCCTGTCTCAGGAAAGCAGGCAGACCAGTGTTATTAACTTCCTTTATGGAGATCTTTCCTTTCAGGCAATGAATTTGTGGTGTAAAATCAACATCTTGTTTATTAGTTTTTTTGTGTTCTTTTGCTTCCTAAAGTAATAATGCACATTATTACATTAAACTATATTTAAAACAAAATCAAAAAACCCACATACCAAACCAAAACAAAGGTCTTAGCTGCGTGCCAAGAGCTAGACTCAAAAATTGACATTTTGGTGCAACAATAGAAAAGGCCAAACTGAGAATTCTCAGATATTCTACATAATTTTAAATGTACAATGTCTGTTGGACATATTTGAAAAATTATGATCTAATACAGATATAAAGAAATAAATTTTGAGCATATGTCAAGGCACAGAAAGTTCTGGCAGTCCTTGTCAATGTATTTAGACATATATTGTGGAAGCTCATCATCAAACAGATAATTGTAGAACAAAGCCTATAAACTGTTTCACTATTTCTGCTTCATTTTTCTTGTTGCTGCGTTTTACAGGTCCAGCATCTTCTGTTACTCTGCTTCTTTCAGAGGCATAGACACCTACCACCTACCCCTTCTTGATTCCTACCTCCTATCTTTTCTTCCTTTTTTCATCCT
>JAWWEV010000169.1:10311499-10338108 GCA_035583235.1 Hafferia zeledoni | reverse complement strand
CTGGGAATCCCATTAATGTAACACAGCTCATCTTGCATTAACATCTGTGAGTGAGCAGCCTGAACTGAGCTGTCCTTGAATAAATGACTCACAAGGGCAAGTCTAGGTGTTGGATTGCAAGTTGCTGGCAGTCAAACACACATGAAGTATTAAGAGAGCTTGAAAAATACAACTCATTAAGAAAAAAAAGCTGGCAAGGATATAAGTGGATCTGTAAATTTTTTTCCTAAAGAATAACATTGAAAATTATCTTGTAAAATGCATCTGTTATGAATTGTTGATACCAATAAATGTTCTTTCAGTAATATGCAGTACTAAGGCTGCAAATAGAGATGTTTTTGAACAGAAAAACTCTAAAATTTTTGAATAAAAAAGGGCTAGATTTTCCTTCCAGAAAGAATCCTGTCTGAGTAAAATGGTGGCATAAGTGTGTGTCAAAGTTGTTCTCAAATATCAAACCATATTAAAACAAGATTCATGAATAGTAGCTAAGTTTCAAATATATAACTTCTTTTTTATAACATATTACTCACATGCTCATGACCAAAGTTTGTAGAACTCTGGTTGACTTCACTAAATCCTGAACTGCCTGCATAGCTTTTCTTGTAGTTCCTGAAAACATTTTATGATTCTTTCTGCAGCTTCTTTTCCTTCTAAGCTGTCAATCATGGTTCATAATTGAGCAGTCAGCAATGTTGACAGTGGGTTGTGTAGCTGAATCCCAAAACACTTTCTGCTCGGAGTACAGATTAGCGTATTGCAGTGGTGTCCCTCATTTAACACTTGAGTTAGAAACAGCTGGGGTTGGACTTACTTGAATGACTCCATCCTAAAGGATGGAATGTGCAGTCTCCAGAGGATAATCTAGACACACTTCAAGATGTAGAAAGTAGAGCTTTAAGATGTAAAAATGGGGCTCTAAGGTTTGGTGACCACCACAACAGCTTCTCTGAAGTAAAAGGAAGTAAATGCATGTCAAGCTGTTTCCATAGTCTAATCTACACGTTGGGTGTTTTGACTCTAAAGAGCATAATCCTCCGCTTCAATTCTTTCCTCACAGAGGGATTTATATGATTTTCTTCCCCTCACATTGCCTAGTCCTCTTGTCCTAACAGATCACAATTTAGCCCTATTGAGAGCAACAGCACACAGGACTGTTTTGAAGTTTCTGATCAGCTGTGTAGGAGGAGTTGGTATCCTGGGAAAATTGTAATGGTGCCTTGCCATGAATACAGTGTTTCCATGACGTGTAGAACAAGGCAAATGGACGTGGGCTGCAGACCTAAGTGCAAAGAGTATTTGCTACGTGACAGGCTGCATTGCAGTGAAGGTCCACCACAGCAAAAAGGTAATGATGGAACAACTTCAAGCGAAACACTAAGTACTTTAATACAAAATGTTAGGTACCAAATATTTACTTTGCTCAAAGGGTTTATTTAATGCTACACAAAATAGTACATCGAGTTTGAAAAGGTGTATGCTGCCTCAGGAAGAGCAATGTAATTAAAACTTCATTAAAATTGGTGTAAAGGGAAGTGCTTTGAAAAAATGACTCTCTCAGAGGTTCTGCATATCCAATTTCTTTCTTTTTGAGACTAGTGTACAGAATTTGAAAATGAGAATATAGTCTAAATGGTCTTATTCACACAGATATCAGTGAAATCTTTTGCTTTGCATATTCCTGCTGCAAGCAGACATGAAAATATTGCTCTTGTACTCAGAGATGTGAAGTCAGTAAGCATAGTGCTGAGTCAAACTATGAAAACCTGAACCAAGTGAGTATATTAACTCAGCTCTGACACTGTGCAAGTTGTTAAGCTCAGCTCCTTATTTTTGGTGCCCAACTTGATGATCATCTATAATTCCTAATGCTGGAATCAGGAAATTCCTGATGAGCCAAAGCTGAAGAAGGAGGAAGGGGGAAAGATGTTGCCAGAGTTGTTCCATTTTACTTTCCCTCCTTTTTTTCCCCCTAAAGTTCATGTATGTGCTACTGGATATTGTTCAACTTGCATAATTCATCAGTGGTGATTATTCTCAACTCTCTGTTACTGATTTTCTTATAATCTTCCTTCTAAAAATGTATTTTTTGTCTGATAGCATATATTAAAATATTCAAGAGCTTTAGTCACTAGGACAAGCCTCCTGAACTGGGATTGTCCTGGTTACACAATCCCAATAATTGGCCTAGTTTAAAACAGTACTTTACTGAACCAGCCTGCCAGATCAATTTCTTTCATGTTTGTTCTTGGTGCAATAGGAGATATTTGAGTGACTGTAGCATTCCTTTGTAGTTGGCTTAGTTTCATTTTATATATATATATATATATATATATGTATAGATATGTATATGTATTTACACTGGAATAGAACCTTTCTTCATTTTGGATAGGGAACCCCTTGCTGCAAAATTCTGCCAAGATTTAACAAGGGTTCATAACTCATCATAAATGTTTGATGAGGGTAGTTTTAATGGGTATGGAGTCAAGTAGGTTGCATTCTGGTTTTGTCTGAACATTTAAAATGTTTCTGAACATTTAAAATGTTTTAGATCCCACTAAAATTGGAACCACTGTGCCACTGTCACTACAAGTGGCCTGAGTATTGAAATGTCACTGGATTCAGTTGCTCATCAGCCTTCTAATTAGGAGACATGAAGACAGCACCCTCCATAAAAAGAAATATTTAATAACATTTGTTTCCTTGGCTTGCACGTGGTGTTATGCCATTAAAATTAAAGCCAGAGAACAAGATAAAATTTGACTTCTTTAGTTGTAACAGTAGCCGTTTCTGAACCAGGATGATTACATGTTCTTGCAAGAAATAGACAGCGTTGATCATTTTGGCAGACAGCAGTCTGCAGTTCATATATTTGTATCTCAGTGTCTATTTCAAGCACAGTCTTCCATGGGAACATAGTGCAGCCCAGCTTTTCCAATGTGATGGGTAGTTATGCATTCTCTTGTTTTATAAGTTAGAGATATTTTAAAAGGTTTTATCTTTGCTAGTTCTCTGCAGATCAAATCCTTTCAGATGAACTCAGGCAAAAAAAAAATTAGGCATTGAAAATCATTGGTCATTTTTGAACAATCTTTCTTTCTATGTTATTTGATAAAATCCTTCTAACAGTTCCTGATTAGAGCTTCTAAGGGAGATTAAGGGTCTCGAATATGGTTTTCAACAAACATGCTCAATTGATGAATACTTTTTATGTATGTTAAATAGAATACACAGATGCAATGTTGCAACCCAGCCTAATCAAGAGAGAGTGTCTAAGTCCTATCTGGCCCACCACCATCTTTTTGAGAAGATATGGGAACGGTTGCCAAAACAGTAACTGCTGCTTCCCATCCAATGGTGTGTAAAGAGGTTTTTTTTGCAGGAGCAGAAATATGTTTGCCTAAAAAAAGAGAGGAATACTTAGATATACTTCAGACTTTTTGGCTCACTCACCCTCAGTTGTAGAATAGCAGCTGTGAGGCCCCTGCTCCTCAGTCTAGGGGGATGATGAGTGCTAAATTGCCCCACTGGTCTATGGTTATCTCCATTCGTGGATGCAAAGTTAAGATATCTCCTCAAGTCCTTTCTGCTTGGATGGGGATGCATGGGAAACTTCAGTGCAAAGTAAAAGACCTCATAGACTGAAATAAAATGGAAAGAAAACACACCCTTGCTAGCAAGTCTCTGGACAGTAATTCATCAGGGAGCCAGGCTAAAATTGTTGTCCCTTTTTCATGAATTTTTGCTACTGCTTCTTCTCTTCTACATTATCCCTGCGAAGAGTTGTTCTTTTGACTGTGTAAGCCTTCAAAGTCTCCAAGTCTCCCTTTTTCCCATGAAGAACATGATGGACTAAAACTATGATTTTTTCTCTTTTGATATCTCAAATTAATTTCAGTGTTTTCAAGTCTCTTTAAAAATGTGAAAGATTATCTAGAGTTTCACAACTGTGATGACTATAGAAAATAGTCAAATCCATGGACATCATTGAAAGCTGGCATAAAAAAAGGACTTGAATTTCAGTATCTTACATCAGGTTGCTGCTTAAATATTTAGCAGGCTTTTGACTTGGGCAAAAGCTTTTTCTCTGTTCCTTCCTTCCTTTTCTTCTCTATTCAGAGAAACTCAGTTTATGTAATCAACGTATTGTCTTAATGTACCTTTTAGCCTTCTGGCTGTGCTACAAGCACTGGATGAAGACATCAGAAATAAATTTGTTGTTTAGGGGACAGTTATATGTATGGGGGTGTTTCTTTGGTTTTTGTATGTTCTCCTGACTTTCTCCCACAACTTAAGCAAGAGGTTCCTAACTGAGAAAAGCTGGGCTCAGGAAGTTAATCAGGGGAGCAACTGGAAGGTGATTGGCAGTGGAGGGTGCTGGCAGTGATTCAGCAGTCAGCAGAAGGCAGGTATATAAGTCTGTGTGCTTATTTGCATATCTTAAGCAAATACTTGCAGAGACGGTGAGATTGTTAAGCAGTATTTAATTTTGGGAATATGTTTGTAATAAATCACAGCACTGCCAAGGCTAAATTGCAGACATAATGGCTGGAATAGCATACCATTATTAATCACATTTACTAATTAAGCAAATTGCACTGTTCCCCCCAAATATAATTAGAGAGAAATTATACAGTATTGGCATTTCCATGAAAAATCAACATAAAAATGGTGCTGTTTTCCTCATAAGACAAGTAATTAAATGGGGGGGGGAAGCATCAGCACCAAATTCCATGGATTTCAGACATATGATAGCAATGTGTATTGTGGTTTCAAAAAGAACATTTCCACTGCAAATGCTTTATATCTTTTTTTTTTTTTTACATGATTTGTCTACAAAACACCAGGCAGGCAGATTTAAAATATTTGTTTTGAATAGCAGAAAATTGCTTAGCTGTTACACAAACTCTTTCAATGACTTAAAACTAAGCTTAAAAAAAAGCAGCTAAGCTACTTATGGTCAAATTTTCTATTCTAGAGTGGCATATACATAAACCTGGGAAAGGTTGCTATTATCTTTCATTCTCTCTGTAAGGCTGCATGAATGTGTACAGTGCTCACAGCGGGAATGTGCAAAAGAATGCACTGTGCAGAACAGGTGATGATCAATGCAATTTAAACATTTCATGGACCATCTGTGCTTTCGGTGGTTTTAAGATGGAGAAACAACAGCTTGACAATGTTGAGTATGTAACTCCAAACACCAGTATTGTACAATAGTTTTCAGTATTTTGTTTTGTCTTTTGGTGAAAGAATGCAAAAATCTTAGAAGTGTAGCATTAGTAAGAGGCAGTTTTATCCAGCTCATCTCCTCTCAGTGAGACAGAATTCACAAGAGATGTTTTGTTCTTCATTGTCTAAGAGGGACAGAACTTTGCTGGACACTCTAATGATAAACACTTAGAATTTTTTTTCAAGAATCTATCTGAAATCTCTTCTGCAACCAAAGTTCATTTCTCTTTTCCCTTCTCCCAGTGAGACTAGAGAACAATTTATCACGATAGCATTTTTACCAGCTTTCACATTAGAGAACTCTTGTCATGTTACTTTTAAGATTACTCTTCCCTAGACTAATCCTACTGAATTCCTGCAGTCTTTCCTTTTAGTTTGTATTTTTAAACCTTTCTCACTTCTAATGTTCTCTTTAGGATTCAGTAATTTGCTTTTGCCTGCCCTAAGCAGACAGACCAAATTACAGTCAGTGTTCTTGCTGAGCTCTCACCAGGGTGATAAGAAGCAGAGCAATTTGCTCTGTTTCAGATTTATGATACTCTTGTTAGTACAGTTCAGAATAAGTACCATGAATGGTTGACCCTTATTCAGGTTTAATCTTGAAAACCAGACTTTTTCCTGGCATAATCTGATGGGTTGTTTCCTTTCTTTGTACTTATGCTCTGTATTTCCCCTTCCTATCTACACACGCATGCGTGTAACTGAGACACTCCCAGAAGTCTTTGTGTCAAAGAACTGAGTTCAGAAAAAGCAGGCTCGAGGCCACTGAACAATATAGCTTTTTCCAAAACTATCTCGCAATATCGATATTTTTAAAAACACAGGTTTTTGGAGATGGAAATTTGCACTCTGTAAAATGAGTGAGATACTTTCCAAGGTTCCACATAATACATAGATGTAAGTGAATATGCAAAGTAGTGAACGTTGGATAATTATTTTCTTCATTTCCACATCTTAAACTTATGTAAGAAACTGACAGAAGTGTCTCAGAAAAATGTGAGCTGTGACTGTGACTACCAGATGGCCGGTGCTCCTTCTCAGGATAAGGGCATGCAGACCACACTGAAAGCTGTTAGTACAGGGCAGCCATGGTCTCAGCCTGAATTAGACACTTAGAGAAGGACTTTAACTATTAAGCATAACTAAGCCAGTTTGTATAAATTAATTTGGAAATGCAAACATACCCCACAAGCCCCCCAACAATCAAAAACTATTTGCCTGTTCCATAATGGAGGGGTAGAGGCAGGCCAAGGGCACAGGAATCTCTATATTTTTATTAGACATCATGCACTAGATGTACTCTGATTATAGGTTACAGTCCAGTGGGTGAATTAAGATGTTTTTAGTGAAATACATGTTACAGGAAATCACCAATTGAATGAGATGGTGGAAAATAATAGCAAAATAATAAAGTGTGAGTTAGGAAAGTTGCAAAAGCTGTCTTTGCTCTGTAATTTTTTATTTTAATTTAACAAATGATAAGCATTATTGAATGGGTGGTTATTTGCCAGTATTTACTTAAGACTTTTAACAAGCTGCCTGCATTGTTAGAGCCTAGACGTTGTCACTGGTTATATGCAAGCAAATAAAGTGAGAACAAAGGCATAAGAAAACATTCAATATATTTGAGCCTGCTGCAATTATTTGGTGTAAAATGATTCAGAGTATATCTAAGTCCTCAAGGGTTGTCAGGAGAAAACTGTTAAGTGTATGATGTTGATATATAAACATCTGAATCCAGGCAAGGACACTTACAGTTAGAGGTGCTGCATAAGAACTCAGGGAAGCACTACAATAGATGGAGATGGTAATTCTGGCTGAATGGTGTCAATGTGCTGTTACTGATGTTTTCACGTGCTGACACAGGTCAACTTAGTGACTGGTTGAATATAGGAGATATTTTTAAAGTGCTCAAATTACAAATATCACTAGTTACTGTTATGTCAGAATGATGAGAAAGTACGCCCTTGAGTAGCTCTGGCAATAACCCTGGGCTGGATTATTGTGGGGGAAATGTGTCTGTTATAAGGGAATGGAGCAGACCTTTGTCAATATGTTTTTTCCTGAGATATTTCTGAGCACTGCCTCACTTCCAGGGAGAATCTTTCTGGGAGGCTGAGACTGCTACCAGGTTTGGGAAAAGAGCCTTAAAGCAGGATTTATTTTGAAGTAATCTAAATGACTAATTAGATGATCGATATACAGCTTAGAGCAAAACATCTAGAAGTAACCAATACTTTCTTCTGAACTGACCTCTGTATCTCACAAGAGAACAGAGTTTTCAGAAGTCGCATAATCAAATATTGGCCCTTTGGTGCAAGTTGCCCAGCCTAGGTAGGATCAATTACATTTATCAGTGTGCACCAGCTGCAATTCTCTCATGGACCTGTAACAATGGAAGAATTTACAGTCACATAAACAAAATTCATGTGTCGGGTTTCTTTTTCAGGAGCTACTTTATCTGGGAATTAAGTTTTTACAGTATAGAGGAGAAAAAGCCTTTTAAACATGAAAATAATTAATGAACAATAATCAGCAACTAAAGCAAACTTAAAAGTGGATAATCATGCCTTTTCCAGTAGTTTAGATAGAATGTGTTGTTATTTTTCTTTCAGAATACTCACTCAAAAGAATTGAATTAAGGAAAATAAGATAGTAATAGCCTTTTATTTTAATTTTAAATGCTGATTTCTACATCAAAGATGCCACTTCTGCTTTTAATATGGAGCAGAGAATGTTTTGTGGATTTAATACTTTTTTGCTAAGCCTATGTTTCTTTCAACTCCAGCTTCCAAAACCAATTCCACTCTCCCAATATGTGGTCTTTCATCACACTGTTCACTTTGAGAAAAGTCTTTCCGATGTTTCAGAAATTCTTTAATAGGATAAATAGCTACAGTTGCAATAACTGTTTCTTTTAGCCCATGGGGGTTCATGTGTCTGATAGCAGAGGAGCAAACGTCTTTTTATGTGTTGAAAGAGAAGAATGACACATTCAAGCTGTGATGCATTTTATTGCCTGAGACTTCATCATGTTCATTAGGCCTTGAAATTAAAGTTTCTTGTGAAATTGAATGCGCTTCTACTAAGATTTTCCTGGAAAAATGTGAGAGCATAGTTGTAATGAAGTTGTTTGTTTGTTTTTTAGTAGCATTGAGAGCTACAAGTTGTGTATGTTCATTTTAGAGTTCAATTCAAAAGCTGCTGTTTTCTGAAACATTAATGACTTTAGAGATAGTAGATCAGTCTGATAATTAATTTTCATGTGTTCTGTAAAGGACCTTCATGCTTGAGATGTGGGACAGAAACCCTTGGTATATACATCCTTTACAGCTCCTGGTAGAACCTTTGTGACTACAAGTTTACAACATGACTTATTACTTCCTCAGAACAATAGGGAGAATGAGAGCTAAAAAGTTCTCGTGCTGGATTTTTGCAAGATCTGTCTGAACTAGCCAAGCTCTAAAGAGTTCCTTCATTAATTTCAGTGATTTGCTATTAGTGCATTTTAGGGGCTGGGTTGATGGCCTAGGTCTATAAAAGGACTTTAAAAATTCTTAATTTTATTATTTTATTTGCTATTTCTTTTATGAACATTTTACTGATTCACTCATTCTTCATAAATGTGAATCTAACTATCCCTAAATTAATATTGGTGCCATGTCTTCTCAAAGTTCTCTGATATATTAAAAAAACCCCTTGCGGGTATTTTTCAATTAAAAATTACTTTTGATTTTAAGTATGTGGGATGAAAAAGAAGGAAAAAAAGAAAAAAAAAAAAGGAGACATTTCAAAAAAGCTATGTGAAATTTTCCATCTTGTGGCAAAGTCTGGACAAATTTTCCATGAAAACAAAGTAACTTTTTCCTCTTGCTGTAGTTTTGAATTGATTTAAACCACAAGTAGAGGCTTAAAAAGGAATAACATTATGACAGAGAGGACAATATTGAGTGCTTTAAAAAATAAAAGGGATTTGATGGAACATCAAGATTTTCTATGTTACCACCATTTAGGATATAAAATATACCACTCTCAGTTTCGTTTCTTTTCAATTGATCAATGGTTATTTGGTACATAGGTACTTTTTAGCTTTGAGAATAAGATATGAAATAGAACTTCAATGAGTTTTTCTCCTGTAAAGTTTTGGGTTAGATCTGGATTTTTTTTTTAATTTTTTTATTTTTAAGGAGTGCCTGGCTTTACATGTATATCGAAAAAGAGCTTGACTAGCTGTTGTTTTCAAGAGAATTTGATAGTTTTGATCCCTTCACCCTTTATTATTTAAATATTATAGTGTTTTACCTGTGCAAGTACTATCTGATTAGAAACCAATCAGTGGAAGCATTATAGGTGGATAGTTTAAAAGACTCCATTTGAAAGTGACTTAGCCATGATTTATGTTATCTTGGCCTGATTTGGGATAATAATGAAGACCAAAAATAAACTTCAGGGAACAATTTATCTTATAATTGCATTGGCCCAAGAATGGGAAGGGAGAATTAGCTGTCCCCTGATGGGTGATAGGAACACCTTTCTGAAAAGTAATCACAGAATTTTGTCAAAAGGTGCAGCTTTGCCCATATCCAACAGGAATGCATGAGAACTGAGGTGATGAAATCTATCTGGAATTTAATTTAGTAAGGTCAGCCTTTGCTAGTAGTCAGAGGTTTGATACCTCTGTCAAATTACCTGGGTTCTACTGCTTGGCTCTGTAGAATGGGAATAATGCTCCCAGGTCACAGCACATTCTGTGAAAGGCCAAGGAAGCTGATGCTGAGTGCCACTCTGGATGCCAACCTCTGCACAGTCCTTCTGGCTGTTTGTGTGATTGGTGCTGCTGTTCTGCATTAGAACATTCATCTGCATTTCATTGTAATGCTGTTATGTAAATAGTCCTGGCATCCCTTGACTATACAGATGCTTCTGTGACTGTTCATCAGGCAGCTCACATGCCTCAGCAAGACAGAGAGCTAAAATTCCATAGAGAGAAGCTTTTTATTGCTTCTGCCAGCACCATCCAGAGGCAGGAAAAAAAGTTATCCTGAAAAATGAGTGAGGCTTTTCTTTGCAAAATTTCACATAAAATCCCATCAGCAGGAATCTCTTTCCAAACGCAAGAGATTAAAAATATTCCCTTTGACTTTGTTTTGGCAACTAATGAAGCCTGAAGTTTAAATGAATTTGAGCTCAAACAAATTCATATTGTCCCCGTTAGAAGTATAGGGAAAAACAAAGTTATGAATAAAAGAGATGATTAAGGATTTTTTTTTTTTTTTTTTTTTGTGGGATCAACTATTTAAGATTATTCTGTCTATCCTCTTTGTTTTGGATATCACCCCCTTTTTCCTCTCCTTCATTTCTGGCTGAATAGTACTATGCAAGTCTGAAAGTCACATAAAGTGAATGAAAAAATAAGTTCAGGTAAACTGATCAGGGCACAATTCCACTGTTTTAGGAATGCAGCTGACTTACAGAAGAAACCTAAATAGCCTGAAGAAAAATAACACTGACTTGAACCATAAGCTAGAATTGGAGTTTAAATTTTTTTTAGGTAGGAGGTATGTCAGGTAACTTTAACACATTCCAATCCATTTGTATGTATTAAATCTCAGGGAAATGGCTCTACTTTTACCTCTCCACCTCACGATTTATGCGGCATACAATTCACTAGTTTGCTGTAGCTGCTTCTGAATGGATATGTTGGTTTATTATTCAAGAAAACATCATATAGAAATTATTCCACCAAAATTAGTGGCTACCCGCCTAGCTAATCACTTCAATGCATGTATTCCATATTTACTTATTCATTCAAAATTTACATGAGAAAAATTAAAGTCAACTGATGGTGTCATCTCGGTTATAAGAAAATTTCCTCATCACATGAAAGTAAAGAGAAAATTATATTTTGACAGAATAGTCATCAAGGTAGAACCAGTACAGATTGAAACATGTCTTTGAAAATTAGGTACATGCACCTGACAAATAGATTCATCTTTCTGCAAAACAGTATTGCATTTACCAGCATATGGTGAAAGAAATCAAGAGACCCATGGCAAAACAGGACCTTTTTCTCCTTTGGAAGGCTTTGCTTGTAGAACAGGATGTCTTATATGGCCTATTACAGATAATGAAATTTAAAATACTTATGAAAATAGCTCTGTAAGTCACACACAAAAGCTTTCACATACCATGTGTTCCTATGTGCACTCTGAAAGTTTGTGTCACAGTTACACAAAGGAAAAAAATGAGAGGAAGGGCGGGATAATACTCAGTGATAGTCTGCCTATGAGTTTTTAGAAATAGATAACACACTATTAGTGTTTTCTGTTCAGCCTGCATTCATTCTTCATCATAGGAAAAAAGGAAATTGTTGCTAAGTGAAGAGATGGCCAAGTCTAATGCACTCTCCTATAGATAGAACTCTCAAGCATCATAAATGCACAGCACTCTCACCTTGGAACCTGAATATTTAGTGGAAAAGACTAGTTGTACTCGGAATAGTGTAGTAAACTATGTCAAAGTGCCATGGTGGACAAGGAAACAAAGCAGTTTTTGTCATGGGATTTTTTGGAAGACAGCATTTGAAATTAAAAAAAACCCTCAACTACACAGAAATGCCTCTCTTAGAAAGCTTGATTAAGTGTTCTGTCTTCATTCATTCAGAGATCATGAGAATTAGAACAGAAAATTCAGTTAGAACCAAATACATGGACACTTAATCTTTTATTATTATTTAAAATTATGGCAAATTTCTTGCATGGAGTCCAATTAATAACTTTTATAATGAAATGTGAATGACAAAGCAAATCCAGGAACCTGTGCTCTGACTGATCAAATTTATTTCTTTCTCTTTCCCTGCTCCCCCCCGTCTCCCAACCCCACTCCCCCGCCTTCGCTTTTCCCTAAGTACCTACTAAGAAGAATCCTTAGATCTGATTTACTGGATTCAGTGCAGCAGAAACTGGGTGCTTTCCACTGATGTGTATTACATGATAAATCTTGGCAGTCAACTGAGTTTACCAGTTTCACTTGATAACATGGAGGTCAAGACATTCTTCCTTGCTGCACCTCTAGAGGTTGTGCACTGCAGATTCTTAGAACTGCACTTGATTTTATTCTTCAGAGCATTCCCTGAAGAAGACTTACTAACAGGTTATTCACGTAGGCTTCGTTTTCACATTTGGAAATGCAGTTTAAAAACCATGAAACAGATCACCGTGCTGTCCTTCTTGAAGGTTTGCTTTGGAAGGTAATGTGTGGTTTGTGGTTTTTCCCCTCATTTTACTCTACCATGAGAAGATGTTGCAGGGAAGAAAGAGCAAACTCATGCATTTCAGGTTCCTGAATTTCCTCTATTCCAGGGCTTGTTTGTGAATGGGAATATTAAGCATGTGCATAGAGGGACAGCAGGCTCTGTCTTACAAACAGAGGTCCATGTGTCCTGGAGGTGCAAGATTTCAAATGCATAAATCCCTTTCAGGTGCTTGAAAACATCCTCCCTGTTTCTGAGTGGACATGGCAAAATGGTGAAGTAAATCTAGTCCCAAAGGGGATTTAGATCATCATTTCAGCATTTGCCCTTTGTCAGTTCAGGTCCTTAACTGTAAGAATTGTGTTTTGAGGTTTAATAGGAAGGCTGTGCTGATTGATGTACAAGCTAAGCAGTGTTGATGTAGACTGAGATTTTTTGATGTGAAAATACAAATATATTCACAAGTGAAAATACAACAACACACTCACAGGAGATCCATAGTTTCTTCAATTTGATGAGCTTGACAGCGGAGAGTATGTTTTGTCTGCTTCCTTTCCTTACCTTCATACACACTGTGGTTGTATGTCTGTGCAATAACTTATCTGTAACAAGCAAAAAGAGCTCCTATTACATGAGCTACTAGCATTTACAAATACAGGCTGGCAAAAGTCTGATTAAGCTAAGGAAAGAGACCACATTAAGAATAAATATGACATGATTTGAAGATGGATCCTTTAAACCCGCTGTTGTAACCTGAGGAAGTGACAGATGGGTAATATACACCTAAATCCACAGCTCATTTGCACCTAAGCTGAGTCTGATTTCTAGACAACTGCCAGACAGATGCTGTTCTTGATCGTGTTTGTCCATCTCTAAAACGGAATGAAACCCTACCAAGGAAAGCGAGCCTTCTTGTGGTGTATTATTCAAAGGAGGACTGTGAAAAGATCCGGCCATGAGCAGCGTAAAATGACACGATCTGCCTGAACGAGCCGCTGGCCCCGGAGCCACAAGTGCCAGGAACTTGTTCTCAGCAGGTGGCACTATTGGGCTTGCCATTTTAGCACAGCTGCTTCCTCACTTCATTTGTCCCTCCCCCTCGTTTTTTAATGAATTATTTTCGTTTAATATCATAGTGATGCCTTCTGCATGTGTCTCAAACGGCAAGTCATGACAGGATGGTGTCGTACCACTTTAAATGCCGAGGGCAGCAAAAACACTGTACAGGAACAAGGTTTCTCACATTGATCGTGCTGGAAGTCATTTCCTTCTCCTGCCAGCATAAAACCTGTTCTGATTCTGAGAGGAGCCTATTTGTATCACGTTTTAAATGACTAATTTTATTGCTTAGTTGCAAGAAATTTCATGCATATTGATAGAATATATAATGCACAACAAACAGCTATGGACAGAATTTAAGACGGCTCAGTCCTCTCAGCATCTTGGCTTGTGTTCCAGATGTAAAATCTGTCCTGTTGGGGGATGTACTGGTCTTCATCGATGTTGGCCCTAGCCTTGTAGGGAATTGCCTCCCAAGCAATCTATTGCTAATACTGTCAGTGTCATTCAGCAGAAGTACTAATGTATGGAATGGTTTTGAGAATAGAAACACTGCAGTTACCGTAGTTGGATTTTTTAACCTCCCTGCACTTGTCAAACCAGTTTCCAGTGGTTGAATGTTCACATTTCACCTCTGCTGCTTCACAAGCTACGAGATCTTAGAGTTGTCATAAATGTAAAACTGCTCATAATGAGGGTCTAATCTGCTAAAGCTGTTTTGCATTGCAGAAAGGTTTGGGTTTAAAGGAGCTAACTATTCCTGATTTGTTCTTGTGTGGCTGCTATCTGACTTACATTCGTCTATTTAAAAGAAGTATATACTAATTCAGATCTGTGTACTTTTTTTACTTGAAAAGGAGATCACCAATGAGAGATGATGAATGAGGAGAATCAGGAATAACTACTAAGAATAAATACTCCTGAAAACAGTTCCTCAGCGTAATTTGTAGGAAATATTTTATATTAAGACTCAAGAGGAAAAAGAAAGAAAAACTGTGACTTAAAAAGGCTCTCAACTGGAATGTTAGCATTCTTAGCAGGTAAATAGTAGCATCCTTCATACACCCTCATTTATGTGCATAACAGTTGACAAGTAAAAAAATAGGTTCCACGAGACAATTAAATGTGTCTGCATAACACCACCCAGGGGTTAGTTCTGCTTTTTTTATGTTGATCACATCCACTCTTAGAGTAAACTGTGCCCACGACACATTAGAGCAGAGATGTGCCTTAGTTATTCCTGTGCATAATGCCTTCTTTGCCTCAGTCTTTAACAATATGAGCATTTTTCCTCTGGGTACCCAGCCCCCCGAGCTGAAGTACATGGATGGGGAGCTGAATGAAGCCCCCAACATCCAGGGGAAATTGTCAGTGACCTGGTATACCACTGAGATACATAGAAGTCTATGTGAACAGATGGGATCCACCTGAGGCTACTGAGGAAGGCAACAGAAGAGATCATTTAGCCACTTTCCATCATTTCCAGCAGTCCTGGCTAACCAGGGAGGTCCCAATCCACCTGAAAGTTACCAAATGTAAAGCCCATCTGAAAAAAAAGGGTTGTAAGGAGAACCCAGGGAAATACAGACTGTCAGTCGGACCTTGGTTCTGGGGAAGATCATGGAGCAGATCATCTCGAGTGCCATCACATAGCACTTGAGGGACAACCAGGGATCAGGCCCAGCCAGCCTGTGTTTAGGCTGCTTGACCAGCCTGATCTTCTATGACAAGGTGACCTGCTTAGTGGACGAGGGAAAGGCTGTGGATGTTGTCTGCCTGGACTTTAGTAAAGCTTTTGACACTTTCCCACAGCATTCATCTGGACAAGCTGGCTGTGCTTGTGGCTTGGATGGGTGCACAGTTCACTGGGGAAAAGCCTGTCTGGATGGCTGGGCCCAGAGGGTGGTGGTGAGTGGAGTTACATCCAGCTGGTGGATGGTCATGAGTGGTGTTACCCAGGGCTCAGAGTATAGGGGCCAGTCCTGTTTAATACTTTTATCAAGATCTCTTCTCTCAAGTTACAAGAGACAGGGTGAGAGAAAATGGGCTCAAGTTGCACTAGGGAAGGTTTTGATTGGGTATTAGGAAAAATTTCTTCACCAAAAGGGAGACCAAGTATTGGAACAGGCTAGTCAGGGAAGTGGTTGGGTCACCAACCCTTGAGAAATTTAAAAGATATGTATATGTGGTAGTTCAGGACATGATTTAGTGGGACTTGGCAGTGCTGGTTTAGTGGCTGGCTCCAAAGACCTTCAAGGTCTTTTCCAATGTAAACAATTCCATGATTCTATATATTTTACTCACTAATTTTAACTTTTTTTTTTTTTTCAATGTTAGCTATATTTTTATACTCAATAACATAGAGCAAGAGCAAATTGCATATTTTGTGTTCAGTTTTGCTTGATTTTGTGTGGGCAAGTAAGAAGTGAAAAGTGACTAAGTAGCACAGTACATGCAGTTCTGATTGTGGTCTGTCCTTAGTTTCTTGAAAACAGGAGTGTGGCCATGATATATTAGAAATGTATTATGGACAGCTAGAATAATACTGGCTGCTTTTAGCAAGGAACTTGCTATTTTCTTCAGAAACCATCCATTGACCTATCAGTTACTGTCTAGGTTTTTTGCTTCTTGAAAGAGTGTATTTCTTTACTCACTTCTGAGATGCTAGCAGATTCTTAGGCAGGTATTCAATCTAACTGGAGATTCAAAAGGTGTAGGCATTTTAGAGTAGGTTTCAACAACATCTGATATAACTCATCATGGGTGAGATGCTAGTGCAGTCTCAGAACGTATCCTCTCTTAAGACCAGTAAGAAATAATCAAACTGCAGAGATGGTGCCCAAAGGTATGAAACATGACATTTTTCAAGGATATGTCTCCAAACCTATGTTGCTCAAAGGACATGTGATGCCTCTAGACAAAATTGTTTCCTAACACAGCATAGAATAACATCAGCACTCTCATAATGCACAGCTGTGTATCTTGTACCCTGTGGAGCTCAGCCTCTGCTCTGGAGAATTGCTTACATGACATTGCCATCTGGATGCATGCAAATTATTTTGTTCTTAGTTTTATAAAAACATTAGCCTGGCTGCTGAGGGGAGGTCATTCAGGGTGTCTTTATCCACATGTACGTAAACACATCTTCCCTGCCCAGACAAGCTTACTATGTATAGTTGCAAGGACAAAAGAATTGCTTGATACAGATAATAGTGATGCTATAGGTATGTAAAGAATGTAGCGGTTTGCCTACTTTATTTTACCAGAGAAGACTGCCATTGCATCATGACTCTTCTAGCTGTCTGTCACTTGTTGCAAACTACATCTGTTCTATGAGAAGCCCAGCTTGCTGGATATGGTATGAAAATGGCTCAAACTGTCGTTTTTGGTCGTCCTGTGCTCTTACTCGTCCCATGCTGACCTTGCAATTGCAAGGCATCCTCCATGTAAGCACATTACTTGATTCATTGCAACTCCTCTTCAGTCAGGCTTCCAACAGAGCAGCTGCTATGCTTATGCTTCTTCAGAGTTCAGGGCTATATTTGCTCTCTGGTTTTGAACAGTCCTGAGCAGATAAAACCTCTGTAGTCACCTTTATATAGGCTGCCAGTAAATTAGCAAACAGATTGCAATAAGTATAAATAAAGGGTAAGTCAAAACAAATGGTAATGTCCATTTGTTTTGTAAGTTGGTTTATTTTGGGGGGAAGGGTGACATTTTGTCGTCTTTTAAGAAATATCTTCAATGAAATAATGTGCTAGGATGTGTTTGTATGTGCAATGCATGCTCCAGGAATTTGGCAGGTCGTGTGTGCATGTTGAGATGTTTGCCACCCTCAGGAAAGAAATTGTGTTATTCCTGATGGCCAATGAGGAGAGAGTGTTTGCCACCTTCAAATTCCCTTGTTTGTGGGATTTTTTTTCTCCTCCCAAGTACTTAAAATGTAATGAAGATAGCAGTCCTGTGACAGGTGAGCTAAGATTTTAAATTCCTTTTGGAAAAAACTCTGAAACCATCTAAGCTCTTCACAGTCTTTAACTTGTGTCATCCTGACAGCCTCTCTTGGGCAATACATTAATTCCAATTTAGACACAGAGAAACTGAGGTATAAATGGGTAGATTAAATATACTAAATTTGGGTTGTTCTAGAGAAATACAGCTTCACTAAAGCTGTCTGAGCCAAGGTTAGGGAAAGTTTGATCTATGGCTTGCCTGCAATTACGTAGAATCACAGAAATTTTGAAATTTTTGCTTAAATAGGACTTTCCCCAACAGTAGATCCTCCAATGAAAATTATTTTTTTTTCTTATGACCAGCCTGTACTTGGTGATGTACAATTTGCAACTCTATGAAAAGAACTGAGAAAGGGGTGTTGCCTGGCAGAGATATCTGTTGGCCCTTCTATCACAGAGGAAGAAGTTCCTGAAATACTGCCTTTCCTTTTGGCTGCTGACATGGGCATTTGAGCATCCATGAGTGCTTAAGTTTAGGCAGTTCAATTCTTCCTTACCTGAGGGAAAAGTAAATAGACATTTAGACTGTTTGTTGAACAAAAAATGAAATATCAGGTGAAGATATAGAAAAACCCCATTGTTCAGTCTCAAAACTGAGTCTGCCAGAACAATGAAGTTGTCATAATAATGAAATATTGGATTTGATTATTTTTCATTTGTAAAGGAGATTGATTTGGTATCATTGCTATTTATTTTCTCATGACCACATACCTTGTTAAGCATCAAAGGAAGAGTCCCGTCCAGCCCTATTTATTATACCATCAGCTGTCTCAAGAGCTGGAGACACCAGTAAGCTGACAGGTTCAAACATGACACTATGTATTCAGAAGTTTGGTGAAGAATGCACTGTTGATCTTAGTACTGCAGTTACACAATCGAGTGATGGAACAGCAGCAGGTAAGATGATGTGGAAATGACCCTCACAGATATAACACACAGCACAGACTGTCCGTGCAACTGAAAAAGTGGACAAATAGCAGATCTGAACAACTACCTACAGCAGTAGAATTATACAGCTGGCTAGGAAGTTTCACAAAGATTTGTTCTTAGAATAAGTGTTCTTAGTGAAAGACAGAGTGAAGAAGAATATTTCTCAGGTTGTAGTCATGCTTCAGTTATTTTAACCTCTATACTTCATGCACTGTGCTGAAATGTATTTCTCTGCTGGTTCCCTTGGTTCATAATACTTAACTAGTGAGGTCTGCTTAAACATTAAGTGATTCCACCCTGAACTCAAATTGAGGTTTAAATGCTTGAAATTTTGACACCAACAGGTGACAGGTTATGAAATGGAGATAAGCTATGCTTCTTCATTCAGAAGATAGTAAGTAACAGAGGTGGTGGCTTTGGAGGACCCATATGACCTTTCAGAGGTAAGAACAGCGAAATCTTCCTGCTATTTTAGTTTTGTCAAAATGCACAGAACAAGAGAAATACATATGAAAAGATAGTTGATGTTTCTTTTTACATCTCTTATAATTTTCTGGATTATTTCAACATGCTAAGAAATGCCAGTGTTGTCTGCTAATTTAATAGATCATTATCACTGAAAGTATTCAAGACTCACTTTTACCACTGGTCTCTCCAAGTTATACTGCATTGTGTTGTCTCAGAAAAAGGTACCAAGCAAATATGGTTGCTGTTAATATATGGTAGTAATTTTTCTCCTAGTTCTGCAAGGAAGTAAATAAGCTATCCAAGCTGTTTTCTTCAGCCATGTGAGTTCCTCTCTGTACTAGCACAGTTTTTCTGCAAAGTGAAACCCAGTTCTCAGTGCTCTTTGTAGAAACTCAGTAAATTCTGTTTTGGCCAGAAATTATGAGAAAAAAAAATCACCTAAACAGAGGTTTAAGTTGGAAAGTTTTCTTTTGACAGCCTCATGGCAGAGCATTTCCTTCATTCCTCCTTGACTTATTAACATGTTGACTTCTGCAAGACATGGCTGTTAAGTGTATGTTTGTAGTAAAGGGAAATTACTAGAGGTTGTTAGGAGCTCTCAACTTCTGCCCTTTTTATCAGTAATTGCCCAAACTACTGTCCCTGATTGGAAAAATTATTTGATCAGTTTATTTGGTATGGGTGGTGAATATTAAAACTCCATATAAATCCTTTTATTTTCCCTAAAATGATGTGTTGTATAAGAAACAGAGATGTCAGGGTGGATAAAAAAATGAGCTTTCAAAAAAAAAAAAAATCTGCGGAAGAAGGTTTAGGGCAGTCCTTGGCTGTTTACAGTGGAGATTGACTTTCATCTCTCTTTGTAATAAATAAAAGTGATACTGAAATTCTGTGTGAAGTTGCAGTACTCATGTTCTTCAAAAGAATGTTGAAAAATTGACAGTGCAAAGCAGAAACAACCACCCTGTGTATATGAATTGGAGACTATTATTTACACATACAAAAGAGGTCAGCCTGATTAGTTGAGCACCAGGGAGGATGTTTTTATCAGTTAACTTCATAGTTAACTGGTTTTTTGTATATTTGAGAAAATCATATTTTTTTCCATCTGACCCAAGGAATGAAGAGTGTATGGCTTCTAATTTCAGCCTACACTGTAATTCCCTAGAGTTAAAGTAATAGTGGGTTGAGATTTGGAGGGAATGATGACTGACTTCCTGGCTGTTTGCCCATGGAAACTGAAGCAAGGTTTCTGGGTCTAAACCAGAGGACAATGAAGGACACCCTTTATCAGTCTCAAAACAATATGGGGTCATCAGACCCTGCTGTGCCAGCAGATATGAAAATGCAAAGAACAAGAATGCACACTTATTTAGCATTTTAACACAGTAAAATAATTCTATATACATGACTATCTTCTCCAGTGACTACTGATACTGAGTAGTAAATCACCTAAATTATATCTAGAGAGTCTTACTGTTTGGTAATTGCTGCAATAGGTTGTTTTGTATGCTGTGATTGCTTTCTGCTATGCTCGTTTCACTGGGAAGACATTGAACCTCTTACCTAAACAAATTTCCACCTTGTACTGTGTTTCATAGACTGCACAGTAGATAATACCTTTAAAAGAGTGGGGTCAGGAGAGGGAAGCGGAGTGAAAAAGTTAATACTGAGAAACATCTAAATATGTTGCCTCACCAAGAATAAAGCAGTAACAATCTGAGCAACAGCTAGGGCTTCTTATGGTGATTTCTTCCCTGTTCTTTCTATGAATTCTAGACCAGCATACAAGGTGAAAGCTTAACTATCAGAGATGCTCCCAGGCAGTGGAGCGTGCCAGATTTTATTGGAATTTGAAACTGCAGTCAGTGGTGTTTTCTGCCATTCTGGTGCTCATCCTATTCAAACAGTAAATTCACTATCTAATCACAAGTTGCATTGTCAGTCTAAACAGAGTAATTCAGGGCTTCAAGGCATAAGGTAATCCAACAAGAATGACAGCCAGTAAAATTACTCCTGTGTTTGCTTTTTCATTATGGAGGGAGCCTTGAGCTTTCAAAATTAGTGGCCTTATATTGTTTGGGGCCTCCTAGGTGCATGAGGCCAAGGTATACATGGCAATCAGTCAGCTGGTCAGCTACCACTTTCTGAGGCTAAATGGTGCAATCTGATGGAAAGAAAAATAAAATAGTGTGGCCAGTCTGTAATTGCTTCATCAGAGACAATCGGGTTTTTTCCACTTTGGGTACTTGCATGCAAAAACTCTATAATTTATCTGGGCAAAGAGTTCATGGTCCATGACCCTGCGAGTATTCTCTGTTCTTTGATGCCCATCGTAACATTTTGTGTCCTCTTGGCACAAATTAAGGCAGACATAGAAGATTAAGAGCCCTGGAGAATCAGGCTGATAGTGTTGATGGGAAGTCATTACTGACCTTTTAATTTTGTGTATTATGCACCCTAAGAGACACCCTTAAGATAATTGCATTTTAGAATAACACCAATTTTTTTATATGAAAACCTTACAAGGACAGTAAACTAAACTTAAATCAGTGTTACAGATTACAAATGCTGGCTGCTGCTACTGGTTGCAGCAGTATCAGTCACCAGCAGTCTGGGCTTTTGAGATCTTTTTCTGTTACTGCCCAGAACTCAGTGGAACCAACCCAGCTTTTTCTCTTCCTTTCTTAGTCCCTCATCTATGGGGTAGGCCCATTCAGTGTCGCTTTCAAGTGTCCTTCCAACCATTTCTTGTACTTTACCCTGAGCTCTTTTAAACAGTACTGCAAAACCTATAAATTGATGGAAAATATAATTATAACTATTTAAAATGGTAGTGCAATACAGGTTAGGTTTTTTACTTTTAATCAAGGATACAGAAAAACCCAGGAGTGACAGCGAGACTGAAAAAGCTCAAGGAACATAAGAACATGATGACAGTTGGTAAAATTTGAAGATTTAGTGGTGTGTTTTCACCTATCTAGGTGCTTTCTAGTTCTCCTTTACTTTCCTGGTGTAAATCAGCTTGACATACTTAAGTACTAGAAGACCAAACCACTATTTTCTGTGGAATCACTGTAGTGATGTCAATAATATCAAACTCTTCAGATATTCAAGTAAATACGATGCAGACTTCCACTGCAATTATGTGACAACCTGTCAAATATCATAAACATCCATCCACACCATTAAAAAGTCTTGTATAGGGATTTTCTTAATCTTCAAGACTCACAAAGACTCTTACATGACAGTGGCTCTAGAAGACCACTAATACTTGTATTTAATTCATCTGGTATAATTAGAAGAAAATATTTATTTACAATGGATAGCTGTGAAATCATTTGATTGTTTGCTGCTAAGGCATGAACAATTATTGCTACTCTGTAGCATTAGTGAAAGCAAACATTTCCCAACATGAAAAGAAAAAAAAAAGCAGAAAGAACCTGACTCAGTTTGGTATTTCTTAGTTTCAAGAACTAAAAGTGCTAAATTAACTTCCCTGAAGCTGGTGTGTAGCCTATATCATAAGCCTTTGTTAAGGGATTGAGGAGAAATAATTCTCCTCTTTAATTCTGTGTGACAGCTAACAATATTTATGGTGTATCTGCAGAGCTGCTGCTATTCATCTAGATAAACCTTTCAAGGCAAACAAACCTGGACCTGGACAAGGGTATGACACACAGTCATACATGAATGCAGAGTGACTGGACAAAAGCAGGCACTTCTCTCTGACACACCAAGAAAAGCAGGCACTACAGAAAGTCATGTTACATTAGGTCTGTACAGTACAGCCCTTGAAGAGCAAGGAGGCTGCCCATTACTGTCACTGTTTATTTCTCAATTTCCTCTCAAAATGCTGAGTCCACACACAGGTTCTGCAGGAAAGGAAGCAGCAGTTCAGTTGTAGCTTCTGAGAGCTACAAAAATGTTCTTACTTGTAAAGCACCAGTTTGTTGAGGAAGGAAAGAGGTGGCACACTTGTGTGTGTGAGGAAAGTGGGAAAAAAATAGTCTTTGGGGGAATATTTTAAACTTGTCATTAAAGTTTGAAAAATTTCCTGTGCTGTGTGGCATGGCTAGAAATGTAAGAATCTTACAGAACTAGCTCAGGTTTGACTGCTTGCCTATGTAATGTCTGAGTATTTATGTGCATACTTGTTTTGTTGGAAAAGAGCCGTGGAAATTGAACGTTTTCTTTAACTTGTTAGTACTTAGTTTGAGAAATGTGTTCTTATTGCCTTTTTTTCTCCTCAGTACTGACATAAAGGGCCAGGGTGCTACTATTTTCTGTCTCTTTTGTTTTGGGTTTTTTTGGTTTTTTTTTTTGTTTTGTTTGGGTTTTTTTTTTTGAGATGAACTAATTTCGCAAGGCTGGAATATATCCATGGGAAAACTTAGATTCAGATTTTTCACTTGATCTAGGATTTTATTTTCTCTATATGATAGATTTTTAAAAATATTGTTCATCTGTTGTTCGCATTTTTTTCAGCCATTGTTTTCCAGGGTATTCAGTAAGCTGATTTGTATCCTCAGCTTCCTGAGAATAACTGTTTCTGAATTAATTCAGCTGAAAAATCCCCCAAACTTAGTCATTTTTGCTGCAGTGCACTTCTGGCAAACTGAGGGATTAATTTCAGGTTACTTGCCAAGGTATTCTTACTTGGGCATTGAATTATTCTGTTGTCTTTTCTGTGCACTGTATCCTAAATAGTCAGTTCCGTAGGTAGCTTATTTCTATTGTTAATTCCCATTGCACATGAAGCATCTCACTCATTATCAGATATATTCTTAGGGGTTTGTGAGCTGCTTTTTTTCAGAGCACATTGTGGAGCTTCTGCCTGTGCCTGTATTGAGGCACTTGCCACAGTACACGTGGGTTACCAGGGTAGTGGAGCATGATGCTGTTTGTTATTGGATTTGACGTGGAGGAGGGGGGTGTGAAGTGGGTAAGAGCTGAGAGGTGGGTGTGAGTGGCTGTGATCGTGGAGTGCTGGAATAAGAGCTTTGGGTGTAGGGGTGGGGAGAAGGAAATTAGTGCCTTTGAATTGCTTTGAAACTGCTTGACTAATAACCAGCTTCATTTATGAGGCTGATAAGTGGTTTTCTACCTTCTATCAGACTCTTATGAGTGAATAGAAATCATTTCAGTCTCCTGAGGGGGAGAGGTTTATATTGCCCTCAATAAATCTGGAGGTCTTGTGTTGCTAATTTATATTTACTGTGTAAATATATATATATATATATATATATATTTATGCACATATATAATTGCATATATGGATCTTCAATGTTTGCCCATAATACATCAAATCCTCTTCAAAGAATAACTCTGAAATATTAAGCCCCACTAAAGGACTTCCTGCTTCTGAAAATGAAGCTATTGACAGTATTCTAAATGAATTCTCTTATCTCCCAAAACATTCTTAATTCAGTTCTCTAAACGCCCTTTCAGTTGGCACATTTTTTTCAGCATCTTAAAAGGCAGGTACCTTAACATCAGGACTAAAGGCTCCTACAGCACAAAATAAATAACCATGAGATAAAAATGAAATTTTTTTAATATGAGGGGATAAAATATCCCAAGTCTGATTTCAGCTTTAGCATTGCTGGCGTACCTGCTAACAATCCCATGGCAAATAAGGTACCAAATAATGCTCTGTGTGTTACTGTAACTTGAACTTACAAAACTGGTATCTAACATGTATGCAGGCACTTTACTAGCAATAGCTGCATATAGAAGAGCATGACATAAGAATCATATACTGTGACAAAAACTAAGGTAAAAAAAAGGTAGCAAACATGATTTAAAGCACTGAGCATTTCAGAAATGAGTTATCTGTGAAATGTTCAAAGGGTGGACTTGAAGAATGTAAGCTGGAGAGACAAAGGAATCCCATTCTTGCCTCAGCTTCAGGGTTTTCATCTCACACTTCAATCTTTCATTTACACAATATAATTAAAATTTAATTATAATGACTAAAAACTAAGTTCATTTAACCAGATAAAATCCTGGGCTAATGTGATTTAAAATATTTTTTACTTGGAAAGAAGAAATCAATGATTGCATCACATGCTGGGAGACTAATGGGTAGTCTGCATTTTTCTGTGCCACAGTTTACTTGGATATACCTTTCCTATCTTGAAAGCATTATTTTCACAATTGGAGAAATTAGATAAAACCTCTTGTTGTGTTATCTCACTTATCCCTCACTAGTGGGAAAAATGCAGAGTGATAAAAAAGCAATATTTATTTTTTATTAATTTTTCAAGCTTAAACATGAATGCATGGAGAAGGGAGAAGTGCTTCAAGTCCTTAGCTAGAATCAAGTCTTTTTAAGCTTTCTTATGATTCATCAAAAGAACCAAGATTTAATTTATAATTTATAATGATGATGTATTTACTTTACTTTAGATAAACTCTTACTGTGCATTCAGGAAAACATTTGATTGTTTGCTGGCTTGATCTGTCTTGGGAGAGGTGGTTGAGAGAGGTATTAGTAGATCAGCTAAAAATCTGTTGGCCTTCAAGTCAATACTTGCATTACTTCTGTGAGTTTATGGTCCATTCATACTGTCAACACTCTGTACATCCATAGTTCAGAGTAGATGGAAAGACCTCCCCACAGACTATTGAGGAAAGGACTTTCATCTTTTAGAATTGGCACAGAATTAACATGATTGATGTTTCACAGTAATAGTGCTGCACTTGTCACCAACAGTTGTCATTGTCTCTTCTTTTTGCAGGATGAATTAGGCTCATGTGTGTCACTTCCCATTCACTTTTGAGTACCTGTACAAAAAGTAACCTTGTTCAAAATTTGCCATGAGTTTGGGGCATGAAAGACATCACAAAACTTGAAACTTTCTTACATTCTATAATTTCATTGCTTCTTTTCCTTTTTTTCCTGTATAAAATTCGAGTATAGCATACTTCTGAAGAATTAGTGGAATGGGCACTTAGTAAAATGTCAGAAGATTTTTTTCCTTTCTCTTGACTCAGTTTTGAAGTTTGGGAAACTGTACACCAAAGAATCCAAAGTATTACAAGATCCGGAATGCTTTTTGAAATGGGCTTCAGAAATACTACATGGTGTTTACATGTCTGTATGCTTCACTCTGGTTTGTTTCACTCTGAATTTCTGTTTGTAAGAAAGCATAGCTCCCACTTGGAGTGTCCTAGCCTGTGCTGCAATCCACTGCACTTTGGAGCAGATGCTACACACTTTCATTTCATGTGATATGAATGACTTTCCCTTGGATCCACAAAAAATATGCTGAACTTGTTTTATTTGATGACATCACTGAGTTTAACTCAAGGCTCAAGAGGGCAAAAGGTTTCTTAATTATTCACTCTGCCTCGTGCTAGAACACTGAGTAGAAAATATCTGTTTACTAATCTGCTAAATAGTAAGAAATTGTATTTATATGTGCAGTTAGCATGCAACATTTTCAGTGCTTTCCTGTCCTTACATCCCTGATGTCTTTTTCAGTTGTCATTCTGAAAATTTCATAGATCAAATCCTTCAGTAAGGATGTAATATAGAACAAACTTTACCTGTTATGACCTTAAGACTGATTTTACTGAGCTATCTCCAGAACACGGCTGCCTAATTTGCACAAAGCAATTTTTTTGTTTGGTTTGGATTTTTTGCTTTG
>JAWWEV010000169.1:10285638-10307437 GCA_035583235.1 Hafferia zeledoni | reverse complement strand
GCTACATCTACACTAGTAAAGCTTTACAGGAAGAAAATTTTGTAACTCTAGTTTAAATTTATTCCTATTTTACCAACTGTTCTGGAAGGACATTGAAAATGTTTCATCTCAGAATCCTATTTTCACATCAGCCAAACTGAATTTCCAACAAGCTCTTTTACGAACCACATCCATAACGGGTTAAGGACAGCAGCTCTCAGTAAGCAGGGTTATTCCTGGCAGTGCTACAAACAGCACCACTGTCACTTGTTTTGATTCTGGAATATTGGAATCTTGACTGTAGATTCTAAGAAGAAAGCTTGGATACACAGGGAAAGCTATGTTTGGATTGAGGCACTGCAGTTAATGCAGTATTGATTAATCTATAGGATAAAGCTTGTTTAGATATTACTGGTTTCATTGATTTTTCTTTTGCTTTACCATTGTAGCACAATAATTGTGAAGTGCATTCTAGATATTATCCTCAGTTGTCATAACTGTCACTTCCCCAGAGAAAAGTGCCATTGGAAACATAACCATCTACATTACAAAATTAAAAAAAAAAAAAAAAAAAAAAAAAAAAAAAAAAAAAGTGTTTTCCTGGGCAGTATCTGTAGAAAACAATAATTGCTTTTACATTACTCACTTATTTAGAAAGTTCACCTGGTCTGCTTCTAAATCCTCTAACACTTGCCTTAAGAGTATCAGACTCAGACACTCCTGTAACAACCCTTATTGCAAAACTAATGCTTTGTGCTTACCTACTCAGACACCTGGAAAGGTGGTGACTAAAATGCTTCTTACCAAGCACAAATTACAAGGGACTATCTTTGACTACTTTTGCAGAATCAATCTACTACAAAGTTGTTCTTTGGAAAATGCTGAAGTACACCATGGTGGTTGTCTTCCAGCCCAAACCCAGTCTGTACACTGGAATTTGCTTCCTGGTTGTCATTTCAGGAAAGGACAGGGTTTTCCCTGATGGCAGCTTCTGGCAGTTAAAACATCCACTGGGAAACTGTGGTAGCCAGTGATTCAGATTAAATCTTCCCTTAGAAGTCAGAAATATCTTTGCAAGATGTGATATAAATGCGAAAGCAACCCATGACTGCTCTCTAACTCCTCTACCACGCTACCAAAGCAGGTCTTGTTATATTACCCTGGGAATGAGTGGTGTGATTGCTGCCCCAGGAGAAAAGCAATTAAGAGTCCCTACTGTTTCTGGCTGGCTGGAGCTGTGCACTTTTATGCTTTTTTCCTGCCATCATGACCACTGTGCATTCATGGATGAGGTGCTGCAGAGGGTTACTTTGAAACCTCCCTTGGCTCATGTTCTAGAGTTGACAAATTAACCAGAATTAACCTGTCAGACATCATTCAAAATTCTGATTAAGCCATGAAGAATCCTGTTAGTTTAATTCTTTGCATTTTGGTCTGCCTTTTTAAAACCCTTTCTCTGGGAGGGGGTTATGAGTTTTATGTTTGAGAAAGCTGAGGGAATATAAAGGATTTTTTTCTCCCCAGGCAAACCCCACTCTACTAGTATTTGTGTGCAAAGAATTAATTTGAATTTAATCATGGTAAATTTTGCCTATATAGCTATAAGCAGGGTGGCAGCTAATTACAAAAGCACTCAAGTAGTTGTTACTGAAGGAACATAGTATGGAGGGAAGAGTATTAACCTAGCAACCCAAAATTAAATGAGCCAACAGGAAGAAAAATAAATCAAAACCCATCCCATAAAAGTCTCTTTAACTTTCTCAAGAATTTATTCTTTCCACTCCTCCCCAAGTACTGTCAAAAAGCTGTCTAGAAACCTTTTTTTCCAAGAAATGTAATCGAAAAAGGCATCTCATTTGCAGATGAATTATGTCACTGAATATGTTAGTGAAAACATACAGCAGCCAAATCACCAAAAGAGCATGTATAATGAAGACACCAGCAGCAGGTTCTGGAGCGATAACCTGTTTGTAAATTCGCGTGTTGGAAGCTTTGAACAATGAACAAATCTCCATCTCAGTCAAACCCACAGTACCTGCTTGATTTCAAATGAATTTTTGACATCCACTGGGACCAAAAGGAATTTTCCAAGTTGGTAATGAGTTCCCAGGCAGGTCACTCAGACAGAGAGTTCCTGAGGATGACAGCGGGTTGAACATGTTGACATAGTGTTTCATTATGAAAAATTTATAAATGAAAGGACTTTGCTATTTTTCAACAAATGCCAATACCAACCTTCATTTTATCTTGATATTCTTATCCATTCAGTGAAACTTGTAAGCAGTGAAATTTTTCTGCTATTCCAAATCATGTCCATTTTACATGAAAAATAGGAAAACAGGAATATGATTTAAGACAACAGATTGAGCTGTGTAACTATGAAACTTAATGAAATTTTTGCCTAAATAAATCTAGCAGTTTTGTGATTAATTTTTAATTTAGCAATTTTACAACTTTGCTATTTACATAGAGTAAAACCAATTCTTAAATGGTTTGCTAGCAAAAACAATTTCTTATTTTTAAAAAGAAACAGTAAAATGTACCCAATGAAAATAGAGTTTTCTTTCTGCTGGCTTTCCAAAGTGATTTTTTTTTTAACAGTGCACAGGAAATATAGCACTTAATTGTCCCGTGATTTGAAGACTCAATTTAATTTCAATGCTGATTAACAAAGAATGCTTAATTGAAGTAGTAATGGATATCCAGTTTTATTGTCTTTCTTGGCTGATCCAGGATATGAGCTTTATTTCAATGCCCTATTAAAAACACATCAAATGTCCCTACTGCTGCAGTGCCATAGCTTGCCCAGTTTGTAAGCCCTGGGACCCATACACACAGATTCTTTTCATACCTCTTTGGAAATTCTCTTCCACAGGGCTAAGGTGGGAGATACAAGTGTTGGATTCTGCTGCTATGTGTAGCCTTTCACATACCTGTTCGTATTTGAGATGTGTTGAGTTTTGTAAGAACAAGCTCTGATGTTCTTAATTTTTGTAATGCTTTCTGTGGAGTAGAAGATGTCTTTTGTAGAAGAAAGCAGCAAAAGAATTTAATCACCCACTGGATCATTAATTCAAGTGAGCTTTTAGGGAAGAGTTATACCAGATGAATGATTACTCTTTTCCTGGAATCTACCCAAAAATGGTGGCCTAGAATTACATTTCTTCATTTCCCTTCTTGGTGTATTGCTGCAATTCAGTCACATTACTCAGGCTTCATCCAGAACTAAAATTAAAAGTTTCAACTACAGCTTATAAGAGGATATGGAATGCTACATGAGGAGATGACACTTGGTATCAGAAAAGAGATGCCAGAGAGCAGAATGGACATATAAGTTGTTATATTCTCGAAGCTACTTTTTAAGGTGATTGGTTCTGCTGTGTAGCTCTTTCACTTTCAGGTGACTGCATCAGGCCTCAAGGTGCTGGTGACAATTGGGATATTCAGCACCATCAGCAAAAGCTATCTGAAAGAGTGAAAAAAAGTATATAACATATTGCTTTCCTTCTTAAAAGAGAATTTTCCGCCATTTTCTAAAATATGAGTGCAGTGTTTATGGCATCTTATTTCTTAAGATATTTATGGTACTTATTAATTGTATTAAATTATTTGCAAATCTGGATCCTTTATCTGTGTGCTTAATTGAAGTCCTTTAGTGATGAACAATTATTTAAAACCTGATCTTTCTTTCTCAGCCACAATTACACTCCTTCGATAAATAGAAAGTCAGAGATGAAATTAATACACCAACAATTGCAACTTAAGGTTCAAGACATAAAGATTCTCTGAGAAAAAGGGACAAGCCCTTTTAGTGTAGGCTGTACACAGCATCAGGAAGGCAGCCCACCAGCCTGGTGAAGAATATTGCCATGGGACTGACTCTAACACCAACAAGAAGCACACTTTATTGTCAGGAGATTCAGAACAATAACCATAGCATTGATTTTTTTCTTTTTATAACTCGGAGAAAAAATTAAATAATAAAATTTAAATTGCAATCTAATTAGAGAGTAAAACACGGCACAGTTGACTGTTACTTCAGTTCCCACAGAAAATGAGTGGAGACAGTCAAGATCCCAGTCAGTGGGAAGTAATATATTGCTCCCACAAGATATTAGAAGCTTTATTGGAAGTCTTATATCTTTTAATTAATTCACTTCAGTTGTGAAATAATGCATATTACTTGGATGACAGTGGGAAAAGCATTTTAGCAGCCTCCAGAAGGCTAAAGAAAGATAAGGAAGGTTAAACAGGACAAGATCACAATAGACCAGTAGAATCAGTCTCCAGAGCCACAAACAAAACACTTACCTCATTGGTTACCACATTCATACTATAAACTTTCATAAACATTCATACTGTAAAGTCCACCTCACAGAAAACTGTGCCAAAAGATGCACCATCTTGGGTTAGTGGGCTAAATCCTGTAGGCTCAGAGGGGTCTAAGTACAGGACAAAGGAGAAACAACATTTTTGTCTCAAAATCCTGCCAACAGAACCTGGGGTTCCACCACTGTTCCTCCAGCCTTTCCCTTGTCAACTTTCTCATTCATCAGTGGTGGAGCAGAACTACCATTAAATATAAATAGGGAAGGATGGATTTTCTGCAGCCTGGTCTCTGCCTCCCCATTCACATGGGATTACAGGCATTATGATGGAGAGAACATATGTAAAATAATTCTTTCCCATTGTTGGGGGGTATATCTTTATTTCATGAAGATAAGATTTAGCTTATGTGAGCAATGATTAAGTGAGCTTTGTAGTGACAAATTTCAAACACTTCTAAGGAGACTATTGCTTTCTTATTTCCACATAAGGATATTCTGGTAAAGCTTCAAGGATATATTGCATGAATATTCTGCAAATTGCAAACAATGCAAAATGTGTCAGCATTTAAAGAGACTGTTACTATAGCTATATAGAAAGGTGAGAAAATGAACAGGTAATTGATTCAAAACTGCTTTAAAATTGATGTTATTCAGATTAATTTTCCATTTTAGTGATGACTAAGTTTCAAATATTATATTCACCTTTTCATTTCAAAATTTCCATCTTTCTAGTTTCTAATATTCCTTCCTAAAAGGAAAATGGTATTTTTCTTTGAGTTCAGTGTAACATGAAAAAGAAAGCTCTGTTTCTAATTCATCTGACCATTTAAGATGGGGCATTCTTCAGCTCAAAGTTTTTAATTTTTAGCTAGTAAGCCAGTAACAAGTCTATTCCATACTGTTAACATGTTCTTAATTGTGGGGAAATGATTTCTGCTCCCTTCTCCAAGGACAGGTGCTGGCATTGAGACTCAATACCACAGCTGCCCTGGCAACCTCTTTCATGTTTGCAGTGGCCTAGGCCAAGCACAGGCACAGGTTTGGTGGCTTCAGGTCGATGTGGCTACACTTGGTTACAGGCTACTGGGTACTGTCTTCTAACATGCTTTGATCCAAATTTTGGATGAATAAAAAGCTTTGATCATTGGATTGGTATGCCTGAAATGACAGCTGTCAGGTGTGTATGAAACCTCCTAAACCTCCTAAAGTTTGTGGGAACTAATGTAGTGAATGGACTATAACTTCAATTAGACTAATATTTAACATAACCTCCAGAGTTGGAAGGGACCCACAAAGATTAAATTTTTACTCCATGCAAGGCAGCCTGAAAGTTAGGATCGTATCTAAGAATGTTTTTCAAATGTTTCTTGATCACTGGCAAGCTTGGGGCCATGACCACTTCCCTGGGAATCTCTTACAGACTTGACACCTAACTCAGAAGAAGAACTTTTTTTCTAGCATCCAATCTGAACTTCCCCTAATAAGAAATGGCAGCTGTAAGCCACTTCTTCATGTTCCTACCACCGGACACCAGAAAAAGAGTTCATTGCTTCTCATGGGGCAGTTGAGGGTTACCCCTTGTGAGGCCATCCCTCATTTCCTCTTTGCTAAGCTGAATCAAGTTTATCTTTAGCTGCTCCTCATAAAGTGGGCCCTCTAGTAATTTCATTTTATTTATTGCTTTTAATAATTTTGCATACAGAATTCGAGGTGGGATAAGAAATTAGCTCTATCAATTTATGTGATGTCTAATAAGGAAGTAATTGCGTCCTTGTGTCAGCTTAGGCTCTACTTACCATATTGATAATGCAATACATTGTTTCCAGTGGTAAAGGTATTGGTAAGTCTTTTGTTTCAAATTGACTACAAATGATATGCAGAGAACCCCCAAAGTCTCACAGTTTTTAATACTGCACTAAGATTAAAGCGGTTCATTATTTATTGTCCCAGACAAAACTGAATTATTTCTCACACCAGTTATTTATATAAGAAACGGATTCTGTGAGAAAGAAACTTTTATGTGAAGAAGGAAAGTAATTAAAATAATTTGACTAAATATTTGTAGCTGCAATGAGAACTGATGTACAGTGGAAATTGTCAGGGAACTGTGATTTTAATTTATAGACAGTAATGATTTTCAAGTCAGAAATAGAGTGGTATTAACAAAAATCTGTGGTATTTGGCAAAACTTTTGTGATAATCCTTTGGAAAAAGTGTGGAAGTGAATACAGGGGTTTTACAAATGAAATTTATGTTCTAAGAATCAATGTATTACCTATGTGTGACAAAATTTTATTCCTCCCTTTCCTTTTACCTTGATGTGTATTGATAGAGCCCCAAGGCAGCAGAAGTATATTTCAAATTTGGGTAGCTATGGCAGACAATGCAGTCAGCTGGTGCAAAGTGTCAGGATGATGAAGCAGCAATCTACAGTGCTTCATTTGCTGAGTAGGAAGAAAGGAGGAAAGCTGGAATGAACTATAAGAGGGGGCAAAGGATCCCCATAGTCATAGATCATCTGCCAAAAGCAATGCCATGGGATGAATACCACCCTGAGTTCTCAGCAGTATCTCTTATGTGCCTGTAGCTGTCCTTCATGACCTGTGCAAACATTCCAATACCTCCAGCAACCTTGTAAAAATCCCATTTAACTAGAATTTCCAGAAGGAAACACTAGGACACTAAGTTAATACACATCTGAAAATACATACAGCACAGTAATGGTGATGTTTTTATCAGGTGGCGATGCCCCTTGAGACCATAATGCCTTTCATTGCTACAATTATATAATGGGAAGGAAGAAAAGTTTAATTTTTCCTTTTTTTCTTTTTTTCTCTGGCAATAAAGAAATAAATTACAGGTCTTAACAGATAGTGTTTAAATCAGTAATTGGCTTTCTTAGAGTGGAGACACTGAATAAGTCAGTAGTTGATAATATGGACTGACCAATTAGTATCTATTGTTTCTTCTCTGAGACATACTTTGCCAAAGACCTGAATGCTGAATTGCAGATAGACTTACCTCTTTCTGTGTTATTTACATACTATTTCAAAATCTGGTTTTATTGAGTAGCTTTGATATTATCTTTAGGAAATGAGTGTGAAGAGATATTAATTTCCTTCCTTCCAATTTTCCACTGCAATTACTCTGCTTTGCAACACTAATCATAATCAGTCTAATGGAAGCGTTCTTTTCATTCAAACTTATTTTTATGTTACTTTATGATATTTCAATATGCTACATTTTTTCACCTGATTCATAATTTTCTTCACCAAAGGTACTGAATTTTGAAAAATTGAGTCTTCAGATGCATAACGTGCACTGCTTTCACTTTGGGGTTTGCTTGGTGAAGCAGCAACTAGCTGATAATTCTGAGTTACAGCATAAACTGCAATACATAGAATGAATTAGAATGAGGACCAGTGATGTTTCAAACTCACTATGTTTGCTTTTAGGTATCATATATTTTTGATCTAAATCTTTTGATTTTAACCTAAAATTAGGTTCTGCCTGAATACAAAGTACAAAGTGGGATCTGCAAACTGGGGTTGTAAACTTCTAAATAGTTTTTGTCATTTTCTCTATAAAAATTGTGTTGGAATCACATAATGATGTGCTAGGACCAAAAGGAAATTCTGGCTTTTGTTTTCAAAACTTCCTTGGCTGAGTTTGACTAGGAGTAATGCACCTTATTTTACTTGTTGATATACTTTTGATGTAGCTCTCAAACTGAGGGAATCACAATGTTTTCTTCTGAAAATCACTGCATTGCAGAGATGTGAGAATAAATATTTTTGTGATTTGCAGGTGCTATTAAATAGATCTATTCTACACTTTAAAGTTTTAATCTGTGCCATGTACTTGAGCTTCACAATACCTCTTCTATTAATTTTATATTCAGCTCGGAAACACTGTCTTCTGAAAGCTCTTCCATTAGAATGGCACCAGAATAAACAGGACCCTACTAACAGTTGTGACAGTGAATAATTAGCACATAGGTATTTAATTATCCAGGCCCTCCCTCCTTTTAAAGAAGGTAGGTGTGAAAGACATCCATGTGGTCTGTCTTGGCCTTCATCGCTGCCAATTGTGTGAAAGTTTCAGCAGTGTGAGATACAATTCATTAAGAACACACAAGGTTTACCAGATCTGTTATAATTAAGCCTGTTCTGTCTTCAGCAATAATCAAACATGGTGTTTTGTGTTGTAATTGTAGGATTAAGAAGTAGGCTTCTGAATGTGTGGGAAAATTCAAATAGTAAATCCCATTTTAATTTCATGAGAATAGTATGAAAAGATGTGTACAAAAAGCACTTTTAACTGACAACTTGGCATATATGAAATGTTTTTCAGCTTTGAAAATACACTATTTTATTAGTAGTGTATAACTGCAACTAAAATAATTGTGTGACTCAGGAAATGTTAGATATGCAATGTATGAAAACAACGGCCTACATATGCCAAATGTGGGAGTGGTGAATAAATAGTCAGAAGAAAACAAAAAAAAAATTACATGAAATAACAGGTAATGGAATTTTGTGGAAAACTGATGCTGCAGAATGAGATATCTTGTTTTGGTAGGACTTCAAACTGGCAAAATCCAAATTATAGCTGACTTTATAAAACTCATAATTTTAGTAATCTTTTTATTGAAATTTTTTTCCACTCATGTTTCATTTAAATATTGCAGTTTAAAAACCAGCTCTATAAACATTTGTAATTTCATGTATTTGGATTATCACAAGTTGCATAATAGAAGATTGACTAGAAACTCCTACCCCTCTGTTCACCCTGTCTCAGGAGCAGAATGCACTGACCTGTTTTGATGGAGAAGCAGAAGTTGAAATATCACAGTCTCAGAGCACAGTGTATTGAGGTAAACCAAAACTGCCCTTTGGTTTTCTGTAATATATCAGGCTGTAATTCGTGGTTATTCAGCAGCTGCTACACAGCTGCACTTTCCATGTAGTCAGCTGGGGAGGATTGCATGGTTGCCACCTCAAGGAAAGCCATCCCTAGTCCTGAGTAAGAGGTGTGGATTTTTTCAAAAGCTAAGATTTAGCCAACTATTCGCATGACCCTTCTCTCTTGATTTTTTTTTTTTTTTAACAAATTCTGTGAACTAATCAACTCAGTCACTAAAGAAAGGAACTGGGAAATGAAGAGTGTGGTTTGGATTAAAGAAGACAAAGGGTACTGCCTTCTCTGCTGAAGATAAGCAAGTATCACTGCATCTTTCTCAGTGGTGGGGAAACTGAAATCAAGACAGTTAAATTAGTTCTCAGAAATCCCTAAAATTAAACAGGAGTAGATTTTTCTCAGAAAGATTACATAACATGCCTCCAAAACCAGGTCCCCTTCATGAACCGAGTATTCTCCACAAAGGTGCTCTCAGTTGACCACATGGAGTCGCTAATTGTTGAGCAATACATTCAGTGCTGGTAGCTCGGGGTGCAGCTGCAGGCTGAGCTCTGTGTGGGAGCCCCGGAGAAGAGTCCATGAACTGCCAATCCTTTGCTCCACAAAGGGCCTGGGCACCTGTGGCCTGGCCAGGGGAGGGCACTGCGAGACATAGCAGGAGCCAAGAACCCCCCCACTGTCAGTGCTTGGACTATGAGGGGGTAAAAGCCCCGTGGTTCCTTTGTTTGGAGTCTCTCCAAGGAGACACCAGCTCATGCTGGTATTTTGTTATTTAGAGTGCACTAAGATTAAACTGTTTGAAGGATCTGGATGTCTGAGACTGCTTTGGGAAAGCTGGTGAGGAATCCTTGTCTGAATGTGTGAGTGTGGAGGGATGTAGGTGTAAAGAAGCCTTGATCCCAGCTCAGGCGGTGGGAATGTGACTGCCAGAGTGGCTCTGGAATGTTAGCAAGGGAGGTTTCCTTGCTAATGATATTTAACTTTCCCTAGAAGTATTTTGAGTGATAGCTAAATAGTTTTTATGGAACTGTTAAAAGTAGAAAGATAGTTATATGATTGTCTGCAGCAGATGGAATTTAGGGATTGCTGATTCTCAGGTTTCAAAGTATTCTTGTTAAGTGTGTGGTACCATGCACGCAAAAAATGTCAGCTGAAAACTTTGAAGCTAAATAATTTTATTTATTTTTTTTATTTACTGTTAGGAGTTCATGTATATAAACTTTGTCCAGCTGGTATGTTTGGGAGGAAAAAAAATAAAATGTTGAAATGTATGAAACTATGCTTTGCAGAGGTCAGATCATATATTTTAAATCAAATCAGGATCAAAACACTTTATTGAACACTTAACAACATGTAATTAACAATCAGTAAACTATACATTAAGTATAAATATCTGATAAGCGACAAAACTTAGACATTTTCAAAATGTTAACTAGTGCCTGCAAATTTCTAAACACCCTGTGTAACTAATCCAACCCCCTTCGAGTGATGGGCTCTGACCACCTCCTTCGAGCTCCTCACCCTCCCCAACTAATGTATACCCACTCCAGGTTTGGGTGCCTACTTGGCGCTCCCCAAGGTCTCACTCTCATCATGGGACTGTGGCTGCTTATCATGTCTGATTATGAAGGCATTGACAGGGGATGTGCTGCCTGTGCGACAACTTGCAGCAGCATCAAAACAGGTTTTGACCACCTCTGTGTCAACCTCAAGGTCTCCTCTCCCTTATAATTGTTTTTGCTTCAATAATTCTTTTCAAGTTCACTTTGTCTCAAAAGTCCCTGTAATTTCTCAGTTGTTTAATCCAGTTGAAGAATCTCTTTCACTTTAACATGAGCCTCCCAGATAGTTTTGTATGATTTGATTCACTCATGCTATTTACACTCGAATTCAAGTCTTTGCAAGTGTTATTCAGACCATAGGTTAAAGGTGGGCCACGGGAGCACTGTCATACTAAGCAGTTGAAAAGAAGTATTTGCAGTAAGTGTTTTGAAAGCTTTTGGTTAGTTTTCAGCTGTGGGTGGATGGAAACATTGGTGTTGAAAATATGAATTCACATCTTAAAAGACAAATGTGAATGCTTTGGATATTTTCACCGTGCCATAGCTTTGTCATGTACTTGACCATCCTTGCCTGTCTGTAGGCACAGTTCATCTTTCTGCCCTTAATAGAACAGAACCATACTGAAAAACAAAAGATAGATCTAAGTGGTTCTATCTGTCCTTGATAATGGATAAACATACATGGCTCCTCTTAAAACTATTATAGTAATGCTTATGTTACATGCTTCCCAATTTGGTCTTTCTATTCATTTCTATCTTACATTGCATTAAGGCACTTCAAGTCTTGCATTATGCTCACATAATAAACTGTTGATAAGATGAATTATGCAGGATTCTTTGGCTTATATAAATTAATAAACACTTTATTTTCTTCTGGAAAGGACATTTTCTCTCTATTCTATCTTTACTGCATGTGCTTTGTAATTATATTTCATAAAAGTTCCAAAATTGAATCTTTCCTATGTGTTTAGACATACATGAGTTATGGAAATATCAAAGTCTTTTTTCATCTCTTAGTAAATCACCTTTTGCTTAACGAAGGCAAACAATGGTATTTAAATGCTTGGTCAAGTTAACTTTGCATCTTTGTTTTACACTGTTTTTTGGGGTTTTTTATTTTTTAAGTTAAAAGGTAAATAAGAAAGAGCAAGTAAAACTCATGAGAACATCACTTTCTTCCTAGCTTGCCTACAGTGAACACTATAAAGGATATATACTGATGAACAGAGATTCCATTTCTGTGTTTTATTTGTTTTACCTGCAAGCCTTTACTGCATTACCTAGAGGAGAATTTAGGTGTTATTTGCAGTGTCAGTAGTCCAGAGGAGTGAACAATCTTCTCGTGTTTAGCACAAGGCTGAGTACATTCAACACTCATGACAATGTTATAGCTAAAAATATTACAGGACTTGATGAAAGTAATTTGCAGTGTTTTAGTTGAAGACTGAAATATTGTGCCTTTGAAGACACAGGCTCCAAATTCATGTGGAGAGCAAAACATAGTCATGGTCTCTACAATCCAGGACAGTGATCTTTTCTTCTCTCCATCACCAAGAAAGAAGAAAATAAGAGTAATGTATTGCTGAAAAGTAATTGAAGTACCTTGGTATTAAAGAAAACTGCTCTCTCAAGTCCTGTCAGAAGAGGAAATAACAAACTTTGCTACCAACAAAGTAAGTACTTTTTCCTTTTCCTTCATGGTTGGCATTTTGCAGCAGTGAGTATATTATTGATAGAGACTTGATTATGGTACCAAATACCATTCATGCACTCTAGCAGAAATGATAACTTTCTGGCTTCTGGAAGCTTCCAAGGTATTTTTCAGTCACTATTATTGCTGTGTATTTCTTGGTTTACTTTAGGCAAAGCCACTGGTATCTTTGTATCTCTTTCTTACTCTGTAAAATGGTTTTTACAGTATGTCCGTTGTCTTTTTTTTAATTGTAAACTGGTGTACATGTACATGTGAGCTCTGGGGTTCAGCTTCTGACCTTTCAGTATAAATTACATAAAAAGATCCAGAAAATTCTTTATTATTTTGATTTAGATTATATATATATATATGTAGCTATCAAATGCAACTGGACCAAAGCCCCTAATCATCAACTTCCAGAAAATTTGGCCCAGTGGGTCTCTACGCACCACTGCCCAATGCCGGGCTCATTATAAAGTCTTTCTCCATGCAAACCAGCTTATCTTTAGCCAGTAAGCCCACTGGGGTTCATTATTGCAGCAAGAGTTACACTAGATATTAAAAGGTGAAGTAGATAATACCTCTGCAAATGGTAATGCAAAAGACAGCTTGAAACAATATTGCAACTCTCATAGTGCAATTGCACTCGATGTAGGAAGAACTTATTCTTTGTCACAGGAACAAACACTGACAAAGATATGTTTGTCAAATTTTCTTCTTTTAAAAATTGTGATCAGTGACAGTTACCACAGACACAAAAGTTTCCATGATCTAAAGTGAATCAAAAATATCTCTGAAGAAATTATGGAGAAGAGTAAATATTGTAAAGAATAATTAAAGCAGGACATAGATAACTGAGAAAAAAAAAAATTTAATCATTGTTGGGACAAGGAGTTGTTACACAGTTTTCATCAGTGTATATGCACCTGCAATCCAGTATTGCATTCTGTATGTCTCGACTTCTTGTTCAAAATTTCCACAATCATAGAATAGTTTAGGTTGGAAGGGACCTATTGAGGTCATTTAGTCCAATCACTATGCAGAAGGCAGGGACATCTTCAATTAGACCAGGTTATTGAGCCCTTGACCCTGACCTTGAATTTTCCAGGGATCAGGTATCCATCACCTCTCTGGACAACCTGTTCCCTGGTGTTTCACCGCTCTGATCTTAAAAATAATCCTTCCTTATCTAGTCTAAATCGTCCTTCTTTTAGATTAAAAGCATTATCCTTGTCCTACTACAACAGGCCTTGCTGAAATATTTGTCCCCATGTTTCTAATAAATCTTATAAATCCCCTTTAAGTAGTGAAAGGCCACAGTGAGGTCTCCCCAGAACCCTGTCCTGAACTGAACAGCCCCATTTCTCTCAGGCTTTTTTCATATGAAAGGTATTTCATCGCTCTGATCATTTTCTGTGGCCCTCCTCTGGACCTGCTCCTTCAGGTCCATGTCTTTCCCATGCTGAGGGCCCCACAGCTGGATGCACTGCTCCAGGTGGGCTCTGACCAGAACAGAGCAGAGGGGCAGAATCCCCTCCCTTGACCTGCTATTCATGTTGCTTTTGATGTAGCCCAGGATAAGTCGGCCTTCTGGGCTGCAAGTGTACATTGCCAGGTCATGTGCAGCCTTCCATTCATCAGCAGCCCCAGGTCCTTTTGGCTGGGGCTGCTCTCGGTCTGCATCCCCAGCCTGCACTGACACCGAATATTGCCCCGACAGTGATGGTATCATACCCACTGCACAACTAAGAGGATTACACTTGGCATCAGGAGCCTTACCAAGTGTTTGCTGGATCTATCAATAAATTAGGAAAACATATGTAGATTTATGCCAGGATAGATCAGTTCTATTTTCTTGCCAATACAATGAATGGCTAGGACTGGCCCTTCAGGAAAACAGCAAGAACTGAGATGATGGTGAAGGAGAGGCAGACGGCATGAACAGAAAGAACTCCAAGTGAAGGGAGATGGGGACAGAATAGCTAACAGAATAGAGAAAATATGTTTTAGAGTTGTTTGACCAAGGAAGAGCCAGGGCTAGAGAAATGAAGGAAAAGAAATATTGATGCCTTTGTCCCCCACTATCACAAAGCACCTCTGACACCTTCTTGGTCTTGTGTTGCATTCATCTTAAAACTGGCATTCCCTAACTTTTTTGCTTTTAATGGATAACTACTGCTCTTTTCAATGTGATGTCATTGCATTTGATTTATAATTTGTTTAAAGAGGCAACCTAAACACAGATTGTATGTCTTACGTGTATGTCTTTTTGATTTAAAAGTCTTAGGAGATCCAAACTTATAGTTTAATTTGTGGACACAGTAGCAAGTCAAATAGCTTTTTAGGAAAGAAATAATATGTGTTAGTATATCAAGAAGGAAGAGACTTGGTGATAACATATATGCTACTCTTAATTATATTTTTCCATGCATGTGTTTTTGTTTTGTTGTTTTTTCTTTTCTTTATTTATTTATTTATTTATTCTGGTTAAGGTTTTGGTTTTTTTGAGAGGGTTTTGATGGTTGTTTTCTTGGTTTGGTGTTTTTTTTTTTAATTGCTTCAGCCATTCCTGTAGATGAATTCTTAATGTGTTCTAATGCAGCCAAGACTCATGCTGGCACAGAAAGCTGGATGATAACATGAGTTCTATATTCAAGAACTGAAATCTGCTCCATTTTCTCCTCTTCCTTTGTTATAGCAATAATAGAAGGAACTGACTGTATGAAAACTAAGCTCATGGTGTTTATGGTTGTTGGGTTGTTCTGATCTAAATATTATGTCCCTGCGTTTGGTGAAAGACAGTTTTATTTTTCATTTGTATTTTCAACAACAAAATTGTGGCAGGCTGAAGGAATAAACTGTTATTTCTCATTTGTATTTTTTTGCTTTCCCAGAATTATTTAGAATCTGGTTTTTTTACCATATGTACAGTAATCAATTGACCCACATGCTGAAAACCATTAAAAGTGAGCAGCATATTACAAAATAATTTCAGTCAGTTTGAGATTAACACTTCTAGCTCCACAGCAGGACTATTTTCTAAAACTTGGACAGGGCAATATTCCACCACCAATACAAAAACCACCCCCCAAAAAACAAAGAAAGAAACCTCCCAATCAAAAAAAAAAAAAAAAAAAACAAAAACAAAACCAAACCCTAAAGTTGATTTTGCTAAACGTCTGTTGAAGATGAATAGTGAAAGCTCAAACAAAATAAAAATGCTCTATTTTATTTTAACATTTTGAAGTGTATTTTTATGTTCTTTATTTTTGCTATTAGATATTAACAGTCCCAGGTAAACACAGGCTTTTTTCTGTTGCATCAAGAATTCTGAAGACTTTAGTCTTCACTTAGAACTTGAATGAATATGTGTTTTTAAATCTCACTTTTTCAGTGAAAGTGCCATTTTGCCCTCTGCACATTTCTAATTATTGTCCCCTTAAGGCTATAATGTGCAGAGTGATTCTTGATTATACTGTTTGAAACTGCTTAATTAGTATACAGAAATCTGCAACTGTGGCAGTTTCAGCCCCTGTAACTACTGACATGAAACAACTCCTTTCTTACTGTCCGTAAACCTCCCTTTCTTTGATCAAGCATCACTATTTTTGCCATGACCATATGTTAATTTTCTCTGATCCAGGTTTTTTTCTCCACTCTTCTTCTGCACTTCCTGATCTTACTATAGCCGTGGCAATTTGCTAGACAGAATATGTACAGGCAATTTATATTTTGTAGCCACTGAAATTCAAGGCCAGTTCAAAGACAAAGTCAGATTTAAGTAACGTATTCAAGACAAAACCGTGAATCACCCCAGCTGGAGGAATGGCCCATTTTCGGTGCTCACCACTCTTTTCTTCCCTGCTCTCATTGCTCTGGAGATGTGGGATGTATTTTGGATGATGGTGTTTATTCAAAAGCCTCATCTCCCTGTTCAGGATGGAGTCTGAATTTCAACTCATACACTGTTGACACTAGAAACAGATGTCTGTAAAGCCACTGGTGTAAAATAGCTACTTAGAGAGGTTAGCTGAGTTTATGTCATGTGCTTTGAAAAGAAAAATATCCAGATCCAAGGAGATTTATACTTGTTTCCTAAACTGAAAGGATCTAGTATCTTCTGCTGCTTATTTTGATTACCATCTACATTTTAAAGTCAGACAATTCATTCTAGTAATATTTCTCTAAATAACAGTCTAGAAGAGGTGAAAAACTGATGCCTTGTCTTCTGGGAATCAATATATCCTCAGACTTTTCAGGATGGTTTGACTTAAATCTAATTTGTATCAGAAAAAGAAATCTGATGTCATTTCAATATAGATAGTGAAAAACATTGGTAATTCAGCAATATAAATAATACAGCACCTCAACTGGAGGTCAAGGACTTGAACACCTTAATTTATACCATAAATCTTTGTGAACTGTTGCTGGGATGTTTTTCTATCCTTGACAGTTATTTATTTATTTAATCATTTGCTGTTAAAAGGAGCTAGGATGCATTTGAAACACACAGTGCAAAACTCATTTCCTGGGACTAAATGACATTGGGAATTTATGCCAGGGGAATAATTATTTTCACAAGTATCTGTAGGCCTCACATGCTATAAGGATTTCAGAACCCAGGGGAAAAAGGGTAATAAGAAATACAGTAAACTAAGGTGAGAGACAGATGGTAAAACCCAAGAGGGATATCGAGCTGGAAAGTTCCCTTTCTTCCTGCAGGCATAGGTGAGTTCCCTGAACTCCAGATCTTGGCTTCCTGAGAGAAGCATGGTTCCCTTTATCAAAATGCAGGCCAAAATGTGGCAAGGTGTTCCTTGAAAGTTCAAACAACTGAAAGGACCCATGCATTATATTTACAACATGCCATTTGCTATTTTGCAAGGCAAGCACAAATCTGACTCAGGATTCTGGAATATTTGGTGTTTCTTTAATGTGTCTAAAATGGACACATTTGTGGGTCTGGCAATTGCATCCTTATTCAACATCTAACAGGCAGTGTTGCTGTAGATGGAGTAGAAATCCAAGAGACCCCATGGTTCCAGATTTTTCCAATTCTCCTCTCCAGAGCTCTAGAAAATGCAGAGTTTTCTTTTATATTAAAGAGCTGTACAGGACAAAACTCCTTATGACATCAAAACTGTAGATTGGAATTTTAAAAATCTGGATTTAAGTAAATTAAAATATGAGAAAGCAAATCTCCTATCCCAGCCTGAGTCTCCCATGGAAGCAAAACAGTTAACATCTCCTAGGCCTTTGAAGACCTTGCTAGTAGACAAACCTGCAACTGATGTTCTTTCCAGTCAGCACAATTTAATTGCCAAATGAACGTGTTATGTAAAAAGTCTATTATTTGTAAAAGGATGTGCTGCCTTGAGTCTCTTCATCTGGAGGTTTTCAAATGCTGTTATTTATCATATCCAGCTTATCTGAGTTTTGATGAAGGAGTTGAATAACTTAGAGGTATATAAATTCTGCAACTGTCCCATTTTGGCAAAGTTCTAACCAGCAGAGTCTGTCACTCCATTGTCTGATATTCTCTCCTATAGTTATAGGAATAAGCTGCTTCTGTTCTTACCTGATTCGAATTGTAATTCTGGTTATTTCTATGACATCGCTATGAATAAAAAAGGAGACTGTTCCTCAGTGCAAATTCATTGAGTGAAATCAGTAGGTTCTTCCTGTTTTGTTATTTGTCTCTATTCTGCAAACTGGACTTAAATGAAGTTCCAGACATGCCTTGGATGTGCTTCATGTGTCTGCAAAGCCCCATCATTCCCTGTTGTCCACTGACCATAAAGTCACAGTGCGACCTTACTGCTTGAGTGTCTTTAACACACCTGCCCCTGGTTATTTCCTTCTTGCTGTCATGTGCTTGCTGAAAGTATGTTGCCATATATTAAATAAAACCCTCCAAAACATTGACATGGAAATAAAAAGAGTTAAAACCAAAATGAAAAGTGCTTTAAGTATAAAAGAATTCAGCAGTCACTGTATTAATTCCCAAGGAGCATACTGCTTTTCTACAAGTCATAATTACAGTCAAACAGTGGTAAATGCACAACCAGGTTTCATACAGTCATGCCTTTAACAAGGTTATTCCTCTCCTTCATCTTTATTTAACAGAGCCCATTGTGTTCTTATGTATGGTTTGATGCAAAACGAATGTACCCTTTAATCACTTTTGAAGAAAATTTCTTTAACACATATCCACAGAAACATTTGTATTTGCATTTCAATACACCTTTGTTTAACTGGATCCAGATAAGGCTGACCCACAACTTGTCTCTCTCTAGAAATGCTATTTTTAATTGCTTCTTTGGGGCAAGTTTTTCTGCTTTTCAGTGCATGAACACAGTTACAGTCTGACCCATGGTTGTTATACATTATATTACTAATTTTATGAGGCAGGTTGAAGTACGTGAAAAGCAGAAGATGATGAAAACATGAGTGTAAGGCCCTGACAATATTTTATTATTTTGAAAGACATTTTGATTCAGAAAATCTTAAAGCTGTAATTTTCATAAAGGCGTTAGAATGCTTTATTATTTCTTCATGTGCACATGCACATACACAGCACACACACATTGCACAGAGCAATACCAATAACAGCAGTTGTCTCACATAACTCCTACCTGCTTTAGTGTCGGCAGAAGCTGCAGAGGACATGGGGCTTGTGGGAGCAAGGAGCAATGATACCAGATTTTCTTGTCAGCCTTAGGCAACTATTTATTTCTCCTGGAACTGGATACAGAAAAAACCAGACTGTAGTGCTGCTTAATGGATATTTACCTCTTCGGACCATTTTTAGATGGTGATGTAACTTTCTCTATATTTGATCTATACAAAAATGCAGGGAGTCTTCTCAAAAGTGTTGTGTGGTTTAGAGGGTTTGAGTGTGGGTTTTTTGTGTTATTTTTGTTTGTTTTTTTTTTTCCTTAATGTATGTAATTCTTGACCACATGTATTTGTTGAGTTTGGAAATTTAGGAAATACTTGCTTTCCCTTCCAGAATTTTTTTTTTTAAGTTGTGAAAGCTCTACAATTCTGGTGCAAGAAATCATTGACAAGTTGCTTTACTTTATTCACATGTGGGAACAGCAAGGGAGATTTGAAACCCTAATGGTAGAAACAATGATATACTTGCAGTGGTACTAATTACTCATGATCAGCTTTGTACTAAGTTCAGAAATATTCCCACCACTTAGGCCATGTAGTAATGAGACATTTGATACAAAGTAATTAACCTACAACTTCTAGCTTGTTTTAGCAAAGCTTATAGCCCATGAATGGCTTAAATGATGAAAAGTAGATGCAGAGACACCTTTGTTCATTTGCTTACCTAACGAAAACCTAAAAAGGAATACAAGCACACACATCAAATGTAAAGTAAAGGAATTAGCATCAGACTGACATTGGATGGAAAGATAAGCACAAACTATAAATTTAATGGTGTAGAGATACATATCTGTGTGAGCCTTGGACAACTGGTTAAAGCAGATTAAAGAAGAAGATCAAAAGGAATTAAGAGGGAAAAGTAGGTAACTTGAACAGAATGCTGAGCGCTTTATCTATTTATAGTTTATAATGCTGGAGAGATCATTGTAATTACCCTGACTCACTACTTGTGTAACTTCTAGTTTGAAACCTTGTAAGTAGAAGGAATCATTACAGACCTGACTGACTGCAAATTGTCCCTCCCTGGGACTAACAGCACTCTCATTCACTTGCTGTTCCACTGCACATGTCAGGGTGCATAGGGACCTCTCTATTCACGTACATTAGCATCTCCCATCTGCTTATTCCCTCTTGTGACAGGCAGTTGAGTTCAAGTTTGTGTGTTTCATGAACATTCTTTAATCCAAACAACTTTTACCTCATTTAAAAAGAGATATAGCTGTGCAGAGATAACCGAAGCATCTGTGAATTAGTTTCTTTTTATTGATAAAAGTTGTCCTTGATTTATAAATACATCTAAGTATACACATACACATGGACACAAACATATGTCAATATATAGGGGTGTCTAGGGAATGATTATGAGGATTAAGGTTTTGTTATTCCAGTGTAGTGCAATTAGTTTCATGAAACAATATATGGCAGTAAACTAAAATAGTATTTCTCCTCACTATGGTGTGCATTTGTTAAAAATACTTAGTGTTTGCTCCAGTAAAGCAGTTCAGACCCTTGAAGCATGCATTCCAAAGGGAGTCAGAGGAGATCCTAATGCTTTACCTGGAAAACTGCTTTGCAGTTTCTGAGGTGCCTGGTGAATAAAAGGATTGACTTTGCTGATAAGCTAGGAAAATAAACTAATGTGGAACATCTGCCTTTGCAAGAAAACCGAAAGGAAACTAAAACTAATTGTATGGGTAGATGTTTAATCACTGAGATAAATGATCTTTTGAGTTGTGGACTCGTGTTTGTGGTTTGTCATGATCTGCACTTAGTAAAATAACTGGAAACCTGAAAAATTGTTTCCCACCTCCCAGGAACTCTTACAATTTCTGCTTTATATATTTTTTTTTTAAATTATATTATGGTTTGAATGATTTAGTATTTTAATGTGATTTTGTCAAGATTATCAAAATAATTTTATATATTAAGGAAAACATGGGCAGACGATTTCTCCAAGCAGCTTTACTTGTAATCACAGATAGTTTATGGATGCATGGTTCAACACATTTCAAGTTTTATGGAGTTTCAAAGGAAAAATTATCTTTTCCTTGGATATTAAAAAGTAGATTTCTCCTTCAAAACTCATTCCTTACCATTGAATTTGCGTAGCATCTAGGCCTCTCAATGTGTACCATTCCTCCTTTTCTTTCCTAGTGTTTCACACTTGTGATGTTCTAAACTGTAAGTTTACTAGCAGTTCCTATCCATGGAAATCACATATTACTGTATAATCTCTCTACTAAATGTTTCTCTCTCATGCTAAGCATACCATTTCCTTGTTCTTATCACTAAAGAACAAGAATAAAGCACAGCTTCTTCCAGAGCTCCTAGCAGAGAAGAGATCAAATGTCAGCATCACATTGCAAGAGTGGCAGTATCTGTTTGCTGTGGCAAAGGGTTTTCAGGCCAATGTCCATATGTTGTCCTTCTTTAATTTCAGAATGTTTACAAAGAGCACCCAGCAGTTCATGCCTGCAGGTCCTGCTACAAACAGCAAATGCAGGTTGTTCTTGGTTGTCTCCTTGCAGCCTTGTTCTGGTTTGCCATTCATCCCAGTATCAGGTCAGCTGTTTGGCTGTTTCTGGCAGTAGGTATTGTAACTTGGCATTCTGCAAGTGAGAATAATCCCTGCCCTACTG
>JAWWEV010000169.1:10239880-10285538 GCA_035583235.1 Hafferia zeledoni | reverse complement strand
GTCAGCTGTTTGGCTGTTTCTGGCAGTAGGTATTGTAACTTGGCATTCTGCAAGTGAGAATAATCCCTGCCCTACTGGGAAGGCAAGAAGTTTTGTTTTCATGCCTCATTTAAATACTGCATCACTGAGCCTATGAAGTAGAAGCTGATATTTAGAAGAAGAAACAAAGTTAATGAGCATAAGAACATTTATTTTTTTATGTTGGATTCTCAGTACAAGGAAATACAAATGGAAGTACGTTTATTTTTGTATAGTTTTGGGGTCTTTTAATGGAAAAGAACTGAAACATAAAAGTTACAGGCTGTAGCCTGTGATGAACATAACTGAATTTTTCAAATCAAAATCTCATCAATGTGCCCTTCAGGACTTGTCTAATAAAGTAGTATTTGTATCACTGGATAATAATGCTTTTTGTATTATTAGCTCAGCTGAAGATCGGCACTGCTGCCATAACTGCCAATTCTGCTGATGTCTTGATTGGAAACAAGACTTTCCATTCTTGCATCCTGTGTTGTGGGGCAGGCAGATCACATCCTGTGTGCAGACAGCAGCACATTTTCTCTGACTGCAGAGATTGCCTCTATGCTCCTCCAGGGCAACAACAATTTGCAGATTAAAATGCCTGAAAGTTGCACTTATATCTTATCAGTGACAGAAAGATTAGCATACCCAACCTAAAGCCAGGGAAATTTTTGTGCTGTTTTGTGAATTACCATGCTGTGTGGCAAAATATAGCCCAGTAGGTTTGAGATGCTATGCAGCCTCTGATTATGCCCCTCTTTTTAATGGTCACTTTTCATAAAACATTTTAGTTGAAGTAATGAGAAGCTGTGACTCAAGGTTTGCCTTCCACAAAGAGCACTGTCCTGACTTCATTAAGTCTCCTGGCTCCCTTAATATGGACCTCATCTTATGCCTGAGTTTTATAAAAATAGAGGAAGAAATTTACTTTCAGAAAAGGATTCTAAGCTGTGATTCTGTGATGGAAGAGGCATCTTCTTTCAACTCTCAGACTTTATCAATGGTGTTACCGGAGAGTTTTCAGCAAAATAAGTAGGAAACAGGTCAAGTCGTTTTATGTGATATAGATCATTACCTTTCTGAGGCACTGACTCATTCAGTTGTTACTTTTTGAAACAAGTGGCTGTGCTATGCTTTCCATGGAAGCTCACTGTGGTTCAGTGGTAATGCAGGAAGAAACCCCTGTTGAAATCTCATGTCTCTTCCATAATAAAGCACAAGGCTGCTATTTAGTTTTAGATGAGTAATCTAGTAGCACAATTTACATAAATAGAGTGGACAAAGGAAGGAAAGACAAAACTATTTACCAGTGAAAATTTCCCCTTTAAATTAAGGTCCAGCTTCCTAGAAAATTAAAAATAAAATTACTGCATCATGGATTTCTTTTTAAAAGTCTTCTACTTCCATTTATTGAAAGCTGTATTTTCCTTCAGTATTGAGTATATAAGGGAAAATACAATTGAGTATCTTTCAGATATCCAATAGAAGCAGCAATTGCTTTTTTAGCCTTCAACAGTTAACACCATGGGATTTAATCTCAGATGTAGGCCTTAGAACAATAAAGGTTAATAAAACATTATGGTCAAGGCTGTATTATTTTCTATGATGAAATCATTGGAACTTGAAAACTGAGTTCTAAAACAGGAGGAAAGTAAGGGAGAGGGAGAAACATTCCATCTGGATGAAAACTAATTCAAAGGCAAGAGAAATTAAATAAAGTCATACCCAGTTGAGCTGTCCTATTCTATTTATTGATTTATTAAGCAAAATAGTTAACTGGGAAGTGCCTATGGAAGATTTAATTTTTATGGATATTCTCAGTCATGAAAAAGAATTTGTTGTGCTAAGCTCTCAAAAGACAAATTTGTAGTATGATGCAAACAAAAATTTTGAGTAAGAGGAATGTCTCATTATATGTTTTTAATATATTTAGTGGAACAACTCAGAACTTTTGTGTGTGTGTATATGTAAATATACATACCAATATTAATACCTTGTCATTGACGTGTTATATAATACAAAACTTCTTTGGCCACAAATTTGCTAATTTTGGGGAAAGCTGTCTTTCAGTAAATGTGAATGACACACTTGCAATAGCAGAGATATACTTAACCTATGGAGGGGGGAAAGATTGCTCCACCTTTAAATTTACAGTGAGATAACATAATTTTACAATTCCTAAACAGCGTTGCATTGTGACTATATTAATGTCAGAGCTGTGCTGTGATACTGATTTCTGTGCAGCTCTTCAGAGGGTAAGTGAACATGGAAGTCTGAACCATTAGATTAGACACCCACATTAATGTTTCCATAGCAAAATTAAACACATTTACATATTAACTACAGCTCTTGGGATAGCGAGGTGGTTACACAATAGTAATATAATGCATGGCTTGTATTCATGGTGTGTTCCATGCAGAAAAATGGTATCCACATATGTCTTTTTGAAGATAGCTCAAGACTGGAATGCCAGGGTTTTGATGGATGAGGAATCATTGCTGTTTTTGACAGGAAACGTTGCCTTTTTACATAAATGCAGGGTAGTATTTTGATAAATTTCTTTGCCACCACAGAACAAATGCATGTGGTTGTGGCTGAGGCCTTTACCCAGCGAGAACTGCAATTTCACCTTTCCCTGTATTCTTAGCCATTCTTTGCAAGTTTTTCTGTTACCTTTTTTCCCCTTCCCTTGTTCGTTCAAGTGCCATTTTAATTTTCTTATTACATGCCTGCTAATCATGAAGAATATGTAAATAAGACACTATTAATATTCAGACACACTCTAGGAGTTAAATTAACCTATTTTGTATTTAAGATGAAATTGATTATCTTTTAGCAATGGTTAAAATTAACATTAGGTAATTAAGACTTTCCTGTAGGCTCAGGAAATGATTTTAGTAAAACTCTCATGAAAACAGTCCCCTGAGTGAAGAAGGCTGGAGTAAAAAAAGCAGACAACCTGAAGCTGATTATTGCATTACTAATACTGCAGTTTGTTTTTCAAGTTTTAATTAAAATATTTACTGTGATGGTTCAACTATACATCATAGTCAGTGATTCACCACAGCTGATATTTCTTTCTCTATTTAAGTCCATCTTACAAGGTAGAGAAAATTTTTGCTGTGTTAAAACGAACAATTGGCAATCGTAAATCTGGTCTTTTCAATACTGTATAGTAATTAGGAATAAAACAAGGTTCCTGGTGGGATCTCTTAATTGAAAATTGTTTCCTACAAGAAAAGAATAATTGTTCTGTTTTCTAAAAAAAACCAACACCAAGCCTCTTTTAATAGAAACTTCTTTTGTCCCCTTTTCTCACTCTCTTTTTTCTTTCTTTTTTTTCCTTTTTTTTTTTTTTTTTTTGACTCCCTGTGAAAAGCTTCCCCAGATCCTTAAGAGGAAAAGTAAAAGAATTGGTAAAACTGTGCTGAACCTTCCATATGAGAGGGGATGGGACTCATGCATATCTTACTTTTAAGTGTAAATAGGAGTAATCATGATCATAACACAATCTCCCTTCAGTATAGTGTCTATATTCTTTTTGTGTTTTCTATATTCCCACAAGAATAATCCACAAGCATTGCCATTGTACCAGATTTGGAACATAAGAAGCAAACCAAATCCCCAGAGAATACCTTAAGGAATGATTTTATCTGTACAGATATATGCCAAAAAAATCAGGAGAAAGGTGATTTTCCAAATCCATAGGAGCCTGCACATAGCAACAGTAAACTAAACCAGCTCCTAGGAGTTTCTTTAGACTGGTCTGGATCCACAATGGCAGAGCAGTGACACAAAGCTCTTTGAATTGATTACTACTTTTGCTTTTACTTGCGTAGGTGCACACACACCGATACATAAATACAGAGAGAGGAAATAAGCAAGCTAAGACTTTGTCTACTTACCTTTTCTGGGTGCATCTACAGAGGAGAAGGACAAAGCATTGGAGTCCCAAATTGTAGTTTCACTGCTTACTTGCAATATACCACCAACTGCAATAAAGTTGGTCAGAGACACAAAGCGAGTTATGATACCTATTATGAGGCAGTTGCAACCTGCACATGCCAAAGGAAGAACTTCATTACTGTTCTTTACTGTATTTAAATACTGTATTTACTGTATTAAAATGTGCTTTAACTACTACAGTTTCAGAAAAGTGTCTCAAATGTTAAATGATAAAATACATACTAATATCTATGTACAATATCTATACAAATAATAGAGTGGAATTTTTCTGAGTTTTACTGGCAGTGCTTGAAAGTGACATTATTATCAGAATTCAACAAAAATTTTGGTTCATATTTCCAAGACAAAGTGTCTTTGAAAACAGCGAAAAGCCCTGATTTGCAGAGGCATGCAGAAGACCATAGTGCGGCTAGTTGTGCACTTCAAAAATGGAAATTTCTTTCTAATAACACAAGGCCATCTACCACTTTTCCCAGAGTAGCATGCTCGCTTTTGAATGCATTAGGTAAAAGAAACATTCCATGACAAAACTTTGTATTTATAATAGAGATTATAAAAAATGATGTTTATTTTATCCTGGCAGTAATTGACCAGGTTTTCAGTTTTTTTCTTAAAATAAATATTATATGTTCTTAACATGGCAACAATGTGGGCAGCTGCTACAGATAATACAGATAAAATTAATGTTAAATCCTGTATGTCCCAGGAGCAGTCAAGTGCGATGGGATCACTTAGTATCACTTCCTATGAGTTAATTAGACCTCCAGTTAGAGAAATATTCTGCTGTTCAGTGTTCATTAGCCTGACAGTTGCAAATGAAGTGCTTACAGTTTATGCACCATTTAATCTCAGAGCTATAAAGATGTAGGAGAATGTGAAAACATTTGTGCCCCTATGTGTTTTGAACTTTGACTGAGAAACAGTATTTTAGGAATATTTTTACCATATTAGCAAAGGTTGCCAAATCTTGTTTTTCTGCAGTAAATGAGGTTACTTGCGCTGTGGACTTGTAATTGAACTGAACTTTTTTTTTTTTCTTTTGTAGGAGGTAAATATATTTCTGGAAAATTGTGAATGCTCTCACTTCCAAGTTATTTTCATGATGAATAAGATAGCTTTCCTCCTTTCAGGAGTGAAAATCTACCGTTTGGAGCCTAACAGAGTAAGTTTTGAAAAATTGGTCTTGTGCCCAGGGAACACTATGGGGATTTGAATGTCCAAATGTCCCTGCTGAGTTCAGTCATACATGTACACATGCTGTGATCTTGGGAAAAGACATTTCAGTCTCTTTCAGATGAAAATGCAGGAGTATTCGAGTTTCAGTACTTAGATGAGTCAAGCCATTATTGTTTCAGCTGAATTTCTCGCTGACTAAATAAGGACTGTATTATTCCCTGTCTCATGTGCAAGGTGGACAGTTTGGTAATGATTATTGAGTTGTATTGGTGATTTTGTTGTCTAAGAAATGCTAAAGTCACTTTGTATAAAAGCTGTGAAATATGAGATATTGTTCAAGGTCATTGATAAAATGAAGGTCAGCCCCTTGCAGGCTGTCACACGTGCCAAATATAATATTTTGACAGAGCAGCTGACATTGCCAACATCTCTGAATGGGTTTTTGCCTGGGAGTTCATAAAAGGTAACAGTGGTGAGTAGATGTCAGAAGCATATAGGTTTTTCTGAGAAAGGAAGAAGAAATGCTAAGGGAAATGAGGAATACACAAGAACAGGTGATCACAAAATGAGAATGTCTTCAGGCTGACAGCCATAGGAACAGATGGAAATTGTGTTCAGACTGAAGTTGAAAGGAAATACAGGAAAAGCACAGATAGTCTAAGAGTATAGCACATATATGATCTGCTGTACTATAGACATATAGATGTGAATGCAAAAATGAAAGGAAAACCAATCTCTATACATGTGACTAAACCTGTGGATTTAAATGTTGCAGAACTCTACAATGCTGAAGTCAGTTGGCCCAATTCTTACTTGTTTTTCACATTTCAAAGTGGAGCTAAAGCACTACTATACTTATTTGGTCCAGAAAAAAATTACTTCCAAAAGGGCAAACAATGAAGCAATAAAAAATTCAACATACTGTCAACATGAGTGAGATTTGCATAATTAAAATTTTGTACAGCATCTAGCTCTGTGATCAAAGTTCTCCTGAGCTGAAAAGCTACATTTCAAGAAGGTTAAATGATGTGACTAAGAAGAATGAGGATGGGAGAGGGTTGCTATTCTTGTAATTATGGTCATGTGGATATGAAACATTCCCAGACTTTCCACTGATATTTTTTAGCTATGGGAAGAGAGCTGAAGTATGCAGGCCATCACTTTCACAACACTGATTCTCGACAAGAATGTCCCCCAGCCCAGCTAAAGCAGCAGGAGCCTTGTGATATCAGCAAAGCCTCCAGGGCCAGGTGCCTCCCTGCCTCTGAATCTGCAGGCAGAGAAGGATGGGAATAACAGGCTCTTCCTGGTAGAACAAAGACATGGGGAGGTTACATTCAGCACAGGCTGGAAGGTGCAGGGGATAATTTGGTAAAGGGAGCCAGGTGGGCGCTTTAATTAGACAAATTGTTACCACCTGGAAAGTAAGAGACACACCCATAATCCTCTGATTTCTCAGGTGCCATTTGAGTGAGTTTGCAGATCTCAGTTACAACACCAGGACATACAATTAAAAAACCTTGCAATAATTAGTGGCCTTGCTGAAGACTCAAGAGAAAAGTAAGGAGTTTTGTTTCTCACTTGAAAAATCTCTTTTTCCTGCTCTGCTAGAAATGTCCTAACATGGAATTCTATGAGCAAGCTTAGTGTCATTAATCCAGTATGAAAATGTTACTGTGTTACCTGATGTTATGCGTGTCCCTGAAGTTGTCCCTCCCCATTGAACTTGCACTTTTCTCTGAATTTTTGAGTCTCTGTTAGCAGAGACTAATGCTATGTAGGTCAGCAGTGTTTCAGCCGGTTACTCTCAGCACGAGCACACAGATATTTTATACTGTTAGGGAAAATGGGTTTTGCAGTCCTCTTCAATGCAGGCGCAGGAGAACGATGAGGACACATCTTTGGATATGTCTGCAATATTCAGGTTAATAACCTATTAATAAAACTGTTCAGGCTAGTGTTCTGCCTCTGAGACAGCAGAGTGTGATATTCAATAGCAGTTACTGGCAGATATGATCATATTGCAGGATGTTCCTTTGTTAGTGGCTGCCTTTTTCACATGGACCCTTTCCTGATCTACTGTATCTGCTTACGGAGCAGGCTATTTATAACTTTGTGTTTTAAGGTTAAACCAATCCATGAAGTACCATGTTTTCTATATGGTGCGGGACTGAAACCGGACACATCCTGAGTACCCTCTTTTCTTGTATTTAATGTGACAGTGCAGTGTGACAAATATACTATGGTTGCATGAATGTTCTGTGCATTTTATGGACATAATAGAGCTAAATGGGGATTGTTTTAAGGACAGATATTGGGGGGTGAATACCTTTTGTGATTTGCAGTTGAGAAGCAGTATTTCATTATATCATTCTTACAAACATCATCTGAAATTTTAGGGAAATGTCTATAGTAACAGATATATAATGCTTATTTTAAATAATAATTAAATTTGTTCATCCCACCATAGGATTTACTGTAGATGAGTGAACAGCTGTATAAAGAAGGAGCATAGCATCACTGGATCTATAGAAGTGCATTTTCTACTCAGGAAGCTTATCTTTGATCTGTTTTTTTATGTTCTTATTATTTTATTGTGAGATAAAAATTGAAGTTTTTACTACAATGATTAAGCATTTTCATACTTAGAGTGACAGTACAAGTTCCTTCTGTGAATGAAATCAAGATACACCCAGATACATATCAGTTACAGCAAATGCAATGCCAAGTAGGCAATAACATTTTTTCCCTTTAGTAATACAAACTACATTGAATACCATGTGGGAATTCATCACATTTTGCAGTTCTGGGCCTTGGTGTGATATGGTAAGTGGTAGAAGTTGCAGAGCCAGGCTGTTCAGCTTTGTAGTCATAAAGTACATTAAATACAGAAGAATATAATTTGTATCTAATGTTTTTTATAATAAGCTTGGCAAATATAAGTAGAATGAACTCATCCCAGAATGAACTCACTCTAGAGAATGGTGTGTTCAGAAAGAAACTTTTAAGGCATGTATAATCTTGACAATGGCCTTGTCTTGCTGTATGAGCTCTCTTCTGTCATCGGTTCCTCAGTGTATTTTTCATTATGTCAGAATTTTATCAGATGAGGAAAGAGAGAGACATTATTTTAGTACGTGTCTTTTGGGGAAAAGGATAGTGACAGAACCAACTTCCTGTACAGGGAGTAGAAAAGCCTTCCCCAGCCTTTCTCAAAATTTACACTTTATTTTTTAAAGGTATATTTAGAGTAGCTAGAGAATAAAAGGAAGATTTTTTTCAGGGGCACTTTGAAGGGCATACATGCTTGTACTCTGTATTGTGCTGTTCAGTGTTACTGCTCTGATTTCTGGTATCTGGCACTCTGAATTGAGTGCTACTCAAACTTCTTTTTAACAAAGAATGCCTGTAGTCATACCCACCTTTATGGAGCGCTGCTCACTGATGGCCCAATCCAATAAAATGCCCTCTCCATCTGGTTGCTGAAAATCCATATAAAGAAATCTCTACCATTAACTTCTCACAATTTATGGTGTTGGTCTGCTGCTCATACCCACTACCTTCTAGTGTTCTTTGCTTACATTTCTGATTGCTCTCCACCCCAATTCTGTGAAATTGATGGGTTAAAAAACTCTTCAATGCTAGGGGTTTTTTTTCTTTTTCTTATTTGTCAATGTAATCGGTACTAATTATAGAATTATGTTAGGTAGAAATCCATTGAGCCAGAGGTGGGTGGTAGCAGTCTACAGGAGATGCAAAGGCTTGCAGGATGAAGATATTGGTAACCAGATTAGCCACACGTGAAATCATTTTCTTGACTGTGTCCTATCTGCTGTTTGTTATGGCTTAGCTACCCTCCACTGTTATTGTTCCAGTCAACCTCTGGCTGCTCTTGTTGCAGATGTAGCTTTCTGGATAAAGACCCAAGTAGCAGATGATGATTTGGAATGAAATTAAACAAAAGACAAACAAACAAAACCAAACAAAACCAAAAAAAAACAACAGTGAGGAAGTGAGCAGAAGGGGAGAAAGAGTTTTGAGGGAGGGAAGGAGTCGTAGTGGTTCTAGTAAAGATGCAATGAAGGAGGATGAAAAACGAGGAAACAGCAGGGAGAAAAACTGCACAGAATCTATCAGTCACTCCACACCAGAGCAATACCAGATAATGCCATTGCACTGTCAGGCAAGTCAAATGCTTCTTTGTGAATTACTTGTGAGGTTTGGGTGAGGGGACAGCCACAGTGTTCTAAGAGTCACGTGATGTCATGCAACTACTCATGTGTCAATTTACTGTAGACTAAATACCACTGAAAGTATTGGGGGAAACCACCTAAAGGAATTAAAACCAGGGTTGTGGGGTTTGTTTGTTTGTTTTGTTTTTTGTGGTTTTTTGTTTGTTTGTTGTTTTTTTTTAATACTGGAACAGAAATACATTATAAAACTAACTTAATTGTAAATGAGGAATAAAACTCTCTCTGGCTAGCACCACACTATCATACAGGCAGTTTAATTAATTAATTACCTAATTGGTAGAAGTAAAAGGTCTATGGTATTATTAAGTATCACAAGGCACGGATGATGCACTAAAATACCCTTGGTAAAGATAATGCAAAATTTATCTAAATTATAAACTGCTTTATTCAGGGAAAGAGCTATGCTAGCCTACAGAGGTGCCATACAACATTCTAGATATTGACATACAGTTTTACAGTATCTCTGCATTCATTAAAAAGCAAAAAGCAACAAAACTCCAAACACAAAAGTCTTTGCTCTAAATTCATAAACAAAACCCTAAAGAAAACGTGTTCAGTGCTGAGTCTCATCATACAGCTTTTTCTGTTAAAAAAAAAAAATTCATTTTGATTTGGCCTCATTCCTTCTGTGATATTTATGGAATGTGTGTGGAACACAGTCTGGAAGATGATTGGGTAAATGGCAGCAGCTGTGGTCTTTTGTTGATAATTGGTGGTCTTTTGCTTTCTTTTTTTCGTCAGTGAAAAATTGAAAAACTAGTAAAGGAAGGATGATTTTTGTAGTGAATACTAGAAAACATTCAGTAAATTACCTTTTGTTAGCCTGATTTTTGGAAAAATACTTTCAATTCAGTTTTTGATAACTGGAAATAACAGAAGTCTAGCCCAAAACTTCCATAGGAATTTGAATATATTATAAGACCAAGTTCTCATTCCACATATTTCTATGGAGTTTCAAAGAAATGACACTAATCTACACTCTGACAGCTACCTCAGAGATAAGCTAATTCCCTGAGGTTAGGAGCATTTGGGATTTCTTATATCTACTGGGACTGCCATGCAACTCACCTACAGTTTTAATCCACATTTCAATACAAATTTTGTTTGTCATTTATGAAATGCATTCTGTTGTGCCATGAGAACTGTGTTAATACTGTTGCTCTAGTCCATAAACCCTTTTCAAGAATAAAATATTTTGAATAAATATAAACAAGGGTAACAGACTCTCGGGATGTTCCCAGTTGTGTTGTGAGTCAGATGCTGTAGTGTAATTCCTGTCTAATATAGGTAATACTTTCACTAGTTGGCCTCAGGTTTGTATGGAAATGGGTGCTTATTATAGGTAAACAGTGGGACATAATATTAAAAAAATGTGTATATGATGCTGAGCTCATGTGTAACTGTGCTGATCTTTTAGATTAGGATCTACCTCTGTTCTAAAATTCAGGGACGTATTTCTGCAGCTAATTAGTCTTGAGAGATGCAAAGACAGCTCTAGTACTATTCTCCAAAGCTTATATGCATCTAACTATATTCAGCTTCTCACTGAGCATTGAGCATGTTTTTATTCTACTTCCCAGTTCTGTAGACTGTCAGCCATGCATACACTTGAAATTATGCAGCCCAAATACTTTTGAGGGACAGATATTAATAGAATTCGGGGGAAAACGAATGAACAAAAAAAATGAGTGCCTGCATTGGAAAATATATGCAATGTGAATTTCAGGGATGTGAAGCATACACAGATTTGTTTGATATCAGTGGCAGCTGAGGTTCCTCAGTATCTTTGAAAATGAAGCAAAAGAACAGTTACCATGGAAATGTTATTTTTCTAAGTGCTAACTTAGGTGCAAGACAGGTCAAGATAAAATGTTTTATTTAAAAAAAGTAAGGCACTTTTTCCTTTATGGAATATTTTCTTTTAAAATTTATTTCAGCTTCAGATCAATCCTTTTCTGCAATTTGAGTTGAAAAAAAGCTACCTTTGGTTAATCACAATGACTCCATATATGCTGGCCAGTTAGTTTTCAGACTAGTCTGGAGGCACACCTATTTTAGAAGAAAGTGGTACCTGGTAGTTTCTTAATTAAAGAGAACATATCATAAAAGGAACTAGAAATGAAAAATGGAAGTAATTTTAATTGAAAATATATCCACCATAAATGGTGACCTTGAGCTGTGTTTCTAATTACTTGTGGTTTTATATATACACAGGTAAGATGCTAATATAAATCATGTAAAGCATAATATTTACATGAACTTTTGTTCATATAGTATTTTTATAGATCTGTAAATTTCTCAGGATGGAAATGGAGAAAAATCCCCAGTAATAAGCATAGAATACTTCTGTGACTCTCAGTTTATTTTGGATGTTTGTGTGTTGTCTATTTGTTAGGGACCAAAAAAAAAACAAAAAAAAAAAAAGAAGAGTCAGCTGAACAATATGAAAGAATTAGTTAGTAAGCACATGCTGTAGGGATTGTTTTTATCAGCTACTAAAGAACAGATTACAGAATTTAGGGGGATGTGCACAGGAGGCACCCGGCATGTCATGTCCGGTTAGAGATCAGTGAGGCTGGGAAGTCACCCAGCCCTGCTGTTGGCTGAGCCTTTTGCTTTCTTTCAACTGGCCTGAGTGAGGAGCATTATATCAGCATTTCAGATTAATTTATTGCCAGCCAGAGCTGAATTACAGCTTATTACAGAACTGGAGCTGCTTTGAAATAGTCTGTAAATTACAAAACTGTTGTCACCGACAGTGGGAACACTTCTAGGATGACAAACTTAGTATATGGAGTTCCATTGCTGTTTGTATATTTGAAAGTTCATATTTTTGCCTATTTCATTTCTTGGGGAAACTCTAAAGTTCTATTTTGAATAAGTTTATTATAGCATCACAAAGGTTGAGGATAGAGTTTCTCCAGTAGGTGGGCTTCACTTTAGAGGGTGAGTGTCTAAGCTGGCTTTTGATGCCATTATTAGTGTGGTGTTCTGGCAGAGTCTGTGAATGAGCCAGCACATTCACTGCTGATGGAGCAGAGTGAGAGTCAAGCTGTAGGCAGCATGAACAATCAAGAGGTTTGGAGTTGAATAGAAAGGAACTCTAAAGGGGAACATGAAATTATTAAGGTACCAATACAATATCTGTCCTGAAAGAAGAAAGCACAAGATGGAATTTACTATCTCTCTCAACTTTGTGATTTAATTTTCTTGCCAAGGTCACTTACTAGTTTGTGCCTGCTTTCAGGGGAACTGGCACATTAGTAGGTATGGATAGCAACAGATAGCAGGCAGGAATCTGGAATGTGATAGGAACTGCATAACTGTCAATAGAGATTAAAAAACCACTGAGAGACCCTGGAGAATCAAGCAGTACAGAAGATTCACCATTTTCATGAATTCAGTTCTTTGTTCTTTCAGCAACCTGCTTCTGCTATCAGCCAAGTTTCTAAAGCTTGCTGGCAGCTGAGCATGCAGCAGGCAGGCATTGGCTTCTGCCAGCTTTTGCTTATGCCAGGAGATTAATTCCACATGTTGCAAAGAGAAGGAAGACAAAGAAGTGGCTTGTTCTATACATATTGTGGTGCGTTCTTCATCCACAATGAAGAGCTAAAACTTTAGTCTCCCTTTGTTTGCATCATCACTTGGCAATGCATACACAGGCAAGCACAGATGAAAAAAGAACATGATGGCAACAGGAGTGCTTGTCAGGAAAGATACTGAGGAAACCACTGGCAACTTCTACTCTTATTACTAGAAATGGAGTCCCATTTTCAAACATTCCTTAAGCAAACACACATGTTCGTATAGAAAAGCCATGCCTCCTCTCCAGCTGACCTACAAATGTGCCACTTCCTTTCTTTCTCTTCTCTTTTCATTAGGTTTTTTGTTTGTTTCAGTGTTGAATTGTCACATATAGGAAAAGACATTTGAGTAATATTTTGCAGCACATCTATTCATAAGCTCTTTTTACTCATAAAGAGGGTAAACATGATCCAACAGGAATTCTGGTTGCATTTTAAAGAGCGAAGGCTTTGTGAGATTCTGCTACTCAGATGCAGCCTACATAATGTGTTGAGAGGTTGCAGAACTGTGTTCTCATTAAATATGTAACTTATTGAGGGAATTCTTTTCTTCTAGGCAAAAACCTCATAGCCAACAGAAATGGAGAAAGATAATTTTTTTAAATCTTTTAACTCACCAAATAAAATGAATCAGCTGTCATTATATGGCAAACCCCCCCCAGATTTCGCCCAAATAAAGACCATTTTTATGACACAAAATATTTAAACAGTGCTTCAGTAAAGTCAATTCATTCAGCAAGTGTGTAAGTTTCCATCATTCTTGCATGTTATAGCACAGTAAAAGCAATCATTGTCAATTAATAGAGACTTTCTATTGAAATTATTTATTTTCTTATAATGTACTTATCCTTCCATGTACATAAATTTAAAGGAGCTTTACCTACATAATTCAGTAATCATTTAATTAAAAAAAATCCTAAACACAACAGAGGAAACCACAAACTTAAACAGAACCTCAGTGTATGTACAAACAATGTAAGCAATCTCTGCAGTAGCCTGGGGTCACTTTGTAGAGTACAATTTAAGGCAATGCCCAACCGATTTCAGGAGCACAAGTGTCCATGAAAGAGTTAAGCATGTGAAGAGCAATATCTTCAGACTGTATTAAGTAATTCAGTCTTAGTGAAATATAACAAAAATAATGCTTTTGATGCAAGTCCTGTTGTATTTTTGAGACTTAACATAATCTTTTGAAAGCTCGGCTTTCACTGTGTCTTTGTGAATTCCTCGTAGCTCTGGAGTCAACAAGTTGTAATAGGAAAATAAGATTCAGAGCACTATGTATTTTCCTGTGCATCTCCTACAATACATTAAGTAAGTGCAAAGTGTGTGTAAAATACAAGTAAATCAGGATGAGAATGAGATACAAACTTTCTGCAGAAGCATAAAAACTATTTCAGAGAAAGAGCCAACATCTAATATATAAACTAATATTTAATATTGTCCCAAACAGTTGACTCTAAGGCAGAAAATTACTTCAATTCCAGACTGTGGGATTCAAATTACTTGCAAAATCAAGTTTTGCAGGTCTGAAGTGGGGGGATTGCCAGTAAATCTAGTAAATGAAGTTGTAGGTTTTTTTCTCTGTGATTTCCAATGCATTGCTATAGTACTTCAGTACTTTTAATACTTTATTAATTTTTAGCAGTTTTCAACAAGTTGCACTGGATTTTCATTTGTAATATTTTGATGTAACACTTCTGAAATGTATGGAGATAAGATGAGTTTGGGATATTTAAGAAGGAAATTCTGTAGCATCAGAAGAAAAGAAACAACTGCTTTTTCTCTGGCATCCTGTGTTTTCCCAGTGTCTGGTACTTAGTTGGTCTAGGAAACAATAAGAACTGTATAATTGAGGATGTTCATTCTAGTATATTAGTCATGGGCACATCAGCGTCTTGAATGAATAGTATCAAAAGCAATTTTCAAATCCTGCAGGATAAAATGCTCATACATCACAGCTGTACCAGACACCCTGATCCCCAAGTGGAGATTTCTTTCTTATTGCATTTTGTTCCTGCAAGATCTGTAAAAATGGTGTTGGCAAATCTGCAAACAAAGAATTACTGTAATCCAATCTGGATGCAACAAACCCCCCCAATCTAGCTGCAAGGTACTGTTCCCTAAATACTCTGAAATTGAGCAAGATTTAATTCTTGCTATTTGTTTAAGATGACAACAAGCTGTTTTAAAATGTAATTGCAATGATATAATGGATGACAATGTTGGAATGGGTGCATTTGTTTTTGAATCCTTGCATAACAGAATGAGGTGCTGTTTTTAAGTAATGATAATTACAGGCACTGAGAATCATCAGATTTTTTTGGATTAGTGTTTCCTTCTTTATCTTTTCCAGCAAAAAGCCGTATTCATTCCTTGGTTTGTTTGGGCTGCTTAATTTTCATGGAACTTTTCTGTCCTTTTACTAGCCCCATAAATAAAGTAGAATTATCTAATATGAAAGCAAAACTATAACGTCTTGCTGTCATTGGCCTCTGTGAAGCTGGAGAAATCTATATGCAGGTGATTATGAATGACTTCTAGGGACAGCATGTACGTAAATAAAGAACATAAAATAAAATTGGAGCCTTGTGGCATATTCTTGGTTTGCAAAAATGCTTTTAGCAAGGCTCATCAATATTAAAATGATTGAGTTCATACTTACACTAAAACAGCAAGTTCAGGTCCTTCAGTTTTCAGGGAGTAACCATTGCAAGGCAGACTGTTGCTATTCTCTGCAGAACGGGGATGATTAAACCTTTGTCCAAACTGAGCAGGATGGTAGTTTCTGCAACTCATGTTTGATACCTGCTCTTGAATAAAGTACAAAGAGGAGGTTGCACCTCATCTATTACTTCATATATGAAAAATTCGAAACCTGAACTGTTGTAGATGAATTTCATCTCCTTAGTTTTCACAGAATCACAGTCTCTTTATGTATAATGGCTTTGGTGTTTGATTTTGTGGTTCGTGGTTATGGTTGGTTAGTTGGTTTGGTTTTGGTGAGGGTTTCTTGGGGGTTGATTTTTGGTCAGTGGGGTGTTTTGTGGGGGATGGGGTGGGTTTAGCACAAGCATTTAATTTAGAGAAGTAGTTTGAGAGAGGTTGTTACAAGTTTGTCTTTCCACAATTAGATTTCTTGAAATGCCTTTTTGTTCCCTCTTCCCCGTCCCCCATTCTCCGCTTCTTTAAAAGTTTATAAAACCCAGTCATTTTGTTTATAGGTTTATATTTCTCTTGTCTCTCTCTCCCCCGATCCCACTCTTTTTTTACTTTATCCCTTTCTGTTAGGGACAGAAAAATGAAAAAGTATTAAAATACTGCTCCCACTATGTAGGTGTTGGAGGGGGATGGTCTTCCCAGGGAACATACTCTTTGCAATGGTTACTGAGTGCAGAAGTTCTGAAGTTGTGCCTGAAATACAGACAAGGTATTATAAAGTGTTACCTGCAACTAATGTGTCTTACAGCAAACCAAGAAAGCCATTTATATCTTCATGGGAGGAGACTGAAGCACATTTGGTGTAAATATGTATGGATTAATGAAAGCTTAATTATAGCAAATGGAGAGAACATTTGCAGCTTTCACTGGAGGATATGAATTAGAAATGACCAGACAGAGAAGGCTATAAAGAAAACAATCAATAGTGTTAAAGTGGGGAAAATGGCTAATTCTGATTCTTAAAAGAGTGAAAAAGGAATAAGAGTTATGTTAGTGTTGGAAATTGCCTACTAGTAATATGATAAATTCTATTTTCAAATTTTGTGATGGACAGCAAGATCTAAGCGTCCTCATTTAATTTCTAATCTTTGACCTAAAGTTTTCAGTTTAGCAGGTGTACCGGTGACCCACAGTGATCTAATTTAAGTGTTATTAGAAGGATATAAATAATGCAAGAAAGAGAACAATTACAGCAATTAACCATGGAATGCACCACAGGAAAAAAAAATCACCCTGCAGCAACTTAGAATTCATTAAAGTAGCAGAGAAATTACTGAGTTTTCAAAACCTGTTGCTGTACTGCTGCAGAGAAGAAACCCTGATAGATTTAGAAGAATGAGATCAAAAGGAATCTTTTGTGCCCAGAGAGAGAGGCAGAAAAAAATTAAAGGAGGGCATTGGGCAAGAATAAAATGAAAAGTCTGTGGAAAATGCAATACAATTTTCTTAGACTTCAGTAAGTAATAACATGTAGATTCTGAACTGGAGATCTTGATGCAAAGGCGAGACTACATAAGCCAAATATAATGGAAGGTTGTGAATGAGTCTGATAATTCTGGTGACTTATGATGCTATGAAAGGAAATACTGTCTGGAAAGAACAGATCTCTGTGAGAGTAACAATTATACATTAATGGGCAGAGAGGTTCCAGCCAAAGCAAGAAATCTCACAGACAATCTGTATGTTTGGTAAGGTTTTGTTTCTTGCAGATTGTCACAAGACAGCTTTCTAATAACACAGATCTTAACTACAGTCAGACTGGTACCATGTTAATGATGAGGAAAGATAGACAGAAAATGAAATTCCCCACCCTACCTTGGCTGGCCTGGAGACAGATCAGACTTGACTCAAGCAGCTTCCATCTTTCCTATGTGATCAGGAAACTCCCTTGTGCATGATAAATATGATGACCACATGGATGTTTCAAAAGATGCAATCTGCCCCAGGATCAGGGGGCTCCTCAGTGGTTGGTTCTGGTACCTGTCTTAACCAAGTCTCAATCAAAAAGTGTTTAAAAAGTTGACTTGTGTCCTAGCTCAGGTTGTGTCCCACTCTTCCTTCTGCCCTCTTGATGCTGTGCTAGAATTGCATTGAGCCAGCAGGGCAGAAGTAAGGCACAGGAAACACATCAGTGATAGGAAACTGTGTGAAAATGAAAAGTATGCTCCAAAGTCATGTTAGGCATTCTAAACAAAACTGCTGGTTTGGGACTATAGTAAGGACAAAATAAAACTTAATGTGGTAATAAGCTGTTCCAGTGAATTCACTATGTGTACTGAATACAGCTGGTTAATACCCTGTAGAAACACATTAAGTAATGCATTAGACAGCAAGAAAACCATGCTGTAGAATTTATATTAAATAATGAGGTAAGAAATGTATGGACAGACACTTATTCTGTTTTATTAGGAATAGAGATAGTAAGGACATGGAACCTAGACCTGTGTATGGCAGCAGCAGGAAGGGTATAATGTGGAACACTCAGCTGTGGGGACTGAAGTGTTTCCATTGTGTGATCATTAGTGCTGATATTCCATCCATGTAATGCCACTGCCCAAGACTACCACAGTTTTTACATTCCCTAAGTACAAAGTGGGATCTAACCCTTCCAGACAGATGTCTGTTTGGCCAGACTCTTCATTTCCTTACCTTTCAAAAAGAAAAGGTACCCTTGTGGAATTTTCTAAGTTTTAATGAAACAAGGTGAGTCAGACTTTAGTATATAACAATGCTAATATTATTAATCTAAAATAATCTAGTCTAAAAATGCCTATTGATTTAAAAATTAATAGAACTGCTAACCAGAAATCAGAGACAACATTTCAGTGGGGTTACTATGCTAGAAGGCCTGTATATATTTAAATGCTGTTATGGGTGGAGGTGTAAAATCAATAAGCTTTAGTGTCTCTTCAAATAATACTATTAAGGTCAGACTGCTATCAGTTACATAAGATTCTTTCCCTGATGATGTTTTTTGCCTTGTTTTCTCTATTACATTAGTGGAGTTTCATTTCCCTATGGCCCTTTCCTTAATTTTTCTCTTACCAAGGTTATTATGAAATGCAAAATTGTGGGCTGTTTTTCTTAACTCTTCAGGTCTCAGAGCAATGGAATGACTTGAAGAACTTACTTTCTTGTAAAAAAAATCCAAAGAAATAATTGAATTTTTAGCCTCAATGATGTCTAAAAGAGTTTTTAGGTTGCAAGGTGGAGACTCAATAAATATAGAAATCAATAAATCTGTTTTTAAAGCTGTCAAAATTTTTAAACCATAACATGATACATTTTGGTTTCATGCATTTTAAGATAAGCAATTTTATTTTCTTTAAATGTTTTTCATATGGAGGATTTTCATCAAACAAATGCATGGGTTTCCTTTGCAATAATTATTTGAGCCAGTGTGGTCACCCCTGTTGTTTAAGTGAAGTGTGGCCTGCATGGATCCTTTTATGGATGCATCATATACTGGAATCTCTAAAAAATCTTGCATGCAGATTTCCAGGGCAGAGTAGTCAAAGGCAAACGTCTTCCTCTCTAGGTTCTAGTAATTTATATTTGCTTTTATGTGAAGTTCTGTTTCACATTTTGGATTCCTTTTAGGGTTGAAGCAGTAGAGAACAACTCTTGGCATCTGCCCCTCACCAGAGAAGCATTTTTTCATTTTTTTAGAACTTTTCTAGTAATACCATTCTTTCAACATTGGCCTCTAATTCTTGGAAGAAAAGACTCCTTGTTTCCATTTTCCTTAAAAAAAGAAAAGAATCTGTAATGTGCTTATTGCAGGAGCGTGTGCTCACACCAGCCTTTACTGGATTTACTGCCACTGTAGAGAGAAATCCCAGTTTGTTAGTGTCATCCAAATTCAACCTGTTTAATACTAAGGCACAGTAACTCAGAAGTAAAACTTTCTAGGGCTAAGGCTCACCTTGTAAGTCAGTAAAGCTGGCATAATTTGAAGTTTCAAATTACATAGCAACATATTTTCCACTTTGTTCTGAATAACTGGTGTATCAAAGTACAAATGCATGTACCCTTCATTGTTACCCTTTGTTGTATAAATAGAGCGGTTTATTATGACTCATTCTGTAAAGTCCCAGAGCAGTTAAATCTAATTTCTTTGCCCTAATTTGTTGTTAGTTAATAGAAAGTTAATGCTACTAAGCTCTATTTGGTGAGACTGGTCTGGAAATATTAAGGATCCTTTGAATGCAGTCACATTTCCAATCAACATCTCTTATTCTGTCATAAAAACTCCAGCAGTGCTGCATATGAATTGTTATTCAACATAACAGCAAATCTCTGAAGCTCACTTTGCACAATTTGGCCCAACTTTTTAGAGAGATAATGTTTCCTAAAGGACCTGGGCCCAAATGCTTTCCTGGTTTTAACTGTGTCGATATTTCAGTTGCCTGATGCTTATGTGGCATATTGTTCATGGATCACATATTATTAATACAGACAAAGAGACAGTCATTGAGCACATCTCCCATATATCACCAGGCTGTCTGAGAATACCGAAAGGATTCAGGTACAAAATTTTCAGCACAAAGTTTTATGTAAGGCGGTATAAATTCCTCTGTAGATGAAATAGTCATGATAAATGCAGTGTTAGCGCAAAAGTTACGCCTTTTTTAATTCCAGAAAAATGAGATACTGCCTAACTCATGTGTGCGATGTGAAGTGAATAAAATGGAAAGATATGCAGTTCTAAAGTAAAGTTGGGATTTGCAACAAATTCTAAAAATCTTTACATCCACCTCTTTTAAATAGATGTTGAGTGATATTTTGTATTATGATACTGTTGAGGAGGATTCGTAGCCACCTATTTGGCTGTAAATTATCTTCTCAAATATCCTTTTAAAACTTTAAATTGTTAGATGATTTACTGCCCTTTGCATTTTGTTGCAGCAGTTAAAATATATTTTATATCACTCAGAAGATTTCCTTTAGAGAGCAAATCATATTTCTTTGCTTTTTGTTGGCATGTATAAGAAATACAACAGGAGAAACTGTCTAGTCATAAACCACCAACTGTTCAAGATTGGCTGAGGGAAGCACCACAATAAATGTTAATTGGTAGGGAAAAACCAGAGGAATTAACAATCTGCAATACTGTCTCAGAACACAATTAAAGCTAGCCAGCATAGTTCAAACTTTGACTGTCAGATACTTACATTAATCCATTAGGAAATGATAGACCAGGAATTTATAATCTTTGTTATTCCAGAAATGATTCTGCAAATAACAAGTGTGCTCAGAAATAGTAGCGAATTCTGAACAAGTAACTAAAGGGTGGACTGAAATTAAGCTGGTCTAGCACAGCAGTCAGCATCTTGATTTGCCTGGAAATCATGTGGCCACCTTAGTCTGGTGCTGAGCTCATCAGTACCTCTTCTAATCTTGGTTCTGTGACTTGCAGTTGGCTTCAAGAAGACTAATCTCTCTTGCACCTTTGTATAGAAAATTCACATCAACTTTACCTCATTTAGCCCTTCTCTTAAGAAGAGAACATAGTGTCAATGGTGTTAAAAAAGCAATGTGTGCATGTGCATATACAGAAAAATAAGAAAAAGTGTATGTATAAATATATATGTATGAATAGAAAATGCAGCATTTGATTCTAGAATAGGAAAATGAGCTCTAGTAGTTTGGGGACTAATGAGAGTCATAAAAAGTAGTTAAACTACAATAGAACAACAATCTAGTAGCTTTATTTTGCACTATGTAGAATGAAACTCTTAAGATGAGGTCTTGTGTTTTGGTAATCAAATGAATCACTGACACTAACTGGCACTGTTGAAAGGAGATGGTATGTGCTGCTCAGTGCTGCAACAGGCTAAAGAACTAAACAGCCTCAGCAGCAGTTAGTAAACTGCTGGGTAAGGTGTTATGTATTGGCTCTTCGAGAATTATAAAGAAAAGCAGATGGGAGGGAGCACTCATGAGATGCAGGTTCTAACTATGCTGTGAGTGCTCTGTATCTGTAATATCTTATAGCACTGGAGATGTGAAATAATTTTGTGATAAATATGTATTTACAGTGCTGTATGCATACTTGTATTGGTATGTTTAATGATTTGGATACATTTCTTCACTGTCTCATTTCTTAAGTTATATTATTGTTGATTGTGAGTGGTCACAGAAAAAATGGAGTCTGCTGTACCTTGTGCTGAATTAGGGAAAGGAGACAGTGCTGTCACTAAATGCAGAAATAGGGATTAAATTCAAAGCAATAAACTGATGACAGAAAAGTAAAGAGCACCAAAGAGGGTTTGGATGAACTGGGGGAGTTGTGAAAGGAGTATCAGACCAAGTCAGAGACCGTATAGAATCTGTCTGTAGCAAACACTTGTTGATATCATCTGTCTCATACAATCTTTGCTTCTGATTCCCAATGGCGTTCCCTTTGACTAAACATGTGTGGATGAGCGGTGAGGAAGTATGAAAGAAATGCTACAATAGATGTGCGTGATTTCTAGTGGCTGGGGACAGGTCTCCTGATGCATATGGTTAGCAGGAACCTTCAGGAGCTTTCTTCCATTTTTGTACCGTGCATGGCTCTGGAACCATCCCTTGTGTAGGACTAAGCAGATCCCTGAGCAGGGCAGCCCTAGAGCTGTGATGGCTACTGGATGCAACTTGGAATTTTGAAAAGGCTCATGTATCTTGATAGGAATGCTTGTACTATAATTTCCAATGTTTTACCTGCTAGTAATAGTGATAGCCCTGCTTATTCATGTGAAAAATTGTTAACAATTACTAGAATAAATAAGGACATAAAATGTTATGGTCAGCTTATGGCTAATGGGTTTTGAATTTTTTGCATCAGTATGACCTGCGTATGTGAAAAACAGCTACGTAGAAAAGTTATCTTTGATTCTTAGCATGTAAGGACTTCTATTTGGATAACAAAAATGATAGCAACTAGACCTGTTTCATAACGGTGGACTATGGGAGATTATTTGGGTGGGTGTTTTTTTGCCCCTCATCAGGAATACGTGGGGGGGAAAAAAAAGAAACAATGATCAGGAGGACTATATTTACATGTCTTTTAAAATCTATAGAATGAGCAATTTTAGCTTTAATTTACTTATAACTACACTCAAAGTCTATTTATTAAATTTCTGAAACTTTATCATCTTTACAATCTCAAGGAACACTTCATCAGACAACTCAAAGCCACTGAATTACTGATCATGAATAATATGCTATTACAGCTGAAAGAGGAATAAAACACTAATTCAGTGCTCCACAGGTAAAATAGAAACAGTGCTATAGTAATCTTCATAGTAATATAGAACAGTTTAACTGCTGAATTAAGATGGAATAATTATTAGATTTGGATGAATAATTGGTTCCACAGCTTAATGGCTGATCAGGAAAATGAAGGAAAATCTTGAGTGAACTAGAACAGCCTGGCTGTGTGTTTGTGTGTGGTTTTCTTTTTTTTCCTTCTACCCCAGCTGAAAAAAAAAAAAAAAAATCTGTCCATTAGGATCAGCTTTCCTGAAGAAAAATGTTTTTGGGTAATATATTCCTTTTTTGTTTGTTTTTGTTCTGTTTGGGGTTTTGGTTGGTTGGTTTCTGTTTGGTTGGTTTGGGTAATTTGGGTCAGTTTGCAAATGAAGCCTGTTGTCTCAAACAGCAAAGTCTAGAGGTTTCATTTTAAAACTATCCAAGTCAAATGTGTCAGTGTTATACCAAAAGAAATTTAATCAGTCTTGTCTCAGCACGTTTTTTTTTTTTTTTTTAAGTCAATGAAAATTATTGGCTATTCCCTGAAATTCTTTTTCATGTGAATATAGATTTTCTTACAAACTGTAACAATTATCTCCTGGCTGTTCACTGTCTATCAGCTTCACTTTTCACTACAATCAGAAGATGCTGTGAAATGCTGCAGTTGTGTACACTTAAGTTTGGACTTTGGCCTATACAGGAGGTTTGTACAATCTTTAACTTCTCTGTTGTTCTGGGGTTTTTTCTTTTAATGCATGTCCGTCATATTGCATTAATTATTAAGAATGCAAGTAATTTTCTGCACATTTATCCTTTGTGTTTCCACCTCTGGAGTCCCATTTGTTGAAATATAATTAACAGCTAACTAATTTTGGCAGATATTTTTCTTTTTGAATTGTAAATGATGGTAACTCAGGATTCAGGGAGCTGTTTGCAAAACCCCTTAGCACAGGATAGGTTGTAGAGTGGAATTTTACTGGTTGTTTTTAAGAATAAGGCCAACTGAATATAAATTGTGTTTAAAATAGGACTCCTTGAGATTTTTGAGTGCTAAGGATTTATGAATTTTTAACCAAGAGCCTGCATGCAGTACCAGATATTCAGCAAATAAAAAGAAAAATAGTTTCCTTTCTCCATTCAAAGTTTTCTTTGCAAATGTGCAACACAGTATTCTCTGAGGACATACTCTGAAGACATAACGAACTAAGTGTCCCTTTAGGCTTAATTATACTGATATCCTCATTTTAGTCAGCTACTCAGTTGCCTGCCAAGGTTGTGGTTGCTTCACACAGCAACAATTCCACTACCATATAGTGGCCCATGACTGTGTGCCCACTGCAGAAAGCAGAGCTGTTTGACTGTCATCTTTCACTCCCGCTGTGCTTCTGCTGTGGCACCTCTGTCTGCCTTGCTAAGGCTGCAGGAGTGCAGGTGTTACAGTCAATGGTCACTAAATGAAATCTTTTCACAGACCCTGCCACATATATACAAAGCTTATTGTCTAAACACAGGTCTATTTGGCCAACTTAACGCCTCATCTTTATACTACTGCAGTTACTTTTAATGTCTTAAATGTATTTAGGATTTTTTGTTTATTTGGGGGTTTTAGACTGATTTTTTTAATGAATTTTTTTCTTAAGTAATGCTCTTACTCAGAATGAAATTGGCAAAATTAGAGTGATTACAGTATTAGGAATAGGTACCTATGTACTCCAGTTGTGCTCTTAGGTACTACTAAATAATAACAGCTGAATAATTGTTTATATTCTTTAAGAAGTATGACAATGTTTCCCCCTTCTCTAACTTCTTTTAATCTTTTGAATATACTTCTAGGATATGCTTTGGGTATATTATTCTCAGGGTTACAACCTCATCAACATCTCACTCTTTTGACACTATTGCAGCTATTGGAATTACATTTGAGCTTCAGCAGTGGAAAAAGTACTGCTGATATTACTTTCCAAGGGGATGGTTCCTGGGAAAGACCTCTCGAGAGATGTGGTTGCCATTTGTAAATAAACTGAATCAGTGATTTCAATAAACTAGTAAAATCTGTGTATCATGTCTGAAAAATCTGATATTACAAGACCTGCTTATCATGGCAACTAATAATATTCTTGTATGGATGGTAATGGTGTAAAACCTGCTCTGCTGTTCTATATCTTGTGTTTCATTACCACAGTAATGTGGGAAAACACTATCAAGTGGTTATGCAACCAAGTTAACACAGGCTTAATCTCTTTCATAAATTACTGTGGAAAAGAGATATCTTTTATGCATAACTATGAAAAATGTCCCTCTCTTGGTGTGAAATGACATGTTTCAAGCAAAACATGGCTCTCCAAAGCTCTGACATTCAGATGGCATAAAAAAAGCAGGGTTTGGTGATTTAATAGTAATCCTAGTATGTGAATTCCAACTTGGAAATTGTTATTTGGAACAATTCTGTGTGTCTGGCCCTTCATGATGTTTCTAGATCTTGCAATTATATCTTTGGTTTTCGGTTGCTGTGAATACCATAAATTTTGTGACATGAAAACATGCAGGAAACACAAGATATTCCACAAATGAGGAGGAAGCAGTTTCATTCTGTGTAGCCTAAGTAGGTGTTTACTTACTTAAACCATCCATTTTTCGAGAAAAATAGAATTCAAAACTCATGTTATTCACTTAAATGAAGTGCTACAGAAAGGAAGAAAGTTTGATTCTCAAGATTATTGCCAAAACTTAAATGTTTACTCTCACTGCCTATGGTGTTCACCTGTGGCTCCATTCTGCAGGAGAGATCTGTGCTATACTCAAAATCCAGTGTCAAAGGTATTGTGTGCAGAACAAAATTAAGATTATGGAAAATGTTATTAGTAAATTGGAAGTGAAATTTCTGGACGTCACTTCTGGAAAGACAGGCTATCCCTTTCCAATTAAATAATTCCCCTTGCTTTTAATTTTCACCAGGTATACATTTTGGGAATGTGATCTAGAATCTCACTTTACTGTACCACATGAGAACTTCTACCATTATTGACAATTCCTCTCTTCCATGCCCTGTTCTAGGCTTGTTCTATCTGGAAGGTAAAGTCAGGGCAGAGCAAAGAAACTGTGGAGTTGGGAAGTGCCCCATAGTCTATATATATGGGTGCCTAACTTCAACCCTCTCTGGATCTCCAGCTGTGACCTGATTCCCTGCATGGGACATGAGCTCCTAGTGGAGAATCTGTTGGGGTTGTTTGAATCAGAGTTCAACTGAATGCTTTTCTTTTTCCGTTTTGGCCCCATGAATTATTACATTGAAGCTCTCCCCTCTTCTAGGGTGTCCCTTGATGTTTTCCCTTTCTTTTGTTTTGTAGATGAGTTGGAGCAGTGCCTGGCTTTAGAAATTTTCTAGTGTAGACATAACTCTTATGCAAAATTTTCTCACTTTCTGCCTGCCATGTTGGCCCTTTCGGTTGCCAAGGAAAAGAGAATGTGCTCCCAGAAACTGCAGATGCAGGTCTCTTGTGTCTCAAAGATTGGATGCACATGATGCTAACAGCCTTGAAAACAGAAAGGAAAGATGGGTCATGTTAAATACATGTGAAAATTAAATCCAATTCAGTTTTCTCACTAACTCATGAAACCTAAAATAAAAAATCATTACAGAGAAAGGCACAAGATCTATACAGTCTGCTAGTAGCCACTTAACTCAGACTGAATGGGTTTTATGACTGAAGTATCTGCCTCATTTTACAATTGTTAGTCCTGGACTTTGTTAACAATTGTTCTGAGTCTGAACATGGCTGAGAACTGCTGGGCTAAATGCAGTTTTGCTGTCAGGGCAAACTGACCACTTGTATTTAGCACAGAGAGACCTTAACATGCTGAAGTCTTTCTCCAGTGTGGTGCTAAACACAGAAAATGAATCTCTATATAAATATATGTGTACAGCTGTTAAGCTTTATGCCAGTTCTCACATTACCCAGCATGCAGACATGGTAACAATAGAGACCAGGCCCTCTGTGATTGAAATACTTTTTACCTTTGGGACATGTTGTAAAACTTAATCATTTGACAATTATGGAGTGCTTTATGTTCTTCAGATGAAATGTGCTACATAAGTGTGAATTAGTATTATTGATAAGCTTAAACCGCAAGTTTGAATGCAAATGAGAATTTCTCAAGATAATAAATACCCATTATTCATCAGAAGGATAATGAAAAACTTAAATACCTTTCACATAAGGTAGCAAAAATATGAAGTTCAGCTGTGAGCTGAATCAAGCACAGTGGTTGAGTGACACAGATTTGGACCAAAAGAACAGGAAAACATTCCATGCAATGAGACAGAGAGCAGCACAGAAACTCATGTCAAGGTGCATTCATGCCTGTGTTGCATCTTTTTTGCTTGTGGTCTCAGAGATAAGCAGGTGTGTAGAAGGAGAGATGATAAAGTGACAGCCTGCACAGTGGAAGCTGCTTGTCCATTGCTCCCAACATGGTAATCTATGTTTCTTGCCATGAACCAGAAGCCCTAAAATCCATATTTAAATGGAATAAAACTACTCCTAGAAACATTGCAATTCATACAATCTTGACATAGTGAAGTCTGACAGAACCACTTCTCATTTGTTTAAAAAATAAAGGAAAAAAGGTCCAATTCAAATTGTTTGCCTTTGCTTTTACTGGCAAATTGGTCTAGTTTGGGTTTCTTGTGATATACAGTTACCTTGTTCATAGGAATTTATCTTCTGGCATGAGACCTGTATTTTGCAAGCATCAGGAGTATTAAAAACAAAACTAAAATGAACAAGGGCTCTAAGAACACCGGTTTAAGCAGAAAAAGTCTCTTTAATCTTATAAAATTCTATACAAGTGAGAAACATTTAAAATGGGACTACTTCAATGATGCTGCTGAGTTAGACTCCATATTGAGGATTCAAAATAGAGAAAATTAGTTTGATGGTATTGCACATGAAAGAACAGAATCATTTTAAACTGAAAAATTTTCTCTCTCAAAGGAAAAAAAATAAAGCAAACAAAAACTCTCTTATGAATGGAAACATTATGCAGCTATTCTCTAATAGCTGTGTCTGTTTGTGCAGGACTGTTTGAAGTGTATGAATCATACGCAAATCAGCTACAGCATCCAGACTGCTTTCCTGTTTGAACCGTCCTCTTAAAAGTGGTTTGTCTTCCAGCACGGAAATGTTATCCTTTTTTCAAATGCTTCCACCCTCAACCAGCAGCTGTTCTAAGCAAATGGCTCTCTGAATTCAGACGGGTGTCTGTTTATATGGCACCACTACATAAGACAGATTTTGCCCTCTATGAGAATGTTTCTCAACACTGGATTCGAGTGAATGTACAAGATAGTACTATGGTTCTGCACTCCCAGCTGCTGATCTTGGGAAAAATTAGCACTTTCCTGAATAACTCTGATTTCTCACATTAGCATTAAACATTTAGTCCATCCTAAGCCAAGATGAAAGAAGGAGGACTCACAACATACTGAAATCAGTGTTCCGCCTTCCAGGGAGAGGCCACAGCCACGAACTTCCTTTCCCATAAGGGCTCTGTGCACTTAGGAATTGTTTAAGCTACCCAGATGTTGCAAAAGGATTCTGCTGTTTGAAATCCCAGCTTTCAATGGTAATCTGTGTTCTGCTTCCTATAACTTAATAGGATATCTCTTGGCCTGGTCATAGGAAAGCAATCCCTTTTGATTCTTGCAAATCTTTAAAAACCTGTGCTGAGAGAAGTAAAAGTTGTTCTATCCCTTGGTATTGAAATTAGTCACCTACACAAATTTAATTGTGATGAAAGTGAGGAGGGAGAAAAATTATGTATGTTCACACTTACAGTCCTGCAGTTTTGTGTATTTTTCCCAAGTTTTTGCAACTTCTATTGAAGTCCCCATCAATCCCTTATGTAAAATCAAGAAGGGCAATAGGAAGTTAGGGAGTCAGCATTAAGAAGGTACCATGTGAGCATGAATGTGTTTGTTTTTGAACTGATCACATGACATCATTCATAAGTCATACTTTTCCCTTTAACCAGTAATCCCATTTTTTTTTTTTCATATCTGAATGTTTGTTTGCTTCAGAACACTGAACTGATCATTTGGAGTATTTTAGGATTATTTCTCATTATTATGTACTTGTTAATGACATTCATAGGTCCTATTGCAAAAAGAAAAAGACCAAGATGAAAGAGGTGAACTCATTCTCCTGCTCATATATGTTTTGTTTTGAGGTTAGAATACATATGTTACTGTTTCATGCCACGGAATTTTTAAAATCAGAATTCATCTACTGAAGAGATGTTGGTTTCAATCTCTTCATTGTCCAAGTAACAGATTCTCTCCTAGTGCATGGGTTTGTTTCTGAATTCATAGAACAGTGTTCTATTTTAATTGATACCAATAGGATTGAAACATACTAAACCTTTGGGTGAGGGATAAGACATGATCAGTCTGTCACCAAAGCAATTGTCCTTTACTGAGTTCTCAGTATTTTCCATAGAAGGACCCTTAGTTAATGGCATAGCTAAAAATTTTTATTCCAGGATTCTTCTTTATTTGTCATCAAAAAAAGTCAACCATCAGTAGGAACACAGGCTTTATTTGATCCTTTCTTACTCTTACATACTACCTACTTTTCCCTTTTAAATAAGGTTTCATTCTTCTGAGAAAAATAAAGAATATTGTTCTCCTGTATCTGAAATCCTTTCTACTCTCCCACTTTCATGGCTAAAATTCACATGCAAGGTCAATTACCTTTAACTGCACTAGGCTCCTGATGTCCTTCCCTCCCAGCTCTCTTCAGTCTCTTCAAATTGCAAATGTATGCTTTCAGATACATCAGTGTTTAGTTGGGAAGAACAACTCTTTGGTGCTGCTGTTTTGTATTTTCCCTTCAGCATCTATATTATTTTTCATTTTCCTAATTGCCATTTTGTGAGCACTGTGTTACCAACAGTACTGAGGATAACCTGGCTATGACCCACTTTAAACTAGGGGGAAACTGTATGTGTAAGAAATTGATGTAAGCCAGCTGCCCAACCCTGATTAAAGGATGCTGTGAAAGAGGGTGCTATAAGCAGCAAAGAGCTTAAGGTGTATTGCCAGACCCTACAAAGTCACTGTAGCATAAGTAAAACAGTTTTGGAAGACTGAAGTGTACTTGTCCTTTGCCAAAAGGTATTCCAATTCTGTCTTTATTATTGAGCAAATGTATTTGTTTGGCAAAGATTCATCTTTTTTGATGGACCCTTCACAGACCTGAGTCACATTCCCAGATGTGCTGTGTTCAATTATATCCAAATCTCAGTGCAGTAAGCAGGTCTGTGGTGTATGACATTCTTTCCTCTTCTCTCTCCACTGATTCTTTTTCCCCCTCCTATTTTTGAAGTCTATTTTACACATAGAAAATGGAAAAGATGGAAAAGTGTGAGATTTGATGAAAAATAATTGGAGCCTGAAATCTGTGGCCAGCAGTTTCAAGTGAAGGCCACTCAATTATAAATTCTGAAGGTATTCACTGTTGCAGGGCAACTGCTAATGAACTCATTTGGTATTCATGAGTGTGTCAATATCTATCTATTGGTACAAGTTTCATTGAAATTCAGATGTGTGCCTAGGAACATTCAGGAATTATATTAAATACTGCAAGCAGCCAACTCTTCATAAGTTAATTAGTAGTATACTTTTTGAAGACAGATTCTCATCTGTTGTAATTCATTAGCAGTCAATGAAGTTATACTGAAGATCTGTCCAATTGCTTGTATTAAGGTCTTGGCACACGTTAGAAAAAGCTTCCATGACATATAAAATTAATTAGGACTTAAAGAGAAAAAGAACATAAGGTAAAAGGGGAATTGGTGTGGCTATGGCTGCTGGAGGTTGAAGTTCATTAAGTAGCTGAAATGGAATTTGTGTTACCACTCCACCTTTTTTATTTGCATGCACAAGGCCCATGGTAGTAAATAACAGTGAGGAACTTAGTTGGCTCCTACGTCTGCTATTGCAACTTTCCATTCTGAGTACTAGAGGCAGTGAAAACAGTTGAAGGTTGGCTGGAGCTCTGGTTACCTGTAAAAGGCACAATGTGAACTAGCAGGAGTTTTTGAAACTGAAAGTCATGGGCTTCTTCATAACCTATGTAAACTAAACTGATGAACAGGCTTGGAATATTTTCTCAGTTGCTTAAAAGATTTATCATTTGTGCCTATTTTCTATTAATAGTATTCTTGCTGTCCACCTTTCAATTTCTACTGAGAAATCTAATAAGATATTTGATATCGTATCTCCATTTACTGTTGTGCTCTGGTTTTGCTCTAGCTAAAACCACAGTTCACAAAAACACGACTCAAGACCATGTGGTGTCATACTTTCTCTCAAATGAGCTTTTCAGAATGGTTTTGGCTTAAGAAACAGTTCTGATTGTCTTAAGCCATTTTCAAAAACAAACAAACAAAAAAACCCCCACAAGCAAAAATGCAGTCACTGCACTAGTTCTTGGTAAGAGTTTAATGAAAGATTAAAAAGCTGTAATGATTACTGTGTTGTACTGACCCCATGGCTGAACTGAATTTTGTTGTCAATTATGAAAATAAGCCATGCTTTTTAATTTTTCTTCACTTTCTTATATACACTGACTTGGTGTGAGTGGATGTGCATTTCTTTACAGTTGTGGGAAGGTAGATTCCTCATAAAAACCTGCCCCTTGGACATGGATATATACCAGCAAAAAACTGTGTTGTAAAGCCTGAAACTTGACAGAGTAGACGAATAGCTGCATACTTGTCTGTCAGAATAATTCAGATTAAGCAGTGATCTGTCGTTAAAGTAAACTCAGTGTAGGTCTCTGCGGTCCTGTAGCTCTGTTTCTCAAAATTCTGTCTTTTTAAGAGCAGCAGGTTGTGTTTTTAAGAGAGAGTTACCTCATGTTATGCCACCCTGATGCCCAATCCTGTCAGATCTCAGAAGATCAGCAGGGTCAGCCCCAGTTAGTACTTGGATGGGAGACCTCCTGGCAATCCCGGGGGCTGTAGGTTCTAGTCCTGAGGACTTCACTGTCACTGTCCAAGCTCGCTTGGCCGTGGCAGATGAACCTCAGGAGTTAAAGGTTGGGGCCAGTTCTGTGCACACTGTGCCTCACCTAAAAAAATCCACTGCACAGGCTGGAAGGGCACACCCACGTGGGGAGAGCCCTTCCTAAAGGGCTGCCAAGCCAAGCCATACTATACAACACAATCTGGATTGTAATCTGGTTTGTCTCTGTGTAGTATTGTACTCAGCCTTAATTAAAAATTATCAAGTCTGCACATATTTCAGCAGATGTATTCATGAGCTGTTTATACAAAAACACAGAATAATTCCAGTTGGAAGGGTCCTCAGAAGGTCTCCCGTCCAAATTCTGAGTCCAAGCAAGGCCAGCTGTTGAATCAGACCAGGTTGCTCTGGTAATTCAGGTTATTCGCTCTGGTCTTGAAACACCCTACTACAAATAATTCTGACTTTAACTTTCTAGAAGTCTTCTGATACAGCAAGTAACTATGTTTTAAAGCCAAGATTTTCCAAGGTGCACAAGGAATTTGGATGCCTCAGTGTCCATCTGTAGATTTTCTAATTTTTTTATAGCAGAGTATCCAACTATTGAGTCTCAAGGTTTCTATATCAAATTAAAGATGAATCAAGACTTAAAGTGAATATTATTAAAGTTCCTTACAACTACTTAGTTTTAAGAACTAGTTTAGTAATTTATAAACAGCATTTCAGATTTTTTTTCTGTTGAAGAATTTTTGTAATTACGATAATGCTGTTCTTGAAGTTGTCTGAATTTTTTGTTTCTTTTGGCTGTTTTGTCCCACTGTGAGATAGAATCATAACTCTTGAGAACTTATATTGCTGATACCATAACTGGAGGATCTCAAATATATTTTTCAGTCTGGTTGTATTAGGACATTCTATGTTGAAATAGGTAAACATTGTCTTTTGTCATTCCACTATTACCTACATAACATAAAGGAGTACAAAGAGTATCCCACATGGGTGGTCTCCTTCAGGTCTCCGTGTAGCATCTTCCAAGGCTGATTTCTATAACCACACTGGGGTGCAGTATAAAATGTCATTACCTCTGTTATTTTATTGGATATAAACTTGATACAGCAGAAGGCAATACAGTCTGGATTAATAAGCCAGTAAGTATTTTTGAAGGAACCCTTCTGTGTCTTAAAATGCTGTATGACATTAAAATATACTAAAAGCGGTAAGGAAAGAGAAAATAGAGACACATTGGAAACTGCAGATGCTGCTGCGATTTTTTTTTTTTTTTAAGGTGCTGAATGCAATATTTCTAGAATTCTCTTTCCTATATCATATTGACTGTGAGTGCATTGTTTAGACCATGAACTACTTTTAGTGTATGAGATTAAGGATTTTGTACCATTCAAACCATGATAGGAATATGTTATAGCTGTAAATGGTACATGGGGAACTGTAGACATCTGTACAATGCTGATGAGGGCAAATCAGTTGAATGAACCCATTCTTAAATTCATTTTTATTTGTGTTCATGGTTTGCTTTGCATTTTCACTTTGGGATATGTATGTCACATTTCTATCCTAGCCTTAATAATGAAAGTCACAGGAGTATTGGCTTCAGCTCCATGGAATTCCTCAAGACTGATTTTTCATGTGATCAACACAGAAGTTTTGGAAGTGAATATAAAATATTGAATTGCTGTAGATTTCACTGCAAATAGTGCAAGTATGAAAATGTTATCTTCTGGAGTGCTGTTTCATTACTGCAGTATGTTGGTTTCCTTGTGATGTGATATTTTTGTTAAGGTACCACTGGGAAAACAGTTCTGAAACAACCAACTTCAAATGACCAGAGAGGTTATTTTTTACAAAAAAACCCAAAACCAAACAAAAAAAACCCACAAAAAAACACAAAAAAACCTTTCTTATTTTTCCGTCTGTGATTAGGAAGGCTAAGGTGCCATTTATTTGAAAGACACTGGGTGCCTACATAAAACATTTATAAAGGGCATTCTTTTAGAGTGAGTTCTGTGCAAGTTTTCTTTTCTTTGGGCTTTTGTATATTTTTTTTTCTTGTTTTAAACATTACAGTTACTGTTCTCAAAGTATTCCAATATAAAATTACTCCAGTTTAGATCTGCAGAGCAATTAGCTTCCTGTTCTGCAAATGTTTGCAGCATAATGCCCTGTACACACCTTGACTATATAATCTATTGCAGAGTTCAAAGCTGCTGAAAAGAAAATCCCTGTTGATGTATGGCCTGGTTTATTTCATTTTCACCCCTCCTGCCCCACTATAGTTAGTAGTTTACAGTAAATGAAAATTGTTGGATAACACTTTACTAGCTGGTTTTTCATCACAATTTGGATTTTTTTTCTTTTCATCAGTTGCTAGTATTAACCTGTGGCAGTAGATCACTCCCCTTTCCTTCCTTTGTTTTCTTATGAGCTGGAAAATCACACTTTAGGTGACGGGGGGAACTGGAGAAGCATGAAACAGCATTTCTGAACTTACTTTGCATAGCCTTGATGTAATGAATAAATGCATATTTGCTTGGCAATCAGTTTTGTGTATGTAGCAAAGAGTGGAGAATTATCCTAATATGTGCTCTGTTTGAATAAGTCTATCTACAAAGCTTGTGACTTCTTGGAAATTACAGTGACAGAATAGTCACTCTGTCCTTGAGTGCATCACCTTTTGCTGCTTTCTGAGAAGATGCCATGTTTTCTGTTATGTTCTTCTAGCAAATGGCATTTTTCCATGAGACAGATGATTTTACCAAGATAATGTTTGTTTAATTGGAAATCTCACTTCATTTATACTGTAAAACAGCAGCCTAAGATAAAACTCTTAACACTAATCTTTCATGTTTCCTGAAAATAGGTAGAATAAGGTTTAATACTGACAAAAGGGTGTATTATTTTTAACTTGGGAAGGAGGAAGATGAAGAGTTTGTCACCCATGAACAGTTTTTTCACCTCCACATACTCTTGTTTCTGAACCACTGTTGTCCTGACCCCAATCTGTCTTTGTAAGAGAGATGTACTTTCCATCACAGTTCCAGGCATTTATAACTTTGATTTTATGGTGCTAATAGGATAACAGCCTATGCATATGCACAGTGTCGGGGCAAAGCCTGCAGTGAACCAGAGGGCACACAACTGACAATGTTTAAGATGCAAAGAAGACTTCTCCACAAAAAAGTAGTTTACCAGAGTCCTTATAATCACTGACAGAGTCATTTGATTACATCATGTAATTATCAGAATAATCCTGTCAAGTAGCTTTCATTTGTCAACAAAATATGATGTCATAAATTTGCAATTATTTTGTCAAAGAGGGATGTTGCCATGTCCTCTACTCCTGGTGGTGAAGGAAAGTGATTTAGCCTGACACTTTATTGCCTATATGGACAGGTAACTTCAACTCTACTGTTGAATCATTGAGATGTGGCACAAATAGACAGGATATGAGGAAGAATTTTATTAGAGGAGAAAGCATAATTCTTCTGTATTTCAATTTCAACACCTATTATTAGTTTATTAATAATAATATTCCTATCTCATAGTAATGTTTTACAGATCTAATAGTGCTTTAGCCAGAAAGTTTAATGTGTATATTACAGAAGTTATTTAAAATAGATCTGAAACGTGATCAGTAATTCAAACTGATTTAAACTTCATAATGACTTCAAACCTTAGAACATTCTTTTTAGTACAGAGGATATGAAGGTGGAATAAGCTTAATTTAAAATGCTGTTAAAATCCCATGATTTTAAGCCAGAGATATTTTATAAGGAAAGGAACATAGCTGGTAAGGTAAAATCTGGCACATCTAAACAATCAACAGTAATTTTTTTTTATTTCCAGTATTAAATCTAAGATTGGTTTTTGTATTTCATTGTCTGAATAAGAGATTAGATTTCACACATTTATTTGCCATGACAAATTTTTGTACTCTCTGAAGTGAGGTACCAGTGGATAGCGGAAGACCTCAACATATAAAATAAAGAAATAAATACTAGTATTCACACACTTGCCTAGTTAGAACTTACCAGTGTCTGTTCATTTAAAGTCATGTTTTGTTGACATTTATGGAATTTTCCTGTTTCTTTAATTTCTGCAGAAAAAGCTGGAGACATCCAGGCTATCAATTATGCTTAGGAAAGATGAGTATTTACCAGAATGTTCAGTGGGGGGATTTCATACATATCCAGCTGAAATGTTAAATGAATTTTTTCCTACTGAGTGGACATCTGTTTGAGGGTTCTGCCTGGAAAACATACACCTAAGGACATCATTGTGAGAAAAATCTGGAAAGCTCATTACATTATAAAGGAAAATGCCAAATATTCATCAAAGAAATCCTAGATGTAGGAACTTGATCTTGCCTCAAAAGAAAATGAAGGCATACTGTGTAGTCACAGAGCTTAATGAGCGCAGCCCAAATTTCAAATAGCAATTAACTGCCATGAGTGAGAAATATAATCATGAATCATGTGGCTGAATGGTTTTGATTAATGTATGTTTTTTCAAAAAAGTTGATCTACTTAAGAGTAAATCCTGAACATTAAGGGAGGTAAAATTCTGTAATTTACAATGTATATGGGTGTTAATGAGAATACAAAACGGTACAATATGTAGCATTAGCTAATTTTGTTCATTAAAAAAAGTGCAAATCAGCTGCAGAACACTAATTTATAATGCAACGAAGCATCTGAAAAAATGTGATTATTTTTCTGACTAGGAATGGCAAACTGTTTTTATGACACTATTGCACTGGCTGTATCTATCAAGAATCCACATTCCATATCTTTTCATTTCTGTTGCAAATGCGTGATCTTTCATTGAAGTCCTTACTAGGGAATGAAGCTGCAACGTGAGTAGGGATATGAACTTCAACCAAAAATAAAAGCAACAAAACAAAAGCCCCAAACAAATGCACAAATTATAACTTAAGCTCTTAAATTATGACCATAACTAGGCCTGGCTAAGAAAAATTGGTAAACTCCTATCTTATAAGACCTGAAAGCCTTGTTCTCGAAATTATTTCAGTGAATCCAAGCCACCACTACTTTTTCACTTTCAAACCATAGATCCACAATGCATTTTAATTTCCTACAGTTGCCTTAGATACTGTAGCTGCTGACAGTTCCTATCCTGCAGTAACTACTGTTGTGCTTACAAGTTTGCTGTACTCTTTGCCTCCACAGTAGTTTTCTTCATTTTGAACATTACATGCCTCTTGTATTCAAGTTCAGGTGTAGCATCAGGGGACGAAACTCATCTATGATACACAGTTTTAGCTAGACCAAGTGTCAGCACTGGTGCAGCTCGAGGACCTCTGTTCAGGTCAGGCTCTAACACAGTGTTTGTCATGCTTTGTACTACAGAAAAACAGCAGGCAATTTCCCATGATAAGTAATCCTCTTGGTTAAATTTTTTAACAGCTGGAAATTGGCTACAGGGAGAGGTCAAGAATTTGAAGTTTATTTTCTCTTTTTCTTGGATTTTTTTTTTCAAAATATAACTATTGTTCTTGTCATGTGTAGGTTTCTTTATTTTTTATAAGTTCATATAAATAACAAAGTATAAAACAAGGTTTTCTAATAGATTACTGACGTATGAAAATAGGGAAGAGTAACCCTATATGCAATGGCATTTCCCTTCCAACAGCAGCACCGCATGATCAAAAAGATTGTAATTCCACTTTGATTTCAACTAGTAACACTTAGGCTTGGAATTTTCAGTCATAGTCTTCGTTTTTCTGATAAAAAATATATGCCCAAGAGACTCGAACAGAGCAGTTTTACTCTGTTGGAGAATATCAGAGCAGAGAATTCTCATGGGGTGTACCTCTGGTGCCTTGAAACTTAGGTTGTCTTGGGAGATTTCTTGCTTTGAAAGTCAAAATAATTTCAAGGTGTATATGCCATGACAAGCTGCATAAGTTAATGCCTGTGATTATGTTTTGAGTGTCAGAGGAGGGGTGGTTGGTGCTGTCGTATAAAACCTTTCTCAAATGTAGTTGCTGAAAATCTCCATGCCTGCCTCAAAACCAAAGGCTGTTTCTCCTCTGTGCTGGAAATTGCAAATGTCAGCTGACTGCAGAAAGCAGATCCACATTGGCTCTCTCAGCAGCAGGTTTGCAAATAAGCAGTAAATTCCAGGGTGGTGGCTAAGAGAACACATCACAACAGAGTGGATCAGTGTAAATCCTCCTCAATGTGGAAGTGTTTCCTTTTGCTTGGAATTGTGTATTTTCCCTCTTGATCGGCTAGAAATTAGTAACAGAGGTTGCTCTGCCCACAAGTAGAGCAATATCAATGGAATGACTATGTTAAGCACTGTAAAGCCACTTTCAGGAAGATGATTTCCAGTTGTCTGCTGTTGTAGGGTAAGAAAGGTGGGTAGTTACTGTCATAAGAGAGTATTAATTATGTTTATCTTTTAAAAGTGATGGATTATTAGAATTTTTTACCTAATAAGATGAAACCTCCTTTAAAAAATAAAACTAATTCAAATGTGTGTTTTGAAAACTAAAATGGTAATTAAAATAACAGGAAGCAACACAGTTCAGAAAGGAGTCTGTGTGGCAGTAAGCTAGTTTATTTCTGTTCTTTGAAGAAATCAGATAAGTAAGGTGTGCAATGACCCATATGGTTATCATTCTCTGCACATATCTGTTAAGTTGATTAAAAACCACTGTACTTCTATTGATTTAAAGAAGAGTGGTAGCCATACAAAACCATGCTGAAGAAAATCAGACTAACGGGATCTGGGACTTCACTGTTCCCTGAGTGATTCTGCAAGAGTTTTAGACTTTATGTGTGTTATATATATGTGTATATGTAATACACACTATGTTTGTACATGTATGTGTTCCACATGTCTGGTTTAGTAAGCTTTCAAATTAAATGTGTTTGTAAAGCACAGCACAATTTGACTGAATCTCTCATCTAAGTGTCTGTTCTGTCCAGCCTTAGGGGTAACCTCATGTATATGTGTTGTCTTTATCTGCTCACTATTTAAATGTAGCATTTTATAGGACAGAAATATCTTTAGAAGTAATTGAGAAGTGATAGGTCTGGCACTTACATATGCACCAAAAAAGAAAATCTAAAGGAGTCTAAATATGGGCGATTGGCCAGATTCAAGTAAAATTCTCAATTTAGAAAGATTGTGCAAATAAGAAAGCATCTATTTAATTAATACAAGCTTACAGAACCTTCAGTAGAACTCATGTACATAACTCTCCTCAGTCCTACTGAATATTTAGGATAAAGAACTTCAATGATGAGTTAATTCTTTCTCTGTTATGCTAGCCTGGAATAATGGCCACCTGAACAGTAACAGAAGTGATAAATGACTTGGACTCTAAATTTAAAATAAAAATATTTCCTGTTGTTAACAAGATTATATGGAAACCACCAAACATAGTGAAAGAAGGAAATTGAAACTGATCCGAGAATGTTATCTGGAAAGATCTTTTTGTAAATGCTGAGTTTTAGGGGTGTTGTTTTTAATTCTTATGTCTATTTTTCTTCTGTCACTTTCATTCTCCTTTTCTGCCACTTGTCTTTTATCAACATACTTTCCTTCCCTCTGGCTCTTCTTTGCACTACTTTGTCCTTTTTCTTGTACCTGTGCATTTTTTTTATCCTTGCTTGTTTCTTTCTTGAGCTTGTTTTTCAATCTCATCTTTATTTCTTTTATTGTTATTCAGGAACTATTCTCTAACCATAATTCACTTCTTAGTCTTATTTTAGTCATAACAGCTGTATTCATCCCTAAATATGAGGGGAAATAGAGAAATTTCAAAAATAAAAAAGTAAATATAATAGCATAAATAAAGATGGAAGACCAGCAACTATGTTTTGGAAGAAAATTACCCAGTTTACTTTTTGTATCTTTACATATTGTTCCTCCAGAGGATTTGGATGGCTGCATATTCATGAGAATTGCAGTTTTCCGTGAACTAGAAAATGTATGCCAGGAATACACGCACAGTGATGCGAAGGTTTGTGTTGGGAATACACTTATCTTTGCTTGCTGTTCAGAATTCTGTAGCTAAAGAGAGAAGGAAACAGGCACAGCACCATGCACTTGAGGCTCCAAGACTCAGTACTGCTTCTGTGTGCTTTCAGATCTTAAAATAGGACAGGTATGACCTAGATAACTCCAAGCACATGATTGTTTTCTGTGGGAGCACCCTGGGACACTGTCATAAAGCTCAGGCAGCCTGTACTTTTACCTGAAGCAAGACCAACTAACCCACATAAGAGCGGTGTTGACTAACAGAACTGGGCCTGAATCACCCACCGTGGGTCACAGGAGACACGAAAATGCCCACCAGCTCTCAAAACAACTCCTCTGAAGAGCAGAAGGAGTTTGTAGCAGATGGGTGCTTACTATTCTGTGACTGTACCATTTTCAATCTGGTGCTAGGATTCTGAAAGTCAGACTTTTGCTCTATTGTCAAACTGTAGCTTAGATAAATCCCCAGTCAATAGTAGTGAAATACCATAAATGAGTCACTCATCAAGCAAGTGCTAAAGCTGTAACAGATTATGGACAATAAATGGTTCCACTGTGTTTACAGGTTGGTTGTTGTGGTTGTCATTCCAATCCCCCTTGTTTTGACATTCTGCCCACTTTGCTGTTTTCCCTGCAATTTAAAGAAAAAATTCATTTGGAAAAAAAGCAACCAAACAAACACCATCACCACCTCAACCCCCAAAATCATTTAACTGAAAAAAATAAATATAGCCAGGTAGGAACTGAAATCATCACTAAATGACAGCTTCTACTCCCACAGGAGTCCTTGAGCATTGCTTGTAAGGGAGCAGAAGACTTGGGATAATGAGATACAACTTACATCTCTCCAACAGTGTAATCTCAAAAAGTGCTTCCCAAAATGATCTCTTTCCCAGCTGTTTGCCATTGCAGAAAAAATTCCAGGTTTGAGGGTCTGCAAGGAATGCATTTTTCCTGCCATTAAGATGGCACTGAGAAGCCTAGCTAAGGCTAAATTTTAATATATCTATGTCCTTATCTATCTAGAAATATAGGCATCTAGGTATGTCTAAAAATACCTATGCAAACAGAGTAAATTGACAGTTTCTAGAGTCAGTCCTGGTCCCTAATGAGCGTTGTAGGCTGGTGATTAGTAAGTATTCCCTCTTGTGCCTTCTCTAGAAGTGACTGTAAGGCTTCAGCCTCTTGCCACTGTTGCACTTGCTCCTCCATCTGACAAAGCTTTAGGAACATTAGAAACGTTGTGTGCTTTTTCAATCTCCTTTTTCTTCCCCAACCTGTGTAACATGTTCCATTACTATGCTTGACATTCTCCTCCCTGCTCTGTATCAAATTTATTCACTGTGTTAGAATGCTGTTTGGACATTTAGTTTTACAAAACTGCCTGTCTAAATTTTATTTTTACAAATAATGCTCTCCAATAACTCAACTATAAATGTTTTGTTTTTTCCATGAGAAGTACTATGGAAATATCAGTATTTAAAGCAAACTCATTTGTGTTCTGGGAGGAGGGGAAGGGGAGAAGACCTTTCACAGGTATTTAAATAAAAAACCCAAACCTCCCCCTGTTTGTTCTCTGGGCATTGGTCTACTATTTGTTACCTTTTGAATCGCCACATACATTCTTGTAACAAAGTGATGAGTATGCCTTTTTACTTCTTCTTCTTCTTCTTCTTTTTTTTTTTTTTTTTTTTTTTTTCTTTTTTTTTTTTTTTTTTTTTCCCCTTTAAGAACATGAAAATTGTGAGAATTGTTCATAGAAGCAGCTAGAACTGTTTCATTTCAGGTCACTGGGTTGGAAGATCTTACGTGTTTTTTTAGTAGAGGATTAACAAGTCCATGTGACTGAGATGCTCAGTTATAGAGGACAAGGAAGAGTTTTGAGTGTGTAGCTTCTGTGCAATGTAAGGATGAAGTGAATGCTTTTAAGTGTATTAAGAATTTCCAGTAATGAAAACTAACTGAGCAGCAATTTATCAATTCATACATTTTATATCATTGAATGGTATTAAAAGAAGTTGATTGTTGAGTATAAATTATAATACTCTGTTATATGTAGGGCTAGTTTAGCCCCGAGACTTGATAGGGGTGAAAACAAGCTGAAAGTTTTTGTTAAAATCAGTATGGCATGTGAAAACCATATGTTTTGCCAAATCAGCACTGATTCCTTTCACAGAGGAAAGCAGGGACTACTGTAATCAATAAATGATCATTTTGTTTCCATGTTTTTAGAAATTAATTAGAGGCCAATAGAGTGGTTGATTTAGTAAGCCAGTGATGTCTGAGTGACGTAGATGCTGTGAAAAGGGAACTAGAAGAGTTATTAACTGAGCAGTGAGTTATGAACCTCCCAAAAGAAAGGAAAGCAGAGGAACAATAAAGGGTAACAGTATTCAAGATTATTCTGAGTTTTAGAATTAATGAAGGTTTATTTCTCACTCCCCCTAGTTAGGGGATGCACTCTACTGAACTGAGGCGCTGCTGACATAATTCACTTGATGTATATATTTCAATTTCCATTTGCACATAGAGATTATAAAATGTTTCTTAGGGTATAGCCCAAATTCTTCTATTATTGTTCTTTTAAAGACATCCTCTGTTTCAGTAAGTTTCTTAGATTTTTAACTCTGTGTTTAATCAATACTGCTTTGACAGAGATCCTTTTGGTGTGACCCCACCCCTGGATCTATCTGATATAGCAGATGCTTTGACTTAGGTTTTCATACAGGTCCAAGATATTTCCTTCTTTTCTAAGATTAGTAACAAAACAAAATCATCAATCAGTTTGACAAACGTTGGCATTTGTTGGCATTTGCTATGTTGTTGACGCATAGAAATCTAGTATTTTTTGAAGCTTTTGCCTCCTGCAAGTCTTTCTATAATGTTGGTGGATTTCCAAATCTTAAATCGATATGCCAAGATAGAAAATGACATTTGAGTTGAAAATTTTGTGGTTTTGATTGTTTGTGGTTTTTTTTTTATACAATTTTTTTTAAAGCTATTGGATGCTTATATGTTTGAGGGGGGTGAGTTTTTTGTTTGTGACTTTATTTGGTTTTTATACAGCTGTATACATTCGGAAAAAAAACCTTTGAACATATTCACTTCTCTGACTTTTCACATTGCATCTGATTGGGACTGTAGGCTATTGTTCCTTCAGAGCTCTGGACAACATCTATTTTGGTGCTAGCCAGATCTTTTGAGCTTTGGTTCCATGATGGTTGAGCTCTCGGAAGAGCTGGAGACAATAGCAGAGTCTGTCTCTAAACTCTCCCTGAGTTTACCACTTTGTTAGTGAGATGAAAAATCTGAAAGTTGATCATTTTTACTAGAATGTTATTTGCCGATAGTGAAATATGTTGGGTTATTTATCCATAGCCATAAAATCCAAGACTTCATTAAAGTATGTTTTCACATAGAATGTACTTTACTTCCGTCAGTCTGGAAATGCTGCACACTTCCAGTGAGCTTTAATTAAACTTACTTGATCTGTTTGGTTGAAAAGAGAAAGAAAAGGAAAAATGTTCCTGGAAAGTCCACTGCTGCTTCTGGATTTGAAGAGAGATAGTCTGAAAAGTCTGAAACATTTACATAACTAGTAAGCCTGAAGCAATTGACTGGGAATTAATAATCCTGTGGACAGAAGGATGGTTGCGGCTTTGCTGGCAACCATGATCAGGGTTCACAGAAAAGCATTCTGCTGCCCTTCAATGTTCCACCTGTGCCTTCTGCAGAGCTGCTTCCCTCTGGTTTGCCCTTCTGAGCTGCTCGGTGTGATGGGATGATTTGTGCTTGCCAAAAGGCATCAGCAGGATTTTCTTTCAAGCTGAGACCCTTTTGTGATACTCAGATCATGCAAAAGGAGTGTGAATATGTCTGTAAGTCTATTTACATGGCCTTTACTCTTTCTCCTGAAAGTCTGATTTTGGTGACAGTTTTACACCCAGTGGATTATAAAACTTTCAATCTGTTTTCAACATCATCTTCTGAATGCTGTTAAATTCTTTATTGCCTTATTTATTAGTGACTATGTGTCTAAAATGCAATTAAAATAAGAATTATATTGTTAGTTCAGATCAGTAGAGAACTGAAAAGTTGCCTTTCTTACAGCAAAACAAGTGAAATCATCATTCTCACATATTCAGACCTCTCAGACAAGACAGTGATTAAATCTAACATAAAATAAACTATTAATGCAATGCAGTGTAAATTAAGATCGTGTCCAGAGCAAAATGTGCTTAATATGCTAACTCTAAACTGTTCTCCATCTCTTTGGATCTAACAACCATTTTCAAGTACTGCAACTCAGAATATGCAATTTAGTTCCACTTGACCAACAAAGAAATGCAAGAAGAACTTGCATTAGCAGTGCATTCTTCAATTAATGTTCAAGTACATTGAGATTCATCATGAAAATTCTAGATGAGTACATACAGCATTAATCGACCCAGTTGTTTTTATTGGGACTTTTATATACAAGCTCTCCAATTACAAAAACATTTTTGGCTAGAACACAACAGAGATATATCAGTAAGAAAATAATGTATTTTAAAAAAACCTCCTAGATTTAGCTGAAATTTTTGTCCCTATGCTGTGCTTGGAATAGAGTGAGACTCCAAATAGGATCAGTGTAGGCAAAAAGTAGAATAAATCAGTAAAAATGCAATGTAGGAAATAGTTGTTTCTAAATATTATGAACTTTTAGTGAAATGCTGGTGAAATTTGGCAGATCATATGTTTCTTTGAATAATAAACATGGTCATTTTTACACTCTTATTAGACACATCTAATTGAGAGTTGTTTTTCTTTTTTTAAATTTGATATTAAGCTTACATTCAGTTCAGACCCAGGCTAACATGAGCAGTACTGTCTACAAAAGTTTGCTTCAACTGAGTAATAATAGCAATTTCTGTTATGAAGGCACCTGATTGTATGGAAGGAAAAACATGGAGAAAACAGTCACAGCAGATCATTTGTGAGTCACTCTCAAACTGTCACTGTGAGAGAATAATATCCCTCATGTCCTGTAATTTGTTTCCTTGGTTGGGATCCCCAGGAAATATGCATTAAAAGAGCTGCAGTGTGCCTCAGTGTTAATTTTTCAATGTCCTCCATTCCAGTTACATAACTCACTAATTTGAAAGTTTCAAGAACCATTATGTGATTTACAAAATGCAACATTTCTCCCAGCATTTCCATCCCTTCAAACAGAGCTCTGTATCTCAGATTAATGATATTCCTTGTAGGACTCTGAAAACGGATTTCTCATTAACAAACTGGTTTAAGGAGAAAATAGCCCACTAAACCCTGAAGACATGAAACTACTATTTTCTCAAACAGAAAAGGCTTATTCTGGTTTTAAAGTACATTTCCCCTTGTGTGCTCTGATCTATTGTCAGTAAAAGTCAGTGGGCAAAAGGCCTTGATTTCTTTCCTCTTTTACAGTAGCACATTTTTAACAGTGAGCAGCTATTCATTAGCTTATGGAAGTCTTCCTTTTGCCACCTCTTGAGACATTTTCAGTAGATTATATAATCCTCTGCATTTTTTTACTGTCACTGAAACCCCAAACCAAACAATTTGTGAGTTTTTAAGGAATTTAAATGAATCCATTTAAAAGCATTTAAAGGTGATTTTCATAAACC
>JAWWEV010000169.1:10201307-10239780 GCA_035583235.1 Hafferia zeledoni | reverse complement strand
CTTCTGACATTTATTTAAGCCATCTATGATCATGACACAGAGGCCTAAAGTTTTAACCTTCAGCATATGAATGACAGTACAGGATAAGTTAGTTTGGAAAGTCAGCTTTCAATCTAGTCCCAAATACAAAATGGGAATGTGGGTGTGTGTATATTAAAAAGTACTGACAATATAGTAAATTTCTATGATGCAAATATAACTGTTTATTTATAATTTTGTCAATCTTCTAAAGTTACATAAAGGACTCACTCAAAACCTTTTTCCAGGTGATATTTGAAATAGTGACTGTTCCCTTCACAGCTGTAATTTCTGAATGTCAAACTCAGATTAGCATTCTGTCCAAAATATCTGCAGAGTAACCAGACTTGTAAGCTGCAAAAATCTGCTTGTTACTTCATGTCTGTTTTAAAGAAATCATCTTCTATAATCAGAGGTTGAAAGACAGGATAAAAATTTTCCATTTTCTCAGAGTAGCAGAATTCCCACTGAAAATGTTAGTGCTAAATTTTTGTAGTCAATGCTTGTCTATTCACATGAGTAAGGAGAGTTTATGTATAAAAAGTTACTGCTTGAGTATCTTTGTCCAGTTGGCATAAGTGAGAGTAGTTTTTAGCACGAGGAAAACCTGAAAACATTTTCTGCCTTCCTTAATACTGTGCTCTCTACACCAACATGGATCTGAAACCAAATCTTTCCCTTTCTTTTGTTGTCATGCCCTCAAAGCTATCATGCAATTTATCCACATTTCCAGCAAGGAATATTTCCCACTTTCAAAATTCTAGTGCATTGTCCATAAAATGTCACATTATTCTCTTCATTGTTCAGGGATAGAAATGTATTTTTATTTGAAGCTGCCTTACCTGGGATAAGGATGAATGAAACCAAGTGAGACTTCACCAAAGCACCATTTTTCTGTTTTTCAGAGTTCAAAAGGTTACAGTGCACACACAGGCCTAACACAAGTTCCAACAGCCAGCATCAAACCTGTTCTTAGGACTTTCATCAAGGTCTTTTCTATTAGTCTTTATCAAAAAAGAACAAGCTGCAAGATGCTGCCACTGTTGTCATCTAATGAATGTAACTCCTGCTTGAAACCTGTGATGAAGTTTTATCATTTCTCAAAATGAATGCAATTAAGATAAACAGCAAATCAATCAGAATACACAAGGCACTGAACAAAAGTAGTGGTACGTTGCAGCTTTGAGCTGGCAAAAGATTCTCTCAAGCACTTGCTTCTCTGGTTATCTGCAACTCAGATGCCAAAATTGCTGTAGGTCAAATGATATCAGAAATGCTGTACTTTGACCCATGTTAGTTTTGCAGTTTCTTTCCTTTGACGATTGCAAAAAATCAAGAACAAACAAGAGTTCAAAGATAATTTTACTAGTAATTATATATAGTATATAAGCACACTCCGCCCCACCTCTGTTGAATTTATGTATTATCCTTCTGCCACTACCTGGCAAATCTTTCTGTCTCCAGAGTAGCAACCACATCTTCTTTATGCAAGTATTTTGCATCACATTCTAAACACCTCTGTAAGAGTGGAAATGTTAGTAAAATGGAGGGCTACCAAGGGCTTTTTTCCTAAAGCAAGTGCAAAATGAAAATGAAAAAATGAGGTAAGAGAAGTACTTGCAGAGCAAAGGTCTTTGGATTTCATCAAACTGTCCCCTATTCACAGCCACTGTGAAGTACATAAAGTATTGCCATATCTCTTAATTTCCCAGATGCCTGGAAAACATTATGTCTGAGTCCTTACTTTGTTTGGTACAAGACATTGAAGGTGATTCTTAATTCTTAGGATTTATCTTTAGATCTGGTGGTGGAGAGAACAAATTTAAGACGTCGTTGTAGGATGGATTTGCAACATATACACTCTTTATTGGGGGAAAAGGGGCAGCACAGGAAACATATTCAGTATTACTTTAAGCTAAAAAACGTATCTCTAATTACTACTGGTTGTCATTTTGGTACTTAGTTCTGTTGCCTGGGTTAGACAGATAAAGCCCATTACAGCTTTTGCAGGCAATATTTCCAATAATTCACATTTGCATCTTCTCAATGAAATAGAAGAGAAAGATGTGTTTTTCCTGTTTAATAAGTATGGAGAAGGTGTGTATTGGTGTGCTGCTTGTTTTGAATAGAAGGGTTCTCTTTTTTTTTTTTTTTTTTCTTTTTGTTTTCAATGAGAATTTGTCCTGCTTAGATACTTAATGCTCTAAGTCCTTCCTGGTTTTCTTTGGCAATATTTCTGGCACAGGGATATTTTTCTTTCTTTTCATCAAAATGCATTTGAGTATCAATTCTCCCCAGTGTGTGTGTTTATGTGGCAGTAGGGAAATTCTTAGAAAGCATTAGCAGGATACCCAAAGAGCCACAGGGAAATTCCAAGAAAGCATCTGGAGCATTCTTTAAAAGCGTTATGAGGTTGAGAGATAGGATTCCTAGAAAGTAGTTTGAAAATTCCTGAAAAGTAGTGGAAAAGCTCTGTAAGTAGAAGAGAAATTCCTGGGAAGCAGCATTGCTAAATTCCTAGAAGGAATCAGTAATTTTCCCAGAAAATCCTAGGGGAAATTCCTGCAGAGTACTGGGAATATTAGTGGTGAGCAAAAGGAAGCACCTGCAGAGAATCTGCAGAAGCATATGTAAGATTCCTAGGAAGCAGTTGAGAATTTTCTAGGAAGCATGTAAAATTCCTAGAAACCATTGAGGTAAAATTCACAGAAAGCAACAGGAAGGATTCAAGGAAGCACACAGAAAATTCTTAGAGAGCATGAGAAGTTCTGAGGGCTTTGGGAAAATGAAAGTGTGGAGAAAATAATTGTAGAAGTAGTGGGCATAAGAAAGCAATTGAAAAATTCCTAGAAAGCACAGGGGATATTTCTGAAAATCTATAGTAAGAAATTCCCAGAAAGCATCAAGAGCATTACTAGATATCATTTGGAAAAGTCCTAGGAAAGAACAACAAAATTTCCTGGAAAACAGAGGGAAAACTCTTAGAAAGCATAAGCATAATTTAAATTCCTGGGAAAATGTTACAGAACAGTTTTATTAAGTGTTTAAGGAAAAAAAAACAGTGTTTGCAGATACCAGCCAAGGAAATATACACTGTCACTGTAGGAGTTTAAACATTTTTGGTGTTGCTGTAGTTCTACCACAACTTGAATGTGCCAATTCCTGCATAGAATGTTTTGAAAGAGGTTTTCATTGTTCTTGATGCCTGAACAGTTACTGTTGGCTGTGTCAAGGAAAAGAGATTGATGATAATGGGGAGTTTGTTTCAAGATTTGGGTCCAAGCTAATATGATATTTCTCCTCTAGCTGTAGAATGTGCTGAGAAGAAAGAATTGCTTTACCTGATAGTTTGCAGACTCCCTGATGGTATCTCATTAGCTCTTAAAGTATTGCTACATTTCATGAAGTTCAAAATCTTCTGTTACCAGCAGATCCCTTCTACAGAGGTCATTTTCTTCCAATATGCCTGGAAGCCAAGCTCAAAATCTATATGGGCATTAGTTCTCTGTTAGCTACAATCAGTTACAAAAGCAGTAAACCTTAGTATGTAAAGGTTTCCCTTTCCCCACCTCCTTTAAATCCACATTATCTTATTGTGCTTGGCCTTCAAAGAATTTTTATACAAAAATTATTTATTCCGGGTTGTCTTTTTTTTTTTTTTTTTTTTTTCTCCCCACCATTTTTAGCGAAATCACATTGATTTCATATCTGAGAGTGATAATGAAGTATTATCCTATAATCATGATGTAATTTTACATAGCAGACGCAAAGTGTATTTTGGAATTTCAATGTGTTTTTCTACCATTTTAATTTGAGATTGTCTATTCTGTTGTGACCCTCCCTTTTCTCATTGCCTTCTTTCTCCCTTCAATAAAAGGCACTCTATATTTCTTCATTATGTTTTTAGAAGATTAGCCTGAGAACCAAACTATTAGTTTTAAGTCTCATGTTCACACAATAATTCTCTGCAGGACACTAAACCATCCCATTAGTTTGCCTCCATACCACTCCATGCAACCCTTTTCTGTTGCAAAGGTGTTCTTATGCTAAACAACATTGGATTGGCAGTTAAATGCCACCCTGACACCCCATCCGATCTCAGAAGATCAGCAGGGTCAGCCCCGGTTAGTACTTGGATGGGAGACCTCCTGGCAATCCCGGGGGCTGTAGGTTCTAGTCCTGAGGACTTCACTGTCACTGTCCAAGCTCGCTCGGCCGTGGCAGATGAACCTCAGGAGTTAAAGGGTGGGGCCAGTTCTGCGCACGCTGTGCCTCACCTAAAACATCCACTGCACAGGCTGGAAGGGCACACCCACGTGGGGAGAGCCCTTCCCAAATCTTCCTTCTCGAAGTCGAGCCATACGATACAATAACATTGAATTAACAGGTTCACTACAGAATTGCAGCCGGTACTATAATGCAGCTTGGTTAGAAAGTTTTATTCCATCAGCAGCTCCTGTTTTTCTACTCTAGCCATTCCAGCTGTATTACAGTACCAGGTGATCTTGTGTCCTTGATGATCTCAGACACTAAAATGTTAGTCCAAGTTCAGTGGGAGGTTTTGAAAAGTAATTTGTGAGTCTTAAACTGGTAAAATATTTGCATTTTACAATTTATGAAAGGATACTGTAAGGTGATACAGCTTATCTGCAATTCTCACACTAGACTTCTCAAAATAATGCCTGAGATTGTGTCCAGCTTTATGTATAAATTAGAAGGGTTAAGAGAAAAATACTTCTCAGTGGGCCAGAGTTGCTTTGCATTGTTAAAATTTGATCTTTTTTAAGAGAAGCCTATATGCTCATAAAACAAACATGAGTAAATGGTAAGAAATGGATGTTAAGAAGGCATAATAAAGATTTTGTGTCCCTCTCAGCTTAGATCATTCTTACTTCCTTCCCAAAACCCTTCCTATGTTCTCTTGTCTGCTTATATTGTTTGGATACTTTCTGCCTCACCCGGATGTTTGTCATTGCTACAGCTGCAGTTTCCATACCTGCCAGGAATAATCCTTTTGTCCCTTGTTCCCTGTGCAATTTTCAGTCCTTCATGAATCCACTGTTTGCTTCTTTTTGGCTGGGCTGATTCCAGCATGGCACATCCCTTATGGTTTTCCATCCTGTTTTCTCCAACTGTGTGGTGATTAGTGTGTCTCTTTGCTTCTGCCTGAGCTGAGCTGAACCTGGTGAAGATGTTGACCGTGTCCATATTTTCATAGAAACACACAACTCATGGAGAATTATTAACGATGCAATTTTGTAAGTTGTTGCATGCTGCCTTACAAAAACACGGCACAGGAAAGTCATAGAAGTGTACCCTGCTGATCATTTAGAAATGGCCAAACTTTCAGCAGCACAGAAACATTTTCAAGTATTAAAAAAAAAAAAAAGACCTTCATCATATTCACATAGAAACCTCACCAGTTTTTATCAGTAATGAAAATCAGAGCTGCAAATTGTCAAACCAAATTCGATAAGATAATTGCAGGCAGAAAGATTAAAGTGATAGCTCATTTACTCTAGCATTGCATCTCTGCTGATGAGTAGCAACAGCTCCCTCAGATGTTGAAATTATGCACTCATTTCTGTCCAGTGGAAAATGTTTCTTTTTTTATGTCTTCTGGATAGAGGTTACTAACCTTAATATTCACAGATTATACCTTTCAAAGCCTTTTAAAAGTATTTCTGTATATTTGAATAAATGAAAAACAAATATCTATAATAGTTATGGTAACTTTCTGCCTTTTTATTTTTGTTCAAACACAAATGTATCCACTCTTGGACAAGTATAGAATTTCTCATTGGCATTTTCCACCATAGACTTGATTTTTAGAACTAAATGCAAATAAAGTGGGGTGTAACAAAAGCAAAAATCATTTCAAGAAAATGATATTTCAGAGGGAGACAAGGACTTTCTTTTCTTTAGTCTTTCTTTAGCTCTTACAAGGTCTTGTTTTTGAAACTGTCCAGTGCCTGCATTTTTCTTGTGGATTCCCAGTAGTGTTGGTGCATATAATTACAAATTGTGTGGTGTATCTGAATGGTAATGGTTAGGAAAGGAAGCAAGTTCATGAAATAGGACAATTCTGCATTCTTTCCTTCTTGTCCTTTATTGTGGGAGTTTCTTCTTACTTAACAGGGAAGGTGTGAAGGGAAATCTGACTGGAACTCAATTTTCAGTACATTAATGTTATTCAGTCCAACTCAAATTGTATGGAATGATGATAAATAAAGCAGGTATTTGTTACAAAAGAATAGCAAAGATCATAAACCATTAGGAGAAGCAGAATTATACTTGCACATCTAAAGGCAGAAGAAGGACCTGTAAAAGAAGAGGATCAAACACAGAGCTAATTAGGTATAAATAGCATATTGCGTCCAGATTTCAAAACGCAATAGCTTCATATAAAATAACATTTTTTAAAGGATATGGTTCTGCCTTTGAAGGGGAGAGATTTGAGCTCCAGGGAATGGGCTTTTTCCAACCTTTCTTATTGCAGCCTGCCTTTCACTGTGTGTGTTGTTTCTAGCCTCAGTTCTGAACTGAATCTCATTTAGTAACACTGGAACACAGGACAAATACAAATGATAGAAAGTTAGCTATATGAAAGTGCATTCCTAAAAGCATCAAAGAAAAAAATTACATCAGAAAAATCGCCTCCAACACAAAGAGAAGCCAGAGCAGTAGTTAAAGGACTCATTTCTTAAACTAGATGTCAGCACTCCCAGCATGACTTGGTCTCCAAATTGCAGTACATAAATTGCCAAAACTCCTACTAACGTCATTCCTACAACAGTGTGTGCATGAGGAAAAAATTGTCAGTGTTCTGATTTGTGTTGCTGTGATTGACAAAGCCACAAAACAAGGGGTATAAACTAGTCACAGAAAAACTCAGAATCTTCCTAAAGAAGAGAAAGGAATGTCAGTCTCATGGAGTTTTCTTTCCAATGGAAACATTGCAAAAATTGAAAGAGATCAGCATATCAAACTATAGGGTTTCAATGCCATGTTTGGTGTTGAGTGGTTGAAATGGAATAGCCTACCCATATCACAGGCTTTGAATCAACTAACATCAGTTCTCTGCTTAGACATGCAAGTACTGTCAGGGAAATTGTAACCAACTGTGAAGCTATTAATGGTTTCCGTGGTCTATTTTCAGGGTCTTTGAGAAATGCTTTTAATCACTGGAAAGGTTTTATTACCCTTGATTGGCTGTGTAATGAGTTGAATAATGTTGACAAGTTTTTTAATTTTGGTTTCAGTTTTGTTGTTGGGTTTTTTGTCTGTTTGGTTTGTTTTGTTTTCTAATTCCAAGGTACCTTGAATCACAGGAAACGGTGAGAGTTCAGACTTTTTTTTTTTTTTATATCTTTCTTAGAGTGTTCTAGCATCTATTTCAACTTATCCTATTTATCTGTTTGAATTAGGGTAAATTGCTCTGCCCTTTCACACTTGGTTATTTGCTCTCCATTGTGTTCACTGTTCACACCAGTAAGTTCTTTGAGCTTGGACAGCCTCTGCAGCTTTGCTTTCTGGGGCAGCAAATTGGCAGGGCTGAAGCAGCATAAAGCAGGCTTTGAACAGGGGGAAACAAATCTGTTGTCCATAAAATTATTGGCAGAACTGAGCAGTTGTAATCAGCAAAGAAGGATCTTGATATCAAAAGAAGAATGGATGTGTACAGAAGGTCCCCAAGTTGTTGGCTGAGATGGAAATGGTATTGTATTCTACTGTGCTTCTGTAAAGCATTTTCTTGTTGCTTTTGCACAGTTGGGAGGGCTTTTTGGTTTTGTTTTTTTTCCTTTTGAAGTCCAAGGTAATTTTGATGAGCATGTATCATGATGACCATGTATCAGACCATGTCATAATGTACATTTAGACCATAGATTTCTTCTGCATAGTTTCACTGAAATCCTAAGCTTCATGAGTTTAACTGGAGCTCTGACCCAGTTTGTCTGTTCAGCAGCTATACCTCTACACAAAGATTTCTGAAATATCATCCTATCATCTTTATCTGTTTGGGGTTATTTTGCTTGCCTGCTTGTTTTTTTGTTTTTGTTTTTGTTTTTTTTGTTTGTTTGTTTTTTTGTTTGTTTTTTGTTGTTGTTGTTGTTGTTTGTCTGCTTTTTTTTTCTTCCCCAGTATGAACACATAGTAAAAGAAAAGGAGCTCATAGTCCCTAGTGCTTCTCTCTCTTTTTCCAGAAGTCTTATCCATTACAGCACTGATTGCTTTAGAGTAAAAGCAAAGGGTGTTAATTAATTACTTTGCACACTGAGACGTGTCTATAATTGCAGTTTTTAGGAGCAATGGCAAACATCAAGGTGGGAACACAGTCAAGCTATGAAAAGAAAGAGTGAAAAGAGGTTGTATCAACAGTGATACAGATAAACCAGACTGCTTTCAAACAGGATTGTTTAATATAATTTGTCAAAACAAAAGCCGCAAAAAAAGCCAGTCCAAAAAAAAAAGTGGTTGTGGAATGAAATAATGCTTCACTGCTACATTTTTTGAAGAGAATATTTTGTTGTCATTACCAAAGATCTGAATTAGTTTCACTGTTGCGTTGCTATGCCAACAGAAGACTCATCAGTTTGTTTCCTCCTGCTGTCAGAATAATACATTTCTGAGTTTAGTCCTCCAAGGAAGCCAACTGTAGCTTGAGTGAAATAGCTTAAATATCTTTAATAACTGAAAACAGTATCTTCAAATATATGCATATGGAATAGTCAGAAGATAAAGATTAGCTGTAGGTAAAATAGTTTGATTTCTTTTTGGGTTTTTTTGTTTGTTTGTTCAGGTTTATTTTGTTTTGAATGTGTCACCTTAATAATTAATAAAATGTATAAATAATAAAATAATTTAGGGAGAAACAAATTTTCATTTAATTTGGTACAACAGTGATGGATATAATTTAACGAATAGATGGAGTATTCTCTAAAGGTTTGACTACTGGCACTAGACCAACGTGTGATTAATTACCCAGTACAAGAGTTGATAAAAGTTAAAATCTGCAGAGGCTCAGCATGTATACAACAGTTACCTGAGTAGGCTGAAAGGAGAATTCTTGGCATGGCCTAGTAGATAATACCCATCGTAAGTCAGCCCACCCAGGGATACTGCCTGCTTCCCGTGCTACAAAATTGTACAAGCTGGAGGCATTAATATTAATCTGGCTTTGACATTGATATAATGCCCCTGGAATCTGGAAATCAGCTCTTTTCCAAAATTCATGAAGGTAGCCACCAAAGTCCTCTTCTTATTTTCCTGACCATGAAAAATAACTTTACCCAGTTTTCAGACATCTGGATTTCACACTTTAACTTATGCTCTTTACCTGATTAGGCTTCCCCTACTTCCAGCAGGAACATTTTAGATGCTGGTCAATAATGGAAGGCCATCATATTTCAGTAAGCCATTTCTATCTAGACAAACAGTTAGCATGTTCTGTAGCTGTATCCTGCTTACTAATGAGGATGGGATCAAGAGGTAGCTGAAGGTATGTCTGCACAATGACGGGGGAGGTATAGTAGTACCCAGAATTTTCAAACTGTCTCTGTTGCAATGGGCCAATGGTCAGAATCAGGTCTCAAGGTACCAAGGGCAGTATTTTGTGGGAATAAATGCATGGTACTTATTCACATGAGAGATGGCTGCCTCTCTCCTTGCTATTTGCATCTAAAGTTACTGTATGATAGTATGAGTTTCAGTGGCAAGTAACATACCCTGGGCTTGATCCAACATGACAGTTCCTGTATTTCTATTTACTATTTGAACTGAATAGGGATACTGTGATGAATAAGAGCATTCAGAATTAGGTTCCTAATAAATATAAATTATGTGTTTTATTTGTTGTATAATTTATTGTTTATTTATGCATCTTTCTTTGCATGAGTTAGCCTTTCATGCTAATTTCTTTGAAAGCTAGAATAATCAATAAGTTAACCAGGAGATATTTTTCAATTTAGCAAATATAAATGGCAACCTGGTGTTTCCTTATCTGTTTTATGAAGCATACAGAATAGCTTTTGGAATAATTATTAGTGTTATATGGGTTCAAAAAAGAACAGAAGGGAAAAAAGAGAAAAGCAGCAATTTAATAAATACTAGGTCATAGAATTCAGAGCTAGATAAAGCCTATTGTTTTATGGAATATACGTCCCATGTAAAATGGATATAGAGCAAATTGGGGTCCTGTTAAGCATTAAACTGATTATGCATTTGATAGTAGTTTGGTGGTATTCAGTTCCAATGCCGTACATACTAAATTCTGCTCAGTGAAGTCCCCCATAAAATTTTACATGGTTGCATCAGACATATTGCAAATCAAAACGTTGATGTGATTTCTGTGTATCATCAGCAATATCCTTGTGGGAGTGTGTGTGTTAACCCCTGCATACTGCATAGCGAAGATGAGAACTTATGGCTTTCTCTTAGATAAAAACAATAATGAAAGGACTGACATCTTCTCTGTTGAAGTGAATGAAGCTGTAATCGAGCAGGAACATCAATTTCAGCTGATGTAGGAGAGAAAACTGGTGGTGAAACATCAGGGAAAAAAATGTCATATCTCTCTAGGAGAGAAGCAAGACATTCTCTCGCTTGCCTGAGCCCTTGAAAGGAATGAGAGGAAATCAGATAACAGAAAATTTGATAGACAAACAAAAGAAGACAGTTTATTGCCATTTTTCCTCAGAAGAGTACATCAGGATGGTTAAATAATCACAGCAGAACTTTATTTTGAGTAGATTTTATTTGTCTGTGTATGTTATATGCAACTCATAGTAGAGTTCTGGACATTCTTTGGCACTTTGTGCCCAGCTTAAATTTTTACTGGAGGCAAAACATTCTGCTTTGCTAGATGGACTGACTGAGGCACCCAGCAGAGTGCATTAGTTGGACAGTCTGCTGGACTGGGAGAGGCAAAGACAGAGATGCAAAGTCTTCAGGGTCTAATTGTCACTCCTAGACATTCACTGAGTATTGAATTATTCATTATCCATTATGCTTCAGCTCCACAGGAGCTTAAGGCAAACTTATCTTGTCTGCAAGCTACTGTGGTGCTCTGTCTGCGAGATACAAGAGAAATCTGAGGCCCGAAGATGGGCGAGTGTTGGAGCTCCACCAAGCTGAACCCTTGCCAGGAGCGTGGCTGGATCCTGTGCCGTGCCCAGTTGCAGCTGCGTATTCCGTGTGCCACAGAGCCAAGAGGAGACAAAACAGCAGCTCAGAGGGCCCACGCGGTGCCTCACACTGCTCCAATGTTGTAAGATTACACTTCTCTAGTACCAAGGGTGGCAGCTTAGTGCCAGGAGCCCTCCCCATGTCATTGTGCAGATACGCCTCTTTAGGCTGTACTTTGCCCTGTTGCCTACTCTGCATTTCTAAATCACAATATCCAGCCTGCAGGGCTGACAGTCTAAGAAGGGAATACCACAGGCACAGCAGGTAAAGCCATCCCCCATGCTCTGTCTGCATCCAGAATAAATGAATGCCTGCTAGGAATAAATGTATCATTCACACAAATGAAAACTATGCATGAGAATTGTCCAGAGAAATCTGTGTGTTTAGCCTCAACAATGAAGGAAGCTACTTTTAATATGCAAGATGCATTTTTTGCTATTAATTCAGTTCTTTTCCAGTTATATACAACTCTTCATTTATATATTGAATAAAAATATAGTTAGATAAATCAAGTAATATTTTTTTTTCTTGGAGTAAGGGAAGTTATATTAATTCTTTAAGCTGTATTTAATTTTATTCCTGGAAGGCTTTGTGTGGCATTTACACTTTGATCTGTCTCAAGAATTTATGATTTTTATTCATGGAGTAAAAAAATCTACAGTTGGATAAAGGAATATAAAGAAAAAGGCAGGAGCAAAGGGTTCACTTATTTATAGGTAAGTAAGTAAGTACACAGGAATGCTGTTCTATGTCTTAGTAGTATGAATATGCTAATTTCTTTAAGTTCTGGGGTACCTATCAGAGCAAAAGCCAAGTACAATTACTTTAAAATTTATGCAGTAAACAAATGGGTTGGAACATTAAAAGGAGATTGTATTGCCCCCTCTGCATGTTTTAGTTTTAATTTGTTTTCTATTTAACAATTAAAACCAAGAATTTATTGAATAAATGAAGTTGGAATTTATTAATCAGGCTTAAATTCTCTATCTTAATTAATTCTGCAAGGAATTTAATGGATCAGGCTATTATAAAATTGAAAAAGCATAAAAACAAATTTTCACTTTTAAACTCCTGTTTTACTGTTTCATAGTTGGAGCTTGTCAAAAGTGATTATATAAGAAAGTGAGTAGAGTTAATATGTTAAAAGTATTGCAGCTTTGATACCTCTTTCCTGTTTTGAAAGCTTCTCATCTACATATTTTGCATGTTTCTGTTCTACTTGGATTCACTGATTGAGTGTACATTTAGCATGGAATGTATGCACCCTGTGCAGCAGAATGAGAAAGTTATATCTCCCAGAGTGCAGTGGCATAGCCAAAATGATCCATTGCCTAAGAGGGGATGTGTGTGGGCTCAGCTGGTTCCCATGCCAGTCTCTCCAAAAATATCAGGAGGCAGCACTCTGGCAGAAGCCACATTCCCCCTATGGAGAAAAGGCTGCCAAAGAAAGGCACTTCTGGAACTGGCCAGTTGTGGCAGTTCTCACCTCTGTCACTTTTAAAAACCATTTCTACATTTTAGGAAATTTGAACTTAGAAAGAAGGCTAAGTGTCCTCCTTGGGACCATTCAATTCATAACAAAATGGTCAGGCCATGAAGGAGAAACTATTTGGTTGGAAGGTTCTTTAGTTGGAAACAATCATAGACTTTTCGAATGTTTTTATAAATACTAAATCATTAATTGTATGGAAATCTCCTTAAACAGATGCATTTTATATAAACTATTAAAATGGTGTGGCTTTGAGCTTTCCCATGAATGCCTTGCAGCTTAATGAATGAGAATGTTAAAGCCTCTCATCTGTCCCAAAAACTCAGCCAAACTGAAGCTATGAAAAAGTGCCATTAATGGTCCATTAATTTTTTTTTTATTTTTTTATTTTTTTATTTTTTTTTTTTAAATTTTATGCCATGGTTACTGCATTACAAAGGCAGTAAGAGGAAGCTATACACCTCTTTATACTGGTAGCTGCTCCATAAGTGTATCACTGTAACAATCAATCATACTCTCGGAAATTCAGGCCCATGGATTCTTTTCTTTCAAGAGACTGACCTGAAGAGTTCAGTGCTGAAAAAGCAGCTGTTGAAGTGAGGTTTTTTCCTGACGACCTGTTTTGATTTTAGAATGACATATGGGAGAAGTGGGAAGGAGATGGTGATCTTGTTTCCCCAGGAACAGCTGTGTGCACACTCATGTATTGCAGGTGCCGCTGTGATATATTCCCCCTCCATCAGAGGGTTTTACTGGACAAACTGTGAGAGATGTTGAAAGTGATAAAAGGAATGCACCACTGTATTTGCTTTACAAGCAAGACACATAAGCAGAATGTTTTCTCACAGCCACCATGTAGAAGCATCCCTGGTGTCTTTATAAAAATTGATCTGCCTTTTGAAGCCATGAGCAATTTGAAATGACAGAATTGCAGTGTCCAAAAAGGGGATTAAGGGACTGGCCTCCTGGTAATACTGACAGCCCTCTAACACCATGTTACTAGACTATAGCAACCAGTTCCAAGCTTGTGATGCTGTGACTAAGCAAAGATTCAATAGAAAGATTAAACCATCGACCAACACACACTGATTTAAAATACACGTGTGTCTACATTTCAGAGCCGCATAATTCATACTTTGATTTAATTTTCTATAGAGTGATAGCACATGGCAACTGTATACCTCATGTGTAAGGAGGGATGACCAAATTCTTTTAGTGAAGAGTGGCTTTGGCTTAGAGACACTGAACTAATGCTGAAGTAATACAAAGTTTGTGAAAAACTGAAAATTGCCTATCTAAGACTAAATTGTAACTCCATGCAGGGTACAGGTTTCCTCTCAACACTGTCATTTAATCCTGCTTTTTCAAGAAGTTACTCTCTGGACTTGTGAAATGTGGGTGTGTTCAGCATATGATAGATAACAAGCAGTGAAAAAACACAGTAATAATAAATGCTGAATTTGTACTTCCTGGCAGGTGCTTGTAGCTTCCTGCATTCACTTAGAGGCTTTTCTTTTTTCTGCTGATGAACACAGAAAAGCTCTATTCAGAAAAAAATTCTTGCGTAATTTTCATGAAATGAAGTCCAAATATTGTTCCTGCAATGCTGAAAAATAATGTAACTCGTTTTAAAGGAAAAAGTAAATCCTGCTTTAACACACTACTGGATAAGGGTACCTACAGTAGAGATAAATGCAAACATTAAAGATAAATTTAATTGATTTATACAAGGTATATTTTTTTTTAGTTCATCTGAATATTTAACTTAGTATTTTGTTACAATAAAATCAAACATGTAAACAGCTTTTAGTAAAAAAGGGGTGAAAATATCAATACAACAAATTTTATTAAAATACCAAAAGAACATGAAACAGCATGTCAGGTAAACTTCCTGTGCTTCTGAGCCAAAGTAAAATCTTTCAAACACTCAAAGATGTTATATGCTTAAAATCAAAATTTTTCCAGGATTTGGTTTATTGTGTTTTGAGGAATCAAATCCCCTTTTTCTTTGTCCAATTCCAGTTCCTATTACCTATATAGTATAGTGGGAAATACTGTGGTAGAGACTTGGCACATTCAGGAAACAAAATGAGAATTCAAAACCTTGAAGATTTTTGCTATTTTAATACAATCCTGTTTTAATTTAAATGAGCTGCATTGAGATAGTAGTGCAATATTCTTAAGGAAAGAGAGAGCATGGGTAGCTGTACATGGTTTGGTTTTTTTCTCAAACAAATACGAGACATATCAGTAAACTCTACATAGTAAAGGGGGAAAATGACCTTTCTTAAGACTAATAGATGGCACATATTTTTTTATTTTCTTGCACCTTACCATAGAGTTGTTGTACTTGCAATTTGTATATTCTACGCTAACTCTGAAACGCATCTACATCTCTAGGGTTCTTCAAATTATCAGAATTTTTTTTTGTTCAGTTTCAGAATCCCCTGATTGAAACAGGTCAAGGTTTTAATAAATATGCTTTTATTTCGCATTTTAAACTAGAGGATTTCCTGTTTCTCAAACTCATCTTGCTGAAATGGAAACATGAAGACTGTGCCAACGTTACAAGTCCTCCATGAAGATGATGTGACGTTTCTATCACATTAATGATTTTGGACTGAATCCTGCTAAGGTTAATAGAATGCAAAACTTCTACCCTATTACTAAACATCCACTATACAGGAGCTTTGTACTGTATTTCTCTCCTACTATCATAAGCAAGTTTGTATGATGTGTTTGATGCATTTCTCAAATTAAATTCAGGTTTTGAATCAGTAAAATGCAGGGTTTCATACAGAAATAGTAAGACTGACTTTGTTTAGCGAAGGCTAAACTCAGAAAGTCAAAAAGGAATTTCACTTTTTTTTTTTGTTTTGTTTTTCCATTTTGATATGATACAATTCCTTCTGAATCTTTTCAGTCCAGAATCATCAATGATATAATCACATTAAAGCTTTTGGGGTTTTGGCAGAATTTAAAAAGAGGCAGTGATTTATAGTGATCCAGAAATAAAAGGCTATTATCTATATAGATCAGTAATGTTAATGGAAAAAGTGTATTAGTTTTACATAATACACTTGCTTTCTTCCAGGGCAATCTATATTCTGTATGTTGAAAGCAGAAATTATTTCCTTTCACATTTCTCCATCTTGTGCTCAACTGAATTTTCGATGCTAGTATAAAGAACAAGAGTAGTTATTTTACTATACTACATAATCTATTGAATTACTGCAGGTAGAATTTCAAAGTTTTCTCGGTGCAATATGAACAAAGTGTTTACTTCCTTCCCTCTTCATTGATATGTTTCACAAGATGTCAAGAGCTGAAACAATAAATGCTCATTTTTCAGAGTGTAACGGTAATCTTGTTACTCATTACTTTATGCTCAAACACAAATACCCTAAATAAATTTAAAGATGAGACAATATTTTAGAATTGAATACTTATGAGAGAGAAGCATTTGTAATCCTATCAGGACAAGTAACTACACTAGTCTGTGCTTAGCATTTAGTAGGTTAGAGGGAGTCAGTTTTTAAGATCAGAAGGGACAATCTGAGTCATACCATTCGATTTCCTTTACAGAATAGGAGAAAGAATCTCACCCTGCAGTTTGCGTCAAAATCTGTAATTTTTGTTTGAGGTAGAATGAGTGTGTTGAAGATTATGTCCTGACCTGCTGTAAAGATTTCAAGTAGTAAAGAATTCAGCACCCTGAATAAATTGCCTCAAGTTACTTGCTCATTCTTTAAGGAACAGAAAAATCAGTAGCAGGAAGATATACATGTATAGGTGGGTATCCTCTTCAGAAATGTGTTGAGTTCAAAAGAGAAGATATTTTTTGCTCACAGGTACAAGAGTATTAATAGTAAGCACTTTGCTGAATGATCCACAGGAGAAAAGATAGAGATTCTGTAGTTCTTAAATTTAAAAGCTGATCTCAATAAAGAATGTTCCCTGGAGGATATTTTATCTCTGAAATTGCTTTATCATGTTGGAGAGTAATTGTTCTTTCAGAATTTCACAAGCAACTTTTTGAACCATCTGAAATCTCACTATTTTTCAATGACAGAAAAAGCGTTAGTTAGAAAAGATAAAGGCAAATAATTGTCCAAGGTGCTTTGCAGATGTCACATTCAGGATTAAGAAATACCAGGCAGTCCAACATACTCTGCTTGGAGAAAGATGGTCCTGTTATCAAGGATTGTCTACTTTCCATTCTTTGAGTATCTGAGTTACTGTGACTTTGTTTGGGAAGTTATCTCATAGTCAGAGGAGATCCCATTGTCAGCAAGTTTACTGTGTTATTTAACTTATTTTCTCAGCCTTATTCCATTTCTTCTAGTTTCCGTTATCTGTGATGGGATATGTAGAGCTTGCAACAGACAACAATACATCAAGGGATAAAATGACCCAAAGTATTGTGATTTCACCTTGCCACCAAAGCTGCTGCTATAGTTTCTTTGTAATTTTTTTTTCTTTCTCACAATGAATGTTGTTTTATGTTTCCTCAGGGTCAGACAGCTTAAATTCTGATGAGGAGACCCAGAATATTAGTGGAGTAATTTACTTTCTTCCTTCCCCTGCCTTTAGAAGTACACTCAGAAATATAAAACACTTTACATACAGACAGACATCAATAAGTAATTAAAGACACTTTTTTGTACACTCTCTTTTTCTAGATCTCCAAAGGGAGACACACAGACAGAGAGATGGCCTTACAGTTTTGCTGTTTGCACTTTCCTCATTTGCTCTCAGCTCCTTGGCACAACATATTTTATTTACTTCGATGTATGCAAGGTCAGGATCTACATGGACAGCTTTGCAGCTGACTTGCCAAACAAGACCAATAGAAGTAACACTGCACTGAAAGTGTAATTAAGAGTATCAAGACAAATTAGAATGTAATGGATGACCTAAGGATGAAAGTACCACTTCCCATTGACTGTTCCCTGAGACAATCAGTCTCTTTCTATGCACTGAATTGTCCCTGATGCCTCTGTAAAGAACCAAACAAAGAACAGCGGGTGCATCATGGGCTGGGACAATTGTCTAAGTTTTGATTAGTTAGGATTTGTGGAGATAAACAAGAATTCTGAAGTGAAAGTGAGACTAGTTTGCCTATATATATAAAGACTGAAATACATACATTAGTATCTAGATAAGGTAATTAAAGGGGGGGTAGACCTTATCTAGTCTTATCTGTATCACTAGAAAGTACTGGGTACTGAGTAAATTATTTTTTAGCCTCTACTCAGACATAATGTCCATGGAAGCAAAGTAGCTATTGCACTTCTTTCTATCTTTCATTTTCTCACTTTCTCTGTATTTTTAGGTATGATGTCAAGTCAAGCACGTGCAAACATATACATCTTGGCCTTTTGCGGCCTGGATAAAGCAAATGTATAAGATTTTTTTTTTTTTTCTTGCAATATTATCCTAAAATAGCTTTTGGGGAAAGGGGAGCTTAGATTCTGGTAAAGTTTCTTTGCAAAACACCTAGCTTTAATAACATTTTTTGTAAAAAAACAGCAGGGATATATGAAAACCTGCAGATAAGGTGTTCCAACTGTCAGAAACAAACAGCAGAAGCAAAGATGCATAAGTAGGAGGAGGTACTATTTTTCAAATGTGCAGAATAGCAATGAATGATCATTGTCTCTTAAATGAATGGACAATAGCCTCTTTTTCCCACAATGGTACTGGGCTTGCCTAAGTGAATATGTGTATGAGTTCATAAAATATTAAATAAAATTATTATAGAGACCAGTTACTTCTTGAAAACCCCTCGGTTCAAGGTCTGTGCCTCCAAGACAGCCCACAGTACCTTTGTTTAAACATACATGCCGATGGCTCAGGGGAAGAGCTGATACTCCTGGTTTGCTTGCTTTTTCACCCAGGAATGGTCACAACAGTAATGGTTTGCTGGGAGAGGTAGAAAACTAAAAGTTGCATCAATCCTAGATGCTTTCTGATATATTAACATGGCCCATAAACCCAGACATTTCTCAAGACATAAGTGAAGATACCTTCTATACCTCCTTTTACTGAGGAAGGAAGGCGTAGCTCATGGAAGTAAAATCAAATTGAACTTTAGAATCCAGATTCTCAGCTGCTACCCTTGCACATAGAAATACCTGTTCTGTCTCTACCTTTAAGTATGGATTTTGTGTCATTTTTTGTTTAGTTGTGTTCTATATGGAGTCAAAAGTTTTCTTCGGGCAGTTTTGGAATTTCTTCAGTGCCCAGCAAAAATAAATCTGTGGGTTAAGATAGGGGTGCTCTCTGCCTGCAAAGAGCTGTTGTACTGTCTTGAACCACGGGTGTTTGTGCAATTTCTGTGAAACACTGTACTCTTGCCATTAATTCCTTTAGTCACTGTCTTACGGAACATGGTTCTTGTGATTTTGCCAGTGTTACTGCACTTACAACAATGCTACATGCATAATTGCAGTAAAGAGTTCATTATTTCTATCAAAAGGCTATTATATTAGCACTAAAGATAGTTCACACATAAGGATCCAGTATCTGTGCAGATCTTTTGAAGAATCTATTATTCCTCTTTGAAAATGTGAGCAGCATTCAAAGCTGCTAAGGAATTAAGTGACATGGGAAGTAGCTTTAATTGTTTCCCACAGGACAAGCGGGTGAGTCATTGAATTTGGTGAGGTTATTTGATAGTATGCTTAATTTGATTTAGCATGACAGAATTTCTAAACAAATTAGTGTTCAGCATGACAAAACTGATGTTCTAGCTGAGACATGCACTAAATTTTCCAGATTATTGTGATAAATCACTGAAATGATACTGCACGTATATTTAGAAATTTGGAAAGGGCACCAGCTGATAGATCTGGAATATTAGAGCAAAATATTTGACATCAGGACATACATAAACTTGCTTAATTGCGCTTGATTCACTGTGTGCAGTCTTCATTCAGAATTCCCATATAAATATCCCAGGATTTCAGTGATGGTGAGTGGCTATTTGCTTTGAAGAAGAGAACACTGAAATGTAAATAACAGAACAGTAAAAAACACTTCCTGGCAAAGATAAATTCTATCAGAAGAGTTACCAAACTGGATCAAGATACAGCAGAAGTTTAAAAGATGCCTGGAATAGGGCAACTACTTTGCATTGATGTTTTGTTATAGGCAGGTGCACCTGCCTATTTTTAGAGGGCAGACAAGATTTCTGGGGAATCAAAAAAACCTCTGAAGTTATTTTAAAAACCCAAGTGGTGTGTTTAATAGTAAAGGGAAAAAAAAATCTTTCACAGAAATAATTTAAAATTCAAAACTGTTTTGGTCTAAGTGAAATCCCAAATGTATGGAAAGAACTGAAACCAAACACTGGGAAAAAGTCATTCTTATTTCTTAAAGTGTACCTCGTATGAGATTTGGAGCAGATATCTAGAAAAAAAATTTAAAAAATGACCTTGGATGTGTAGACTGTTTATCTAATAATCTTCATTAACAAACTAATGAGCCTTACATTGTTTCGTTGTAATTTACCTACAAAACTAGCAAGTGGTTCCACCCTTTGGAAGACCTCCATCCATTTATTTCTCATGTATGATTTGCCAGGTGACCCCATTTGATCCTCAGCCAATGCCAGGTGGAGCAGCAGGAGAGCTCCCAGCTGTTCGAGGGTGACTAACACAGTGGAAACTGGCAAAGAACAGCATGAGGATTGATTTGCACATTAAAGTGTGATAGAAAGTGAATAAGTTATCTTCTTGCTATGACAGGGTAATCCCTTTTTGTTATTCTTCATTTCTGCTTGCTTTTGTAATAGAAGAAAAGTACCTATATCTCACACCAGCTAGATTTAAATACACACTGTGTGAACTTCTGACTCTCTACCCCTGGAGCCTGGACACTGTTACTGTACTGCAGGGTAAAAAGAAAGTTGATACACAATGATGTCAGGTGCTGGTTTAATTTTAGAATTCATTTTAATGTAAGCTGGAGATTTTACAATACAATGCAATTTTTTTGTGGAATTCAGAATTTTGCAATTCATTTTTATGTTACTCTCTTATCACCTACTGGTGTTCATATGCTAATTTGTTACTAGCACACCAGTGTACTCTTTTAGCTTTTAAGTTAGGGAATTTGTGCCATCTCACAGAAAGGCATTTAAAGAGACACAAAGTTGAATTTATTTCTCAAGATATAAACAAAGCCAAATGCTACTCACATGCATTTGCATTCTTTAATATTAGAGAAACTCCTGCTTCTCTGAATTTTTTGCAGTAGCAATATGAGGGATACCATAATGAGGAATATTGTCTGTATCCTCATAGCTGTGCAGTCTTACCAAATTCATCCCTTATGGAACTAAATAGATCCTGCATGGATTATACTGGAAGGGACAGGCTGGGGGAATAACCAAGACACCCTTTGTCTCTGTAAAGGGGTAAAGACCAAGAAGGGGAATAGAAGAGTGAAGTGAGTTGAGCAGCATCTCACAGCAGAACAGTGCAAGGTACTCAACACTCTTCAGCATCCCAGGAAAGGAGAACTCCAGTGCAATTGTTTATCTCCAAAGTACCCTGAGGTTCCGCACTTTCATGTTATTTCCAGAAAGACCTGAATTGAAAGATGAGCAAATGTCTTGATTTTCAGAAGGGCAATTTGTTTAGTCTGTAGGTGAATATGGGCTTACCTTGTGCATAACAAGAATATGATTCTCTTTTTTCTTTTTTCCCCCTTTCATCCTCCAGCTGAACTAGTTCAACTTGCATTTTAAGAGTTTTATATAAACTTACTTGACTTGTAGGATTCCAAAGTTTGTGCTGGGGAAAGGAATTACTGCAGATAATTTCTTTCCAGTGCTAGGTTTTTGCAGAGCTTAAAAAACCTTATTTGGTGTGATGGCTTTTCTATTTGTCAATCCTGTCCTGGAAAATGTTTGTTGACTTGTATGTGCTTTGATCATTTCACTATCGCCGTGCTTGCTTTTCCTGTAAGGACTGGAGTGAATGTGTAAGACAGGATAGTGGGAGGTGAGGATTTCACACCCATCCCACCCAATAGTGAGTGGTGCCCAGGAACTCTGCCACCACACAGCTCCGAACGCCGTGCGTCACTCCTCCTTGGGTATGCTTTGAGTGATTCAGAAATATGTATTTATAGTCAGCTGAAGCTACCTCTGATTTTTGTATCCAAATATTTACTATGTCCAATACCATTACTAAACAGAGCTTCATAAAAATTGTGTGTATATGGAAGCATAACTGCTGTGGCACAATGTATGAGTGATGCCTCTGCTGATGTGGCCTTGCAGGTCAGGCTTCATACTACAATTGGCTTTAATCAAAAGCTGTCTTCATCTCCACATACATCAGAGAGGCAACCAGAAAACTGAAATTCTGTGCTACCTCTGAAAACATGAAAGAAGATAGAGGATGAGAGATTCAGGTGAATTAGACAAGGAAAGGGCAAGCACACTGAATTAATTGCGGGACTACGAAGAGAATGCTTTTGTAAATTTATAATTGCACCGTAGTTTAAACTTCCAAGCAGTGATCAGTAGAATAAAATATGTTTTTTTCTGTTGAGATGGAGAAAAGAAAGGATATTTTAAGAAGTCTGTTATGTTATAATTTTTTCAGTGATTTTTGAAGTCTTTATGTGCCTTTGTCCCATGGGCTTGCAAAGACAGTTCTCATTCTCAAGTATGGGACTGAGGCCTGCCTCTAAGGGTACTAGTTGTGAGTGGTGGTTTTCTGTCATATGTGACTCAGTTCCTATTCAATTAAGAATGTCAGTGACTTCACTCATTCAATAGCTTCTAATGAGCTAAAGCAATTTATTTACTAAGTCAGAGAATTGAAGTTTCAGTTTGTTTTTAGCTGCTAAATCCTTCCTGTTAATTCTCAGCCATGCAGGCTTGCCTCACCCATTTCTTGGTTATTAAGAGAATCATAGAATCATAACACTGAATACATATCCAGCTCAAAGGCATACCCGTATGGTCTCTTGCAGATTAGGGAAATCCTTCAGATGATGTCTCACAGCATAGAGATACTGAGTCCAGTAAGGAATATGGATGCTTAATGGTTTGGAGGGAGTTTTGAAATTATTAGCTCAGGTGCTGGAAATAGCAACATGGGACTCAAAGGCAAGATTATTTACTTCCTCCAAAAGCTACTGAGGCTGTATTGTAGACCTAACCTGTGAATCACAGGCTCTTACTTCATGTAGAGGAATTAGTAGGGCAAAAAAGCCAGGGCTGTGCTTTCACACAGAGATTGGTTGTCATATGTTCAGGTGGCATGGAAACGTATAGTAAGCAAGAAAAATTCAGGAAAGAGACCTGAAAACACCAACACTACAAGTGGTACTGATCCATAGGGTACAGTGTTGATTTTCAGCCTGCCCAATACTTAGGGAGGAGTGTATATTTTAGACCTGTCAAAGTACACCAATGTTAGTGCTTTTTTATGCAACAACTCCAAATCTAGACTTAATTAACAGGAGTTACCATTAGTGATTCCTATTCCTCAGTGTATATAAAATAAGCCATTTAAGGCTAGTTTTCCACACTATGATGTTGTCATTTTGCCATAACGACACCAACTGGCAGCATTGCTGACGATCATATTAATGGAAGCATAATTAGGGAGGTATCACAAGTGTGTATCTTCTTAACAGTACTAGTGGTGTCTTTGTAATTATACTGAGTCATATTTCTGTAGGTGGTGTCAGGAGTCTTGCATTCATCTCTGGCAGTGCTAAGACTACTCTGTTGTGTAAAATAATGTAGACATTACATAGTAATGTATTTTTGTAAATGTAAAAATGCATTGTAAATAACATTTTAACACATTTTTTAGGAAATGTGGGTAACGACATTTTATATGAGGTGTTTTACATAGCATGTTGCAAAATGTATCTGTTCTTTCTGAATATGACAAGTTTCTGTAAACCATTCAAGAAGATGAGGTAAGGGAGAATGTAAAGTGTGTGATAACCACTCGAAACCAGTAGATGCAATCACTTGAGTATCTGAACAACTAATCCAAAATTTTTAACAAAATATATGATTTAATATATAATGGCATGCTCCTCCCTTGACAAAATTGTTCATCTGTCCACCTGTTTGACTTTATAGTATTATTCATCCATTATTGCTAAATTTGTATTACCCTGGGTTTGCAGCAGCTCCTGTGAAATCCTCTGAAATTTTAAAATTTGCTACACAAGTTTCTTCTATTAAGGGATGTAAATTGCAAGGGAGATAGTAAATCCTTCCATAGGAGTCTGATTTATCTTTTATTATATGAATTATGGGTTTATTTGAATTACATGGATTATATGAAATCCACCTCCATAATTTTTCTTATCTCATTTTTAGAGATAGTAGTCAATCATGAGGAGTTGTGAATTGCTCTTAAGAATTAACGTAATTCCATTTCTCTTGTAACTAAGAAAAAGTTAATGGCTGAAAAATAGGCTGAGTCAAAAGTAATTCTTGAGAAAATGTTACAGTCAGTACTTTATTGCAAATTAGCATGGTTTGTGTAGCATGAACCACTGTTAAGCAATAAACCTAATATGGTTTATGAAATGTCTCCTAGCAGACATACCAACTTTCTTCTTCCCACATTGCTTTAGAATTTTGGTAATAGTCTTGTGTTGTTTTGTTTGGGGTTCTTTTTCTGTTGTTTTCCAACAGTGCATTATAGCTTGTCTTCCTTGTGGGTATTAAATTTGTCATAGTATGTTGTTTTATGACCTGTGGGATCTGAATATACAGTGTAAATGTATTATGAGCTCTTCAGGAATAGGGTGTGTAAATGTTTCATGATTGCTGGGACTGGATCCAACTGTCAAACAACTGCTCTCAATCAACTGTGTGTCCCCACAGCCCCTCTAGAACTGTGTTGTTCCTACCAGGACCATGTGGGGTGACTGAGCCATGCACCAACTGCACAGGAAGAAGTGCAGTGCTTGCCAGCTGCTGACTTTAGGAAATCTTTCTGGTACAAAAGTGTTCCCTTTGTGACTGCAAAGTCAGTCTTACTCCCTTATGTCTTTTGTTTGAGAACAGTTTCCTGCAAGGACGTTTCTTACTGGCTCTGTTATTCCTTGCCCCTGCTTTGTAAGGGAGGAGTCCTTTAGTCAACAGCATTGTTGAATGTTGTATTATTGGTATCAGTTGTAATGAGACATTAGAGAGGCAGCAAATGTATTACCCTGGTGTTTCAGAGGTTTCCAGCACATCTACTAAAACCCTCTAAGAGCCACAGCTAATCAGCAGTGCTGAAAATCAGTCCTTCTAAGTAAAACTCTGTATTCACAAATGTATACTTTTAATCAACACATTGAACTTCACTCTTATTTCATGTAATGTATATATGCATATATGCTAATAGATAAATTATTTTTACTAAAATTAACTTAGTTTACATTACAATTATTTATTTTTCCATTTTTTTTAATTAATCCTTTCTATATAGCTCTAACTGCCTGATATAATAAAAGGTTTATGATCCTGTTTGTCCCATATTACAGTTCATAGTCCAAGATAATCCATCCTTCTCTTTTTCTTCTTACTACTTTATAGACTGAAGAATTGCACTTTCAGAGGTACTGAGGATTGCTGTGATGGGTGGTTAGTATAGCTGATCTTAAAAATTATCTGAGATGGGAGTCATCAGAAACCTGAGCCTCCTTATAGTGGAAGGAATTGAAGAAGTTTATGGCTGACTTGCTGTGCATTTCCTTTCGTTAAGGTTCTATTTAAGTGCAATAACTAGTGGAAGCATGAAATGTAAAGGAACATTGGAGGTTTAATTGACAATAAAATAATCTACCTGAAAAAATGAGGAAAAAACATGTACAGTAAACCCCATCCATATGGGTAGAATATGTAGGGATTTTGACCCCCTCTGCAGGTAGTCCCCTTCAACTATATGGAATTATGCATTTCCACTTGACTAATTTCCACATGGAACAACTTGGAAGAATGACATACGACAAAAACATGCAACAAAGTTTCAAGTCAAAATAATTGCCTTTGCTTGCAGTGTTAAGAGCTCGGCAGTTAAAAAGCTTGACCAAGAGGCCTGGTTTAAGGTCCCATGAGCAATGCCAAATGGACATTCACCTCCAGGAGATAAAAAAACAAACAAATAAAGGGTAAAAGTGAGAAAACTCATGGGTTGATACAAAGAGAGTTTAACAAGGAAAACAAACGCCGTGCATGCTAGAGCAAAACAAGGAATTCATTCACCACTTCCCATGGGCAGGCAGGTGTTGAGCCACCCCCAGGAAAGCCAAGCTTGATCATGCATGAAGACAAATGCCATAACTCTGAGTGTGCCCTCTTCCTTCTTCCTTCCCCAGCTTTATATACTAAGCATGATGCCATATGATGTGGTCATTTGGGGCCAGCTGTCCTGGCTGTGTCCCCTCCCAGCTCCTTGGGCACCCTCAGCCTCCTCACTGGTGGGGTAGGGTGAGAAGCAGAAAGGCCTTGGCTCTGTGTGAGCTCTGCTCAGCAATGACAAACACACCCCTGAATTAGCAATACTGTTTTCAGCACAGATCCAAAACACAGCCCCATATCAGCTATGTTAAGAAAATGAAATCTACGCTGAACACTTCAGAACACTCCAAATGGCGGACAGTATAACTAATTGTGAACTCTGCTTTTCCACAGTGATCAAGTATTCTGAGTATAGGCTTTATGTGTACTGGAGATCATCACTTGGAATTAAAAATTGCTCTAGACTGCAAGTAGAATTCATAGGAATCCCTATCCTTGCTAACCTGTTTTGGGCATTGCCTGCAAATGTCTGTCAAACCAGGCTGCTGTGGAAACTCGAGCCACAAAAACGCTTAACTTATGGTCCTGATGGGGAACTGTGGAAGGGAAGGGAAGCCTTTCAAAGATAAACAGTTGTGAAGATGCATCAAAAAGGCTTTTTGGAAATTTTCAGTAAAAACAATTAAAGCATTTTCAGAGTGGAAACTAGGTGAGGTTTCAGAAGCACAGTTGAGCATGTAGGCAAAATTTAGATACTTAAGGCTCACTTTAAAGCCTAATTTATTTACTGGATTTAGAGGATGAAATCTTACCTTAGAACTGATAAAAAGTTCAACTTTTCAGACAATGAGAATAAATTTTCAAATGTTTAGTAACTGAAATACCTAAAGCTCTTTCTTCTCCATTAGCTGAAAATAGAGTAATTTTTCTTTTTCACCTGTAAAGTGCAGCAGAAGCAGTGTGGTAAACACTGTATCCCTTTGGGATATTAATGCAGGGAACCCAACCATTGGGGAAATATAAAAGTGCTTGGCTGTTCTAAACTACTGTACCCCATAGGACACAATAATAAAAAAAAAAAAAAAAAAAAAAAGAAATGAGCTGGGGGAGAAATAAAGTTGTCTAGGCTGTCTAAGGAATCTTTAGATCACCTGTCTAAGGTGATTCTTTAGGAAGTAGAGGTGTCTTTAATGGAAATAGCTTCTTTTAATGTCATTTTAGCGTTTGTGGCACAGATCTGTCTTGTATTATATAAAAGATACCTTTCATTCTCAACAAATTATCTTGATCTCTGAAGGCAACCTCTATTTCATTTAATTTGAGGCTTTGAGATTCTCTTTTGCTTATAATCTATCAACCCACTCAAAAGCTCGTGCTAAGTTAGATGTCTGTTACAAAGCAGGCATATAACTCATACAATAGGTCTAAAATCTGATAGCATATGTTGAATGCAGGTTAATTTTAAGTTCAAAGAGCTTGATTATGTTTTAAATTAGGGAAAATTTGTCTATCTCCTCCTACCTATATGTATTCTTCAGTGGCATTTTCCATTGCATTAAATATGACTTATTTTCTTTTGTACAAGATACAGAAGTCCTGTGGATGATGATTTTTTATTGGTGGGGGTTTTTTTGGTTGGTTTTTTTTTTTTTTTTTTTTATTCTGGGTATTTAGCAGTAGTTAAAGATTAGACAGTACTGCAATAGATTGAATATATTCATCGAAATCTCATAGCTCCTACTGTGTTGGTTTCCCATCTGTTTTTTCTACTTCAAGAGTTATCAAGAGCAAGAAGACTCTGACAAAAGCCTGTCTTGTCATGCAGGAAGCACAAGAGATGCAGGGCAGAGGCAGGAGACCCTGTACTCATAAGTGATCACATCTTCCCCTTAATGCCGAAAAGATTCTTGAATAAGTGCTTGACTCTTGAACAGTTCTTTTATTCCCACTTTCTCATTCATTCTCTAAGGGTCAGCACCCATGGTTTCCATTCTCTGTGCTTGTGCTTCTTTCTGATTTGAGCCCAGCACACAACAAAAGGTTTTGTGCAGTCCTCTTCCCAATGAGATGGATCAGAACGTCTGATGTACTATCTTCTTATATCCTTAATGAAGTGTTTTACAAAAATTGGTACTGATTATTCAATATCCTTTCTAGCTACTGATGGTGATTATGGTATCCCTAACACAGCATTATGATTTTCATATAGGGATTAAGTAGCAAGAACAAATACATGTTTAATTATTGTGTCTCACGACATTTTCCAAAAGAGAAAGAAAAGAAAGGAGAATCAGCTCAAATCCACATCACCCCTGCTGAAAATAGGATATGTCAATAGAATAACTTCGAGAGATATTTTCATGACTTTTCAAATGGCTTTTTAATCCCTAGGACTGTTTTCCAAATCAATGGAACAAAACGTGAAGGAATTAACATTTACATCTACTTACAGTTTTGTAATCTACCTGCAGGAAGTTTAGTTTTCTGCTTTAAACCCTATTTGTGGACTGCTGATTTGAATTGCTCTTAAAGTATATATATTGTTTCCTTCCTGAAGATCAATTTTTATATTTCAAGGAAATTATCAGACCTTTTGCTTAGATTTGCCCTCGCACTGATTATTGTTGCTCTTCAATTTAATTAGCAAAAAAGACCCAAGCTGTGTCTATAGGATCTCATGTCTGCCTTTGAGAAATGTAGGACTGTAATCATAAGCAGATTCTTAGGACCATTTTCATATGAAGCAGTACTTTGGCTGAGGCCCAAATAAGCAAACTTATAGTGGTCTGAGCATCTCATTAGGTATCAGTGAAAAATCTATTGGTACAAATATTTCTCTTGCCTGAAGAGGGAAAATTGACATGTGGAAAAAGAAGGCAGATTATATGAAAAATGTTAGTTTTATCTCAGTCCAGATTCTGAAGGATCCCTACAATGCAGTGATTCTGGAAAGTTAAGACTAATTAAAGAAACTATTAACTGGAAAGTGCAATTGAACTCCTGCTATTCTTATTGAGAAGCTGTTGTTTGTAGTAATCATTATCCAAATTATTTAATTTAATGAGTATATTCATACATTTAAACTCTCTTAAGTTTCCTGATAGTCTCTATGTTGTAGCTTATACAGACAAGCTCTATCAGAAAACTGTAAGAATAATTGGATGCAGAAATCCTGGTTGCTTCCATTTTCTCCTCTTACACAACACAATTCAAGTAATTCTATTTCAAACAACATCCTTTATGTTAATAATGGCCTGTTGCTCTATTAGTGCTTATGCTGAAGGAAGAAAAGACGAATTACCTTCCTAGGCTTTCAGAATTTTGCATCCTATCTAATACATGATTTCAGTGGACAGCTCTATGAATTTCTTTTATTAGCTTCAGAAAGTGGAGTGTTTTGTTCAGAAAGTTGATAATTTGCTCACAGTGAATGACTGAGTATAAGGAAATTGGTGTTTAGTGAAGGCAGAAGTGTCATTGGCTACAACTTGAACTGTGTGGTAGGAGGCCAAAGACAGTTCCCCTTTCACCACCAGCAGACACGATGCCACTTTAGCTTTTATTTGCCATCTCTTCTGGATGTGTTTGATGATAAATCTCAGAGTTGCTGGAAAGGTTAAAATATTCAAACCTGAGAACTGATTATAATAATTTCTTATAACAGTAATTGCTCCACCTACTTTGATAGTTTTTCTAATTTTAGCAGTACCATAATATTTGGTGATTCAGAAAAACGTTGGGCTTCATGGCACAGTCTTTATTTCCCCAGTTCAGAGGAAGACTTTCCCTTATCAACCAGTTGTTTTTCTACTCAGTCTTTGCTCGCTGCTTTTCTCTGACATTGAAAAGCTGCAATAAAACAGCATTTTAGAAATGCTAAACTTTGTGGCATTTTAGGTAAATTAAGACAAAACACAAAATAAAATGGGCACATCCCAAGTGCAAAGATGTTTTGCTATAGCATTTCTGTGTTACAATCCAATCGTTTGCATTGTTTAAAATGTCAAAAGGCAACTTTTTGATCAAAGCATATCAGAGATGCAGATGAAGTTTTCTATGGTTCCTTACAGAAAATCGTAACATTCACTTTCTTTGAATTGCATTTCAAGAAACAAAGTAAAGGAGGATACGTTCTTGGTGAAGAGGTACTTTGTGACACAACCAAAATTTAGCTCAGGTGTCCTGACACATAGACCCAAAATCTGTCCCATAAACTATTCTGCAGCAGGTCCCTGTTGCAAACCATACACATATTTCTTTCTATCCCACAGCTTTGTCTGCCTTTCAGAATTATTGACTCCACTGAATTCTCTCACAGAGCTGCCTGTCTTCTCCTAGCTCAAGCTGACATCTGTCTTACACTCACTTGGGTTTTAGAGATCAGTTCCAGAATTAGCTGCATTTTGCTTTGTGAAAAACCTAAAGTATACAAAATTGCCATGTTATCAGCTCCATCAAGAAGCATTGCCACCTATTATAAAAAAAAATTCTGTCATCTGGGGTGAATTTTGCAATCTACTTGTGCAGGATGACTTGAAGAATAGGTTTTGGGAAAGGAATGTGCACCCAGCACCCCCAAGCTAGCTCAGACACTATTCTTTTTGTCTGTCATTGCACCATAGTTCAAGTGGATTCTGTCTTACTTTTCGATGATCCAGTAGGAGCTGTTGCTTTTTTAAAATTTTTGGAGCTATTTGCCGCTAGCAGAAATTCAGATGTTACCTTTCCAATATCTGACAGAATGTGATCTAACCCCACCAGGTAATTGTCTTTAGAAAATTGTGACCCATTGGTACAATGGATCCTGAATTGGAGAGTAAATTAAACATTATCATCAGTATCTGTGGCCTGTCTAAAGTGCTTGGTGCTAGGTTAGCCCTTTGATTGACTGTCTCTTGGTTCAAGCATTCGGAGTATTGCTGGTTTTACAGGTAGCATTTTAGTTCTGTTGCCCAGGATTTCTGTCCTTAGATTATTCTTCTGCTAAAATGTAAAGCCAACTTTACTGAAGCAGAATGTCCAGGATGTCACAGGACTGGCACAGGAACTTGAGAGTAGGAGGAATGTGACTATCACTCCAGTGCTTATGTTTTCATTTTTAATATATAAAACCCCCATAAAAATGCCAGTCAAAACTGGTGTTATTTTTCACTGAAATGTTTGGGTTTGTTTTGTTTTGTGGTATTCCAATAGTTTTTGTTTGTTTGTTTGTTTGTTTGTTTTTATTCTGGAGAGGTTGCAACCTTTCATAACTCAGTACTGTAACATCTGATTTGCCCTTGCTGAGAGGTGTGCTCTGGTCTGGCCTCAGCAGTGTCCTATAAAATGGAATCAACCATGTGCCTTATATATGATCTCTCAGTCCATATGAAAAGCAATATCTGCTTAATTCTAGATATTCAAGGCTTGCCAGCAAAATAGCAGTTTTTAAAAAATGTTTCCATGCCTTGCAGCCATTGACACATTTAATGAGAGCATTATTCAGTGTTTCTTCCTATGCAGTTTTGTCCCTTTTCTGTGGTTCCATCCAGAGACTTCAGCGCACTGTTCTGCTGCACTGTTTGCTCCAGAGTCTGCCCTTGGTGCAGGTACCTGCCATGAACTTGAATGATAGTTCCCCAACAGTCGGGGATGTGTTTTGGGGCTTTCACAATTCTGATCGCAACCCAGCAATGTAACTACTGCTGTGTCTGCCTGCCAAAAGCAGTGCTCTTTAATTTTACACACTGTTATACCCTGTCTATTCAGTAGGACTGAGAAATGGTTACCAGCTGCTATTGCAATCAGATCCAATACCTAAAGCAAGGCTGTAGCACTGAATTCTGAGCTAGAGGGAGTGTTTAGTGAAGGAGGGAAAAAAAGTGACAGTATTTACTGTTTTTCCCCTCCATTTGCTACTGTTTCTTGCCTGCATTCTCTCTTCTCTGTCTCTCTTGCCCTAAACCATAAATTGTAATAATTTTAAGTACTAGAAATCAGATTCTACCTTATTTCAAATCATATGTGAAACCTACTAACTTGTATTTCTGTTGAGTACAGCCTTCTATAGATTGAGTGCTGTCACTCATAGTTAAGCTTTGGAAATTAAAAATTCTGGATGCCCTTAGTTGGTCAGAGTTGATCAAGAACTTCAGTTTCCTATATAATATACATACGCATATTCAGGTAACTTTTATAACTTGAATAAAATTTGTTCCCCCCTCCAAATCCCGGATTATTCTGGGAACCTTTAAGAGCATTTAGAAGGAGAACATTGTCTGCCTTTGTTACTGTGTGATCTGGTCACTGTGACCATTATAGCAAATGTGGCAATTTGCAGGAAAAGGAAAAATGTTAGAGCGTGCCTTATATTCTGTGTCACACAAAATGTGCCAATAATATTTCTGAAAAATATCCAACAGTCATTATTCTGAAGGTGGGAAGTAGCACCTTAGGAAACCTGAGGCTGTTGAAACTGAAAGTTGGCTTGATATACATTTGTTGTATTGTATAAACTACAATTTCTATACAGTGTGGAGCAGCTTTGAAAGGGTGATCAATAAAGGACATATTTTTTCTTTTTCTTTTTTTTTTTTTTTAATGAGTTCATTAATGACTTCCTTTTCAACTGAAGAGTTTTTGAAAATGTTTATTAAGAAGATAAAGCCAGAATTGGCCATGACAACTCCTTCAATCTGTTGGCTACTGTGATTTTTTCCTGAAATGAGACTTTCTTGTTACTCTAGGGACTAGAAGAGTTTGGTTCTTGAAAAAAAAAAAAACAAAACAAAACAAAAAACAACCAACTGAGAAACTTCGGTTTTTATCTTCCTGCAGAATATGAAGATATTGTTGTTATTTCCAAAATGGAAGTAATATAATGTGCAGCTCAGATTTTTGCAGTAGTTTTCAGTAAGTGTTTTAACACATAAACACCCACTCAAACATTTGTGGCTCTGATCCATCCATGACTTATTTGTATTCTCATTTTGGTTTTGTATGTCTAACTCCATTACTTTGCATGATTTTGCGCACAGAAAATATTATTATTGGTACTGGCAAGGCATATCCACATGTAGATTTAACTGCCTGACTGTAGCTGTTCAAAGCAAAAATTGTTTGCTCTTTCTTCTCTGATTCATGAAATGACACCTTCAATGACACCTTCTTAGGCAGATGTGAATAATTCTTCTTCATTAACAATGTAGCAAAGATATTTTCTAAATATTGGCTGTTTGTTGGGTTTTTTTGTGAATTTCTTTATTGTGGGGATGTGTGTGTGTGTGCTGTTTTTCATGTGAAAAAGTTATAGTTTTCTTTACAAAGGATTTCTCTCTGTTTGGAGTTTTGTTTTTATTTTCACAGCTCAATAACAGTCATGGTTTTGAAATTTCCAGTATTGCCAAAATAACACTTTACAGGACTGATCTGAGTTCAGAAATTCCATGTCACGTGCACAGAAAAGACAGTTTGGGCCCATGTTATGATATGGTACACAGTAGCTTGTATGGATCGGTTGGGAATGTCATCCTTACTTTTCAAGTTTTCCTGTAAAGATGACAGTCTTAAAAGTCACACGAGATGGTAGAGAGACATGTGATAAACATTCTGTACTAAATAGAAGATATTTTCTCTTTTTTTTTTTCTCACGTATTAATGTAGATACTCTGCTCTGAGAGGATTTTCTTGAACTTCACAAGATCACAGACAGAATAAGCTTCAAAAGGCTTCAAGCTTAGTAGCCAGATGAAGACCTTTACTTTGTACCTCTCTTTTAAAAAGAAAACCAGCTATAAGACTAAACAGCTGTGTCACATAATGAAAGACAAAAACCTTAAACTGCTTCTCTTTTGATTTGTAACCATGTTAGCTTGTGAGTAGCTCCACTGTTGAATGCAAGAGGAGAGTCAGGGACAGGGAAGGAATATGTGCTGTAATGGTTTGAGAATACTCCTGTTAACAAATATTCATATGAGTTGTATCTTGGGACTACACTGAGTTGGATAGTTTCCCTTGCAATGGAGTAAAATTGCTGCTTATCACCTGCTACCAAAGGTCTTAATTGTTGAATATTTCTTCATAGAAATATAGCTGTCTGAAAGCAAATTGAAGCTATTACTACTCTGGAACCCACATTTACAAGATACTGTGTATAACCATAGGGACATATATGCTTATGTAAACATTTGTTTCTCCAGTGCACATCATGTTTTAGCCTTAGCAGTGCAAACACAAAGTGACATACCCAAGAATCAGAGTCCTCCTGAGAGGGGAATTGGCTACACTGAAGACATTTGTTACTTCTGTCTAGGTGCCTGGTATATTCTGTAAGGTCTGTACATTCTTTACACTGGACGTTCAATACACAAAATAACAAGAAAAATCGCTTTTGGGTCAGGATATAGAACTGGTGAGCTAAAACACATAGTCCAGTTATAGGGAATTAAGCTGTAGCCTCTAATGTAGCTGCCTGTTTCTCTAGAATTCCCTTTTACTGTCTTTCTTTAATTATATGGGATCATAAGAACCAAAGCTGAACCTCAGAGTGTTCTGGATTTCTTTTGACAGAAGTGTTATCTTCCTGTTTTAAACTTCAAGTAAAATCACAGCTTTTGAGAACAATGGAATAAATGGAATGGACTGAGCCATTGCTGCCAGTTTTGTGTATTATTTCTTTCTTTCATTTGAGGAAGGCTTATCAAACCGAGATATTCCGGGGGAAAAAAAAAAAAAAATCTAATATCAACATATGGACATTGGAAAATTTCTGGCCAGGACTATTTCAGAAGGTTATTAGTTTGTTATCATGGGTTGCCAAACTGCTTCTCATCTTCATAATGGAGGCATTTAATTCCAGTTGTAAAACAGCAACCAGAAATTAAGAAGACTAAATGTTTTGCATAAGTCCTGAAGTTCATTTAGTGACGATCCTCATTTGGGTTGCTGTAGGCAATATGACTATTTCTGCTGTCTTATGAGAGAACACAAGACCTGTGATAACCTTCAGTGTGGCTAGAAAGGAAAGTGAAATGAGGTTACTTGCCAGCTTTGCTGTTGTTCATTTGCTACCGTCTGTGTTCCCTGTCAAATCCTCTGTGCCACACAGATATTTGTCCAGGATGTGATTTTCTAAAAGAGTAACTAAGTCTTTGCTCTCCTCAGTAGCTTGTAATTTATCATTGTCAAAAATATGCAAGCGTTTCTTTTTGTTAGATGGATGAGAACAGAATACAAATGCAAGTGAATGAGTGACAGTTTCAGCACTGATGCCTGTGGTGGCAATCAATCACAAGTGGTTCAGCAAAGCAAGGTTACTGAAATGATGTGCTGCAAAGCAAGCAATATTGCAGTAGGTTTGGGTAACTGGTGCTTTTATTAGTGGTATTACTGTGCTGCTCAAACAGTGGATTGCTTGCCCTAAATGCTCTGTGATTGGAATGACTCTGCTTTCCAGGCACATGTACAACATGGGAGTTAAAAGATATTTTGTACAGGGTAAGTTTTGAAATTGATGAAATTTAAGAAGGATTCAGAAAACATTCCATAAGTGGTAGCAGCCTGCTTTTGATGATGACTGCAAGGGAACTACTTTCCCTGTAGCTGTAAAAGGGGAAAAGACTAGGGAAGGAATATTTTTTTGCCCCCTGAAGTGTTTTTATTTTTTCTTGTTCTGAATGTTTATATGTAAAGGCAAAGACACGTAACTCCCCTCTAAATACCACTGGATCACTGTGGCTTCATGAGGCAATGTAATTGCAAGAGACAAAAGAGATATATTTTTAAGCTGGTCACAGCCTGACACTTTTCAGTCAAAAATTTTCCCCTGTCCTTCATAGCTGGGAGGGATGTGAGCTGTGTTCTGATTACAAGGCAGCCAGACAAGCTGACATGTAACTGCATTGCTTCAAAAGTGATGGGGAACACTGGCATGTGCTTACAGGAAGGTCACACTACTGGAACCAAAGCAGTGAATTTCTGTGTAAATGGGAGTGGTTTATCTTGCACCCTAATTATGGATGGGAGGAGATTGGCTGAGGAGTGCAAGGGAGCACAAAATGGGAGCTTCAATGCAAAGGACTTACACTAAAGGGAGCAAAGGAATTCCGTATCTTTCCTAAGCAAAAGGCTTGTAATATACAGAGTCATGATACAGTGCCATGCTGACTTCAAGGTGATTACCTACCTACCTCAGTATTTAAAGATAGTTTTACTCTATGTTAAAGTGGAAAAAATCCCTAATCCTTCATATGAGAAAAAGTAAAGCTAAGTATATACATGCATATACTATCAGATTTATGTTCTGAAAAGAGTACATAATACATGTTACACAGCCATTAAAAAACCTCAGAATTTAAAAAGAATGTATTACTGAGTCAAATAACCTTCATTCTCATATAAATGCACATTGCAAAGAATGTTCCAAAACCAGAGCATCAGTGCAAAAAAAAATTAGCCCTTTTTGATAAGCCAGCAGTATTGTCCCTTACAGCAGAAAGCAAGAATTGTGATGTCTATAACAATGTGATCTCTTCCAAATGACGGAAGATCCGAATGCTTTTCAGAATATTGTGCAAAGGAGACTGAACTAACAGAGACCTCAAACTAAATGTCCAGGCTGCCCACTTTGCTTCATAAATGGTTTGTTGTGGCATGTTACAGAATGCTGTTTCTCATTGCTTTTGAGACTGAAAAATTCAATGCAGTATTGTGTTATTTCCTGTGAATGAGTCACCCTGAGCTTCTTTACAACACGTTCTGGTTTCCAGTGAGTCAATGTCCCTGCTACTTTTCTCTGTGCCATTTTGTACAGCACCTTGGAACCAGGAGCCATGCAATGGTGGCTACCATGACACATAGGCATGGTAGCTCAGAGCTGATGCTTTTTCCACACACTCACACACTCTCTGAACTTCTTAATTTTTCTTCATCCCCTCTGTGATTCAAGAATGAGTTGTTCTTTTTCAGTAGGGGAACTTCTTTGTATTATCTACATTTCTTTCTAGTTCAAGTAGGATGTCAAAAAGTAGGACTGCATCTGACCAGTTCATTTTGCCTTTCATTCTGTAAAGGACTTTCAAATTCTTAAGGGGGAGGTATTTGTTGAATATAAAATTATTACTAGGAATATGTTCTTAGCAAAGCTTATTCTCCTTTTAGAACAAGAAAGTTGCCATTTGAATTTCCAATATTGACAACAGTTTATTAGGTTTCTGTTACTAGCCCAATCTTTTTCTCTGACTTTGCTTCATACTGCATACTTGATTTTGAAAGAATGATCACTTTTCATCTTTTTGTCTTGAAACAGTCAGTGTAGACCATCAATGTAAAAATCCACGAGAACCATTAGTTCACAACACCATCAGTAAGACCATTAGTACATAAAGTATCTGCAACATAGGAGCCAGGTCTTAGAATGAGGTAATATATCTGCAAAGATTTGCTCTGTTTAAGAAGTATATTTATATTGGTTTGGGTCTGGTCCTTTATGAAGCTGTGGTGAGCCGATGGGCTCATGGTATAGCATGAAACCAGAGCAGTAATGGCAGAGAATAGTAATAAAGTAGATAAATATGTATGTCTTATTGGTGCTTGCTATTCACGGAATTTACAATGCTATTTCATTTGCATGAGAGCTGTGAATATCTAGAATAAGTGCATTTAAAATATTTCACTTTACAATGACTGTCACTATGATGAGCACTTAGCTTTCAAAGCAAATCTTGGCTTTTGCATAGAGGGCAAAAATACAGTTCATTGCTGTGAAGGACGCACCAGGTCATTGACATGAAAGAAGGCTCTGACGAGATCCTGCCTGCCATCCTTGCTAAAAATACAGTAGGCATAATTGCATTTCTCTGGGTAGTAATCTGCAGACATTACTGGAGGAACAGGAGAGCTACATTTTGCTTTAACAGAGAACACGATGGTCACCATACATTTAGCAAAGCAAATTCAAGTACATGTGACTTTTAACCATTTTTTTTCATATATAGTGAATAATGGTGGAGTACAGGTAAGTGTCAAGCATATAGATTCTGTTCTCAGCTGGATGATATAAAACAGAGATTATGTGAGTAAGCAAATGCCTGAATTGTATTTATTTTCCTCTTTACTAATTACTTGTAATTATATTTTTTAAAAGCATTTTTTTTCCTGAGTGATAGTACTAAAACATTACATATTCCCTGCAGAGTGCTTACATATGATTCAGTATTTACATTATTATTGATGCAGTTCTCTATAAAGATTGAATTTTGTTTATTCTGTCCACTGATAAATAGGAAATGAAGGCTAATATTATCAGGGAACACCCACACTACAATATTAAGAAAATTAAGTGGGAGGTGTCTTGGGTTGAGCTGGCAAAACGCCAACTGCCCGAAGACAGAGTGAAAAGGGTGCCTTCCCCCCCCCAGCCAGCTAAGGGAGAAGGAAGAGGGAGAGGGGAAAAAAAACTCTAAACCCAGGTTTATGCTTAAAACTAACTACATATATTTATACAGAAAAGAGAAAATTAAAAC
>JAWWEV010000169.1:10070665-10199303 GCA_035583235.1 Hafferia zeledoni | reverse complement strand
CAGCTGTCAGCTAGCCCAGCCCACCTCAAGTCACCTGACAATTTTCAGGCCTAGTCCAAACTTAAAAACCCAAATTTGGGCCCCACCTGGCTGAAACCATGACAGAGGTTTCCCAAAACACATAAGCCAAATAAGTCATGTGGCAGCAATGGGAGTAAAGTGGCAAGCAATATATTATCTGGAGGAGTCCACATTAGCACGTACATTTAATCAACTGTAGGATGAAACTAATGAAGGGGTTTAGTATAATAAACTGCAAAAGCTATTCATGTATCCTGAGACAGTTTTTCCATATTTTGAGACCGTCCTCCCCAAATGTTGCCAGGTGTAATGGACTATAAATAATTGGCTTAGAGTGCTTTGGCCAGGGAAGCAGAGATGAAGCCTGAAACAGCAACATGCTTGTTAACAGACTTCATCCCTTCCACAGGCATCATGGAGCCTTTCTTCATTATGGTACAGACATGGACATATCTCTGTCCTTACTTCATCTGTCCTGCCCAAGGGCTGACTGTTGACTCCTGGTCCTGTCAGTGCTGCACGAGCTCCACACTGGATAAAGGGGACAGAACAGCAAATCAGTCTACTTTGCAAGTGAGTGTCAAGGGAAACAGTGTTGTGCTGCAGGAGATCTGGAGGTATATATTGACCTTTTTTAGTGGGCCAATGGATACCTGGATTACTGTCCTATGAAAATAATAAAGGAGAGGAAATCTACCAGTGGCTACAGCAGCTTTTGATATATAAGTTGCAGTAGCTGGGATAGCTACAACACCTCACAGATGAACTGTCTCAGGGTTTGCTCTTGGGCCCAGTTCACAAAATCCCCACACCAAGTATCCCTAACCCTGCCAAAAAAGTTCTTTTCTCAGATTCCTTATTTCTAGCAAAGATGACATCTAGCTCTCAATTTTTTTGTGTAACTCTGTTGTCATTACCAGAATTATTGGATGTTTTATGTTCCAGGTCTTTTCAGTGTATATTTTAGATGAGAGTAAATATCTATTAAAAAACAAAAAACCAAAAAAACAACCAAAAACAAAAACAAACAAACAAAAAAACAGAACAACAAAAAAAAATCAGTGGCTTAAATATCTGATGTTTAATACATGTATTTCTCATTTTATCCCCTTGCCTAATAAACTGAATATAGAGCCTATCACTTTATTCTGCTTTGTTTTGACTTTCAATATGTGTATGAATTTCTGATGTTTTCAGAGAAAATCCTAAAATTTCTATTAGGTCTACAGAATGGGAAAATAATGTCTAAAATATTTTCTAGAAGTCTATGACAAATAAACAGATATTTTCTTTGAGCATTCCGTTTAAAAAAAAAAAAAAAAAAGAGGCACATTTATTATTTACTTATTTTAACTTCTAAATATCTCTTGCACTAATTCCATGCTGGTTCTGACTGGTGACACAATTTGTATTTTAGGAAGTATTTTTTAAAAGGAATGAAAAGTTATATTGTGTTTGCAATGTAATTTTTCCATGTAATTCATTGCAATGCATTACCATTGGGACCGAGCCTGTTGAAAGCTTAATAAAAAAATGGGAGTTTTCAAGTAAAAGGAGATACTTCAGAGTTGCAATTACAGCTTAATAAACAAACAAATGGTCAAAACTCCAAAATCCAAGCAAAAACAAACCACCAAGCCAAACAACCACCAAACACCCCTCTCCCTCCCCCCAAAGCTCCCAACTAAAACCAAAAGACCAACACCATCCCTGCCTTCCCAAAACAGGTAAAATTATACAAATTATCAATTCTCCAAGTAATTAGGACTTCAGGTCCATTTCTTTGAAGCAGCTGAGGACATGGTGACTGTCACTGATGAGATAGCTCATTGAAACTAAGTATTGATCTTAGTTGAATACAGTGAATGTAACGCTCCTCAGAACGTCAGCCATGAAATCCTGATAGGATAAGAGATAAGGTACCATACAAAAATGAAAAAGAAAGAAAGAAATATATAAAGAATCTTCCAAATGCAAACTGAATATCTGTTTCTGAATTTTGAGTTTGATCTAGAAAAGGGATCTTTTATCATCTAATCCAGAATGCACCACTGAACTAGAAATTCTGGAGCTAAGTAGGATTGATATTCACTCAATCTCTCTGGGCTTAAAGTAGTCTGAAAATGTGTTACACCCTAACCTGAGAGTATGTAGAAGACATCAGCTGTATCTGTTGTCGCTTGTTTTCTAGATAAAAAGTCAAATCCAGCACAGTGATTCAGAAAATATTTTTGGGAAGTTAGACACTAAATTTACACAAGCTGCATTTTTACCTTAATGTACAATATTTCCACCTTCAGCACTGTAACTGTTCTGTATGGCTTTCTGTGGGTGTTGGCTTTGGTCTTTCTCATCAGCTTATATCTATGCAGGTACTTTGCTGTTAAGAAAACCTAAATAGATTGATTTTGTTCCTTATTCTAAAGGGCCTTTGAGAATAATGTAGTTGGTGATGGGACAGATTTTTTTCTTTTTCTTTTTTTTTTTTTTTTTCAACTCAGAAATTACTATCTACTTTCCAGACATTGTGAACACAGAGCTCAGTTCAATCACTCTTAGGAGAGAGCAGGTTGTTCAGTTCGAGGACATGCTACACCCTGAGAGATAAATCTCATGTGGAGAATTAATGTGCCCCGAGCTTCAGAGTGCACATCTTCAATGTGCCAATTTCTTTTGGATAAGGTGAATAGGTAGAAACTGGAATTCTCAGAATTGTTTCAGTTTGCTTTGTTCTTAGGAAGTTATTGGAACTCCCGCTGGGAGAGCTAAGTTCTGCTATTTTGAAAACAGTAGACTCAGCCTCCTGAAAACAAGTAAAAAGTCAGAGTGTGTAGTTTCAAGTGGCAAACCCAAATGACTTCCTAAATACCACAATGGTGTGTACCATGCTGTGAACATTTAGTTTAAAAGTCATGATTAGCTTAAAAAAATAGGAGTAAAAAAAATTCATATAACCTTTGGGTTTTTAAATTTTTTTCCTATAAATATCTAATTCTTAATACTGAACTTTGTTCACATTTTCCAGGCTTTTCTCCACAATCATAAGGCTTAGAAATACAGAGTTTTTTCTCAGTTGACTCCAGAAACAAATTACAAGGTCTTGAACAAGTAATTAAAGTTGTAAGACTCCCATAAGGGGTTATAGAAAAGCAGGATAAGTCTCAAACTTATCCTGAGAGAGAGACAAAAAAACTAAGTTATAAAGGCAAAAGAATGTCTTACATTAATCAAAACCCATTAAAAGAATCAGGTACAGTTCCTAGGCACTCTGAAGGACTTGGAGTTTAGATGTATGTTCCTCACCTTTTAAATCTCAAACCTCAGTGAAATATAAAACAATTAAAATTTTTTCACTAAATAGCTTCAATTAAAAATTTAAGGAAAAGTTCAGCCATCCCCTCTCCATCTCAGAAGGTTGTGCAGCAGTGGAAGAATAGCAAACAATTGTCTCTTTTTTTTATATAAAAGGAAGTCAGGGAGCAACTGTAACCTGGGATGCACATCCGCTTTGATGCAAGTGTAATTGGTTTACAGAGTGGAGATGTAGAAACACATTATTTAAATCAGTGGTGCTGTCTAAGTTGTGTAAGTATATGTAACATACTGTGCTTGCTCTAGGAGGATTGTGAGTTGCAGGCAGGCTTGTTTCAACTAACTGGTTAGTTATAGAACAGGTTTGTGTATGTCATAAGAAAGTGGAAGTCTTTCCTTTTACAACCAGCTCCCTTTGCACACAGTTTCCAACTTGCACAGGGCTAATATGTAAGAGCTACATCACAGATTTGTATTCACTGTGATTCTTCCCTGGAAGAGAAGTAATAGGAAAAAGAAAAAATAATTAAACAAAAAAAGGCTACATGAAACCAAGTACCAAAATCTTAAAACAATGAAAATGAAAGAAAGTCATGCTTGTTTTTTTGTTTTGGTTTGAGTTTGTTTTTTTGTTTGTTTGTTTTTAAAGATTAGAACTTTCTGTAAGTTTAGCCAACCAAACAAAAAGAGAAAAAGCAAGCTTAAAGTTCTTTTGCCTAAGTGTACTTCAGAATTGCTAAGTAGGTTTTGTTTAGGATTCCTTTAAGACCGAAGTTACATAACTGATATCTTACAAAGTGCTTTGTCAATATAGTCTCAATTTGGCTGTTTTGACTAATTGTAGACTTTTACTGTGAAAAACTACAAACCTTAATTTAAGTTAATCACATATTGAAGTATAAACCAATGTGTATCATGTTATGCAGTATACCAATGATTCTCTGACTTGCTTCAAGTTAATTGTGTCTGTTTTTATCTCAGTTGATTGAAGGATGTGCTCTACTTCATGGTGTATTTTGTAGCTCTGGCCAGTTGTGATTCTTTGTGATATACAGACAAGACAGGAAAACAACAACTGAACACAGGGCAGAGGTGTTTTGCTTGAATCTTGACTTAAGAAAGGAAAAAGAACAACTGCCAACATATAACTGCTTAGATGTTAGAAGATTTCATAAGAAGGGAAAGGAAAAAAAATTAGAAAAATTGTAAGATTTTCTCAGAAGAACAAGTTAATCAAACCATGATTAACATACACACAAAACAGAGTCATCTCCTGACATGTCAATCACCAAATGAGGCGGATTTTCTCCAAGGGAGAAACCCTTTTTTCTGTGGGGAAGGTAGAGTGCTCATGCTGAAGCATGATGATATGATGATATGAACCACAGATACTGTTCAAGAGATAGGATAACACATCACTCCTTCCAGTTTCAGCTGGAATAATCAATTGCTTATACCTCAGTTTTCTACCTGTAAAACGAGTGTAATTGAGTTTTCTATTTTGAAGGCGGGGGAGGAAAGAATATTCATGGGATAACTTACTTAAAGGAGTTTGAAAATATGCAGTAGTGTGGATTAGAGTATGATGGGAACATCCTTGCCCTGGAGCCAGTGACAGCTCCACTGCGGGTTTACATCACTCTCCTGCACACTCAATATTCTTTGTGAAAAGGTGCTTGTGAATTCTTACATGACATAAAATAAACCAACCAGAATTGTATATGAATGTTTTCAGTAAACAACTACTTTCTATAATAGAAATTTTCAAATATCTGATGAATAATCTATTCTTGTGTTTGAACTTGTATGTGTGAGGACACATAACATGTGTGTCTGTGTTTATCTATAGTGGATTTGTAGAAATTATATATATATGTATACTCTGCTCTAGAAAGGCATAAAGGTGATTATTTTCCCTCTGATTGTAAGAAACACTTAGAATTCTAATAAATTATTAGGTAAGGATATTCTACCTGATGTCAAAACAGCCTGAAACACCAGATAATACAATGAGGTCATGTCTGTATTAATGTAGCACTAAAAATTGAATCAAAGTGATAATTGTCATTGGTGTTTTGAAGAACTACAGAACTTTACATTGTGAGAATTGTCCTCCGGATATCCCAGTAAGAAATATTTTGGCATAAATAAGTAAGAGAAGGAAATACCTGTCAAACATATCCCTTGTCTCATATGAAATAGAGGAAGACAGTTGTTTATATTTGGCGTGAAAATATTAATAAAAGATATCATACTGTCCCCTGGCATCCTTCCAGGCATGTAATTATCAGCAGAGTCAGTGATGGAGGGGTATGTTAGGTTATGTCTGACTGGGCTAAAATGTTGTAACAATTTATTGCCCTACACCATGGGGAAAAAAACAACGTGAAGTATGATACTTGCAAGTCTGCAGGGCACTTAATGAAAATTATAACACAAGTTTTTATAGTATGTTTCGATAGCTAGAAAATAAGTATCATTCTTTCAAAAGGAACTTCACTGAAATGCTCTAAACTGCTTTCTCATACTTGATTAACATAACATACAGTAGCATTTAAGAAATCTGTCCTTAATATTTCACTTTGATTGTCACTGGCTCAATACTAACCCCCTAGTTGTGATGTTTAGATTCTTGTGGCTGTGAAAAGCACTTGGTGACAGGTTACATGAAGAACTAGCTCCTCATCTGCCATAAATCAGTGTGACTGATGTGGGTCAGATACTGTGTTCATCTCAGTTGATCTGAAGTAATGCATTTATGCTACATAGACCTTTGGTGGGAGAGACTCACGTTTCCTTTTATCCATGTGATAGGAAACAATGAATTGATAGGAAAGTAGTTTGGGGGAGGTGTGGTGAGGTGAAGATGTGCTGAGAACCTTCAGCCATTTTATTAAATTATGTCACCACAGTCACAATCTCCACCACTCCTGCATAGTTACAGCCATTTCCTCACTTCAGTTATTCACTTGATGTCTGTAAGCTAATTTGAGGCTGCAGCATGAATAAGTGAATTTCTAAAGCCTGTTTGTTCTAGCCATTTTCCAATAGTGACATAAAGTAATATTAAATAAAATACTTCAAGTGTAACAGAGCCTAGCAGAGTGCTACCATCTTCCTTTCAGGTAAAAACACCCATGCAGTTGCACATTGAATAGATTTCTTATAGTGGACACTCAACATAGTAATCTTAGAGTTTGAACTGCTAAACAGACATCCAGATTATGCAATGTTGGGAAACAGCTCTGAGGAGCAGTAGCTATGTGGAGTAGCTTGTGTGAGAGATTTTTGTGCTTTTATGGAGTTAATGCCAGTACTCCAGCCCCTGCTTTCAAGAGCAGCAGTTTCTATGTCTGATATTTTCTTTAATGTAATTCAGACATAATGAGGATGTATTTCTGCAGCTGCAGCCTGTAAACATAAGGTGTAGAATATAGCACAAAAGAAAGTAAAACCAATGTGCAAATATGAGCGAGGAAGAGGTCAGGGTTGCACAGCATCTTAGCTCTGCCTTATGGTCACTTTGCTGCTAAAGAATTCCAGTTTGCTGTTATCTGCAGTTCTCTAACTCCTTTTCCTCTGTACTAAAAGTGAGATACCAGAAATTTGTAAAACAATCACCTTCTTATGTTTATATAGCAGTGTTCCTGCAAATGTCTTGGAGCATTGTATAGTCATTAAGATCAAATTAAAATACTATCTCAATAAATGGAAGAATGTGCGTAGTAATTCTTATCTGAATATTAACCTATCCTAAGTACTGAATTTTTTCTAGAAAATTCTAGTAAAGAAAGCAACTGCATACCCATGTATTTTCTCTGTGAACTATTCCATAAAAGGCAGCATCCTCAGACTGGATTCTGCACCAGCACTCATAACTGCATAGAATCATTACAGTCAGTAGAGCAGCTCAGAGACTTAGACTTATATTTAGACTAAACTAATGTCTCAGGTGGGCTTTACTGCAACAAAGATGATCTTGAAATAATGTGAGCAAAATCTAAATCATTTATCCACTATGAACAGAACACAACTTTATTAATGATTGTTTACTGTGTATTGCATGTGCCAAGAAACCATCCCCAAATATTTCTTTTCCTTCTCTCCATTCCAAGGCATTTGGTGTATTTGTTGCCTGGCAATAGCAAATCACATCATAGCCACAGATCTCCTTGTTTTCTTTGATCTGTCTCTCCACTGTCACATAGAATATGCAGAAGTACTCACCTTGGGGAACCCAGCTAGTCCAGCTGGTTGTGGTCCATGTGTCCATCTCCTTTGTTAATGCAGTATCTCATTCACTGATATTTTTAAATAAAGTTGACTGTCAGTCTGCTTCTTATTTGTTGATGACAGCCTGTGGAAACTAGAAAGCAACAGCTAATGGTTTCCAATTCTCATCAGTAAAAACATCAATCATTTTGCAAAATACTATTTTCCATAGTTAGTGAGCTGTTCTGCAAGCAAGCAGGTGACATTTGACTGCACTTGGCTGCAAGTAGGAAGCCTTCACGTTCTCTCAGCTGTGCTCCTTTATTTACTATTTGCATTATGTATTAAATTATTGGCATGCATTCATCCATGACCTCTGCTAAATTGACTGAGGGGTTTTTTTCCTTCCATTTCTCTGCAACTCTATATTAAACCAGTTTTTGAGCAGGAATCAATCAAACAAGGAACGTAGTTTTTCAGTGGATTTCCACTGATACCTGTAGGTGAAAAAAATTACTAAGTAGTGGTTATGTGTGCTCACCTAATTTTTGTTTCTTGAGTTCCATCAGATAAAAAGAAGATTCACACTGCCAATTAAAAAAAAAAAATATTTGGGGCTTAGGAGATTAACTATTTTTTATTGGGTTTTGTTTTTAACTCCCAAGTCTATCCCTTTCCCTGGAATCTCCTCCCTATTCACAGTTTTTATGAAACAAAAGCCAAACCAGCAGCTAAGAACTAGTTGTTTGGTTTGGGGTTTTTTTTGTTTGTTTGTTTGGGTTTTTTTTATACACAGTTGAAATTAAAATGGATTTTGAACCCTTTCAGCAAAGGAATGAAATTACAAATTCATCATTAATCAATCATCTGAGTAGAAATTAATAGCATTCTCAGTATAAATAACACGGCTCTGTGGATTATTGCTGTGTGTTTATTTTCTCTACAATGCTTCTTCTTGAGCTCTCCTTACAGAAACACGGCCTGAGGTTTAACTGGGGTTCTTTTCAGCCATGAAGTAGCTTTGGGTGAGGTGACATTCTGTGGCATTTTAGTGTTTTGGCTATGCAACTCTAAACAGTGGAGGAAGGAAGAATGAACCACTCCTTTAGGTCCCGTTAGCAGTGTAAAACAATATTCTGATGCTATAGGAGATTGGAGCTAATACTTCATAATTAATGGAAGGTAATGCAGTTCTCTGGGGGCCTCCTATCTGTAATTGATACGTGGTGCCTGGACTGAGTTTTCTCCCTCTGTTCCAAATTCATGTTTCAGGTGCACATTTGGTATTGTGATATGATCTCGTCTGTAATTCCCTCATAGTCCACAGTCTGCATGTGCAGAACAACGTCCTGCTCCTAACAGACCTAACTTATGCTTTTTCTTCGGTTGAACTGAGGATACTCTAAACTTAGAAAGAAGTGATATTTGGCACATTCCAGAGTAATTTTTAGGAGACTAATATTTTCAAGGCTAAAACACAGTATCTTAGTTGTTTTACATCAAAGCAGAATTGACTGTAAATAAATTGCTAGTGACAATAGCCAATAATCTGTTGTGATGATGAGGAAAGGGAAAATAATCACCTTACATCATTCCAGCTGTCTGCATTTCAGGTCAAGTAGATACCTACCATATTCTTAATGTTAATGAAGCTTAGCTCTTTTGGTTACTCACACGAACAAATAGTTCCCCTCTAGTGAGCGCTGCCATGGGATTGCAGATTACTGCAAGAGTTCTATTAGTGACACTTTATCAGTTTCCTGGTAGGGAATGAAGCGCATTTAATGTTTCTTGCTGTATTGAGACTGAAAAAGTCCTATAATATCTTATGTCTACACACAATATGTTTTGTAATATCAAGGTGGCTTCACCTTGTTTAGAATGGAGGAAAAGTTTGTCCAAATAAGCTTAAAATTCCTGCCTCAAGTGATGCTCATCAAACGTAGCTGAGCTTGCTGGTTTTTAAGGACAGGATGCAGCCCTGTCTGTGAGCTAAGTACAGATACACAACAGAAATATGTGCTGGAGAGTGTTTCAGTTTATTTTTTTCCCATTGTCCTGATGTTTATATTTTTTCCTCTTTCTCATCCTGTCTGCTTTTCAGTTTTTATTCTTCAGATCTTAAAATAATTGCCATCATTTTTTTTTCTATCCAGATCTGCATCTTTTAGCTGCTTGTCTCATCAGTTGAACTAAGATTGTCTAAAGCTATTTGATTTTCTCTATGCTGCCTGTTTGAGACAACTCACTCCTCTGACTGCTTCTTCAATGGAATCCTTCTTTCCCCCTTTTATATCACAGCTTTAAAATTTTAAAAATTTAGTTTCAAAGGAAACAGCAGCCTCAGAATTCATATTATCCCTTCCTCTTAAAATAAGCCATTAAGAAAATCACACGAGGACATTGATAATCCAGTTAAAAGATCAGAAGGAAAAAAATATTCTAATCATGTAATTCACTACTTTCTGCTGAGAGAGAGATGAAAACTCCCTGATGTTTCTGGGCTCAGTCCCTTTGCTTGATTCTTGCATGCTTTGGTCACAGTGTCCATTAGCATACAGTAGGAGTGAGTGGGAAAAAAACCCTAAAGAAAATATTCATAACTGCCTTTCTTTCAATCTGGCCTACTAGGCCATAGGACAAGATGTGCAGAATGCTGTCCAATTAATAGTGAACTGAGTGGAGACTGGAACAAACCCCATTAGGAGCAGGGCTGAAGTGCTTTGTTCTGTCCCTATGGACAGTTAAGGTAATGAGTGATGCTGATAACGCAGCGGCCCTGAGCGCTAAAACATAGATTTAAAAAAGAAATGATTGAAAGTGACCTAGCAGGATTCATTACTTATCACACATCTGTCAATATTAACGTGTTGCTGTTTATCTGTAGGCAGTGGAAAGGGGAGATAACATCTATTGCTTAATGATTCCTATGTTTTCTCCTCCTTCTTATAAATTTAAACTTTTAAAGTATTTATATCTCTATTAATGCTTAGAAAAGAAATAAACAACATTTCAATTGATCAAAACAGCTTTGTCTCTTCTCACAACTGAGACATTGTCAAGGAAGTGAGGTATGAAAAACAGGAATTGTCAGCTTTAGATTTGCTTGTGGAGGGATAGGATGAATATATTAAAATTTGTATCTAGGCTTGAAACATGAATATAGAACTTCAGGCAATACATGATGGACTTCTTTAGCTGTGGGTTGCCAATGGCCTTGGAAAGAGGCTAAAGAAGCTGGTTTCACTGCTCCTATTCTTGCCTTGAAGGTCTGGTACAATGTTTCATCTGTCACGGCTTCGATTTTCTCTTTGCATGCTAATCATGTTATAGATACAATTGTGTTAGATCAGAGAAATTGTCAGTGTAGTCAGGCATCCTGATGTCCAGCAGTGGGAAATGCCTTAGAAAAAATGTGAAGCCTTTCTAATGTCCTGAACTGTACACGGTTATTATTTGAGACAAATAACACCTCCTGACCTGAGGCAAAATTCCCGTCATGACCTAACCCCAAAAGCAAAGCTTTTAATAGTTCTGTATTCTCTGGGAAATACTCAACTGCAAAGTGTCTCATCTTGCCTTTGACCTCTACTAAACCACTTGTCTCAGTTATATATTGCGATAGCAATTTTCACACAAAGTTATGTATTACTGTTGTATTGTGCCTGCCTTAAGTTTGTCTCCTGATATGTCTACAATGTATCACACTTGATTGGACTTTTTTTTTAACATGTATTGTGTCTTACTCAGGTTTTGCCTTACACACCTTCTCCTCAAACTAGGGAATACTGGTCAGTGTAGTCACCACTAATATTTTCTTTTTGTGGAACGTTTTTAATGGACAATACCTGTCAAAGGAGAACAATATTGTAGGAACACACCCCTCCACCAAAACAAAAAGAAAAAAACAAACTAGTAAGAAAATTTAAAAGCAAATAGAATTATCATTAGCACAGAGTAAGAGAATATAGTTATTCATTACCCTACTCTTTCTTCTTTTGTATGTTATGTAGCATCAAGAATCTGTGATATGATACAAATAAAAGATATAAACCAAAAGATAAAAAGAAATGCAAAGGAAGACAGAAAAAAGAAATGAAATTAAAAAAAAAAAATATTAGAGCAATGCCTAAATTTGGAGTGTATAAAAAGGTATGCTCTGAAGGTAAGTAAGTTATTTAGTAGTACAAATAAGCTAGTCATATATATGATGCATCAAAAAAGTAATATGGAAAGAAACTAAATTTAAACAGTACACTGAGTTCTCTTTAACAATGAACATCCATTCTCACACAAAATATCAAGAAAAAATTTATCTAGAGAGAAGTCAATCTATATGTAAGGAAGAAAATCAGTAGCTAAAAGAGTATTTCAGAAAGGGAAAAAAATCTTGTGATACTGAGATGGATCTCATGAGTCAAATTAGTGATGATGGTTTGCACAGAAACCACTTTGATATTCCACAACACTTTTTGCAATGTATGTCATTTTTCTGTTAGAGAAAGCATAATGGGCTGCACAGGCTGCTGGCCAGGATGCAAAATGATGATTCCCATGTTTATCAACTCTGAATATTTGTCATAAATTTCTTTAGAAGATAGTATTAATAATACTTTTAATATTTTATAAAGCGGGATGATATATTTGCTTTTTAAACTGAGCAAGTGGGCAGTTCAATTACCAATGTTTGTAACACTGAAATTTTTTGGAGCACATTTCCATATGAAATCTGATTTTTTTTTTTTTTTAATGGAATGCAGACTTTCTGTGAGAATATGCTAATGAGGTCCATACCAGCTGCTGCTTTGTTTGTGTTTTAGTTTATTAAGTGTTTTATTTATGATGGAGTATCTTCTTGAGCTGTGCAGAAAACTGCTCTTTAAATAATATTGTGAATTGGTTCAGTCCATTGCAGACTAAAGTTTAGGGCAAAAGCATTAGAGAAAGAACCACCACAATAGTTGCAGGACTCCATGAAAAATTTTCTTGCCCTTTTTTGTAGACAGCAAGTCAAATGTGAAATGTCGGAATTCTCTATAAAATTTTCATAGAGAAAATATTGCAAAAGTTCAAATATTTGCAAAATTAGGTAACATAAATTATAGTGTACTTTTTCAATAACCAAATTAAAATGAATTAATTTGATTTCAAATATTTTGACTAGCAAATTGCCCATGTGCAGTATTAGCATACATTTTTGTATATATCAATGAGAGCTTTATCTCATTATTTTTAAGGTTATGCTGTGGTTTTAATTTAACCATTTTGAAACATTAGGTGGGAATCATATTGTTCACTTGGATGTTTTAATAGTAGTGTCTAGTCTGGGAATCAGGACTTTTCCTAAATAGTGGAGTGAGATGGGGCTCTTTGTGGACTATTAATCCCAGCTGTTTTAAATGTCTACTATAACATGTGTGGAATCACATTCTGGAAGGACTTCATTTCCTTCCGCAGAAGAAAAATAACCGTTGACTAGTTTTGTCAGATGCCAAAATTTTAGAAGCCAGAATGATGCGAAGTGAACCACATTCTTAAATAACAAGAGTTCTGTGATTGTGCATCTGTGTTACACTATTTGACTAACCCTCAAAAAAAAAAAGACTTTTCTAACAGGTAAAAAGAGGCAATGTTCTAATGAAATATTAAATTTATTCTGTTGTGATTTGTTTGTCTTGTGAGAAATTAGTTTATGGCCCAAATGACAACTGTAGTCAGCTAAATTTCCCCCATTACTATCAAAGTAGGCAATTCAATAATAAAAAGTTAAATGAAAAATCATCCAACCTACATGAACATAACATAATTGTGATAATAAATTTCAACTAACTAATACATTCTGGCCATTGAAGAGCTGTTCTTTAAGGGTAATAAGAACAAACATCTTTAAGTAAAGCTAATGAAAGGTTATGCATCATAGGGCATGTTATGACTGCAAGAATGCCTGTGCTGTGCAGCATTAAGGGGAAGACGTAGAAGACTGTAAAGTGATGATGCTGCTGAGCAAGGTGATAGCTAAAACCCCCATGAAAACATAAAGAGAATCCTTTTTGCCTTAAATCCGTTCTCTCCCACACTTCCAAGCCTCTTGCTGATAGCCTTATGGCAGCACACTCAGTGAAGGTGACTGCCCTGCACTCAGAAGGATTTGGTTGTTGCTGCCAGTAAAGATGCAAATAGTAAATTCAGATTGTGCATTGCAACTTTTCCCCCTATCTGATGAGGTATTCTTATTTTTATATATATATGAGGAATAGATACATATTTATATGTCCAGGGACAGAAAGAGAGAAGAAATATATAAACAACCCTTATTTTTGCTGGTTAGAGGACTATATTGTTCATGATCATTTTAGGATTCAGGACCCACATTTACCTTGCTGCATACCTCTAGCACATGGTAGTAGATGTGGGTACTGTTTACAGTTTTAGCCCAGTGGCTAACTTTTTCTACAAGTGCTCAGTGTATCTCATGTCCGATGAATGATAGCTAAATGGAATTTTAGAAAAAGTGTCTGCCACTTTAATGAAGTTACGTAAATATTGGCTTACCTCTGAGCACTTGCCATTACTTTGACAAGGATTATGGAATCACTGTGTTTATATTTTCTGTGCAATGAAAGGACTTTATTCTCAGAACATTTGTACTATTCTGGGTTTTGCAGTAGGAAAAGGATGTTTTCTTTTCTCATCTTCCGATGTTGTTGTGCGATATGATTGTCAAGCTAAAAGAAAGCTGTATGCCCATAGTGATTAGTGTCAGCCTCAATTTGCCATGTTCTATTTTGAAGTCGGATTTTGTTTTACTTCAAAATTTAAGGAGTTCTAAGTTATTCTGATCTCATGATGAATTACTACAGAATTTAAAGTAAATAAACTTAAATATTAAAAGGAAAAGCACAGCAAAGAGTATTTTAAATGTGTGCAGGTACGTACATACATACATACATATATATATATATATATATATATATATATTTCTCTTCTCTCCCTTCCCACCCCACGGTTATTTTGGACATCTTCAGTTATTTATTCAATAAGTTTACTTGGTTTCAACCGGTGGGAAATTGAAAGTATAGCTAAAAATCAGTATTATATAAAACCAGTATGTTTTATGCCAACTGGGGCTGAGACATGAGCATATAGTACCATTATACCTGCCTTGGTCTTGCCCACCTGCTTAACCATCTGCCTGTTTAGAAAGCAGGCTTTAAATACCCTTAGATAAGAAATGTTAAATAGTTGATAATAAAGTACAGTTGGATTTTCAGGCTGCAACATGAGGTAGCAAGCAATTCTATGATGTCTACAGAAAACAATGCATAACCTTTGGAATACTGAGAGCAGTACTCAAATCAGAGCTTTTAGTAATAATGAAATTGCTGGTACTGCTGTAAAGACTCCTTACTTAGTTGAATCATATATGGAACCAGATAAAATGGGAAATTTACATTTTATTTATACAGACAAAAGGATATTAACTTCTTATCCTTCTGAAGAAAGGACATTTCTCTTTGCAGCATAACCAGGCTAGATTGAATGGGGTTCAATCAGTTAAATTAACTGATACAGAATAAGCAACACTCTCTGGAAGTGCCAAATGACAGAGCTTGGGCAAGAGATTTAGACTAGAAACAGAATTTTGACTACTAGGCCTCTAAAAAGAGTAGAGGTAACTGCAAAGCAGACTTTGAAGATGAGGAGATGGTGCTCTTGCATTTTTCTTCAAAAGGTGTGAGAATCTCAGCACAAAATAATTTAATCCAAAACCAGTTAATTTTCACCAGTTCAGACCTCAGTCAATGACCTGCCATTGAATGAGTCTGTTTGAAGCATTTTTAATCAATTTATGAGCAGATGTACAATATGAGATTCTTTGACTAGAAGTGCTTCACGCTGAAATGCACAAACTGAGTCACCATGTGGGGGAAGTTTAATGACATTGAGTTGTGTTAGTGGGCTACTCAGCTACTGGAGGTGGCACCTGATCTGCTAAAATGGTATTTGTATCTTCAAAGGTGAGACACTATAATTTAGTGGGAGAAATGTCAAAACTAACTTCTGAATAGCTTAGAGTTAGATGAACTTCAGGAGAAGTAAGAGTTCAAGTGCATACCATGAATCACACTTAAAAATGAAATGGTACAAATACTTCAACAAGCAAGACTTGTCTCTGATAAGGCAGCTACAGCTGAAATATATATATATATATATATATAATATATATGGAAATTTAGAAGGAAAAAGAGGACTTTCCCCCTAAAATGGTAATACATCAATTAATCTGGTAAAAGCAGACAGCTGATGAACCAAGAAGCACCTTCAAATCATCCAGAAGTCTGAAGAATTTGAAACATTCAGTACTTTGCCAGATCAGGCTCTGTTTTTTTTAAGTAAACCAGAACTTTATTTATAACAGCTAGAATTATTTATAACAACTAGACCTGTATTGGGTAACAAGCACATTTTCTGCTCACATGTATGAGTGGAGCGTAGGCTCATTGCCGATAGTCTGCACATTTTTGGCAATATCACCTGTGGTGACAAGTGCTATAAATTCTTCTCCTCAGAATAAATCTTGTAAGATTTGCCACAGTTGAGCAGAGACACGGTGTTCTGAGAGAAGGGTTTGCCTGAGATGCGTCACAAGTTCAGGAGTCCTGTCCTGCTGCCTCTAGATTTGCGAGAAGGATGTTGGCTATCTATGAGCTTGACAGGCTCTTTTTCAATTTCAGTGAATACAAGTTGGCTGGGAATAACTTGCAGCTGGTACAGCTCTATTTTTAAATAGATTTATTAAAAGAAATTAAAATTAGCCTTTCTGCTTCCCCTCAAAATTCCATCTGCCACAATTAATATTAACACGATTTCTAACTCGTCCTTTTAGCTAAATATATTTTTAGAAAGACTCCATGAAAGGTTGAAGTGAAGAACTTATATTTTGCATTTTTGTCAATCTGCTTGCAGAAAATGTGGTCCTCCATAATAACATGTAGGTCAAAAGCAATTTTATTTAAAATTTTCCAACTAATACACAGTACAAGAAGCACCCTCAAGCATGTAGGGGTTTTTGAGACATTGTTCAAGCCTTCATCACCATCACACTGTGGATTCCATGCTGGCACTTGTGAGGAGGCTGGAAGAACTCAAAGATGGTTGAAATACTGAGCTCAAAAAAAAAAAAAAAAATTGCCTACTCTTCATCAATAATACACAACTTCATCATCTATGAGTGCTATAAATATAAAACAATCATTGGAAGTACAGAGCAGTCTTTCAAAGATAGTGTTGCTTTCTGTTCCTAATGCTCTAGTGGATGTTAAAGGTCCTTCCTAAATTAGGTCATGACCCTTGTTAAATTTTCTTATTGGAAAATGTTGGCCTTAACTCCATAAGGAATTTCATCTAGAGACTTTTAGTGACTTGCAGTAATATATTTGTAGGTGAAATTGCTCTTGACATAATTTTCCCCTGGATGTGATCCAGAGAAGCAGTTAACCATGTAATTGGCTGTATTTGGTCTATTTTATGAGAACTTTGTACTGGATAGCCTTTTAAATGCTCTCTATTGCAAAAATTACTTTGTATATACTATACTAATCCTAACGACATGTAGATGATTTTAGGACTTCAGTTATAGTGTACTTTTGGGTGCTGAATCAGACAGTATTTGCTGTATTTGAAAATAGCATTCTTCTGAATCAAATGTGGAAATTGAGTCTGATCATGTTATCTTGTCCCACTTCAGTCTCATCAACATGAATTTCACTGCTCATTTCTAGGAGAGGACTCGTAGGGCAAGTGCTATGGTTTTTATTGACACTTGCTTAACTCACAGCCCTCAGCGCTAATGCAGCATTAAAACCTCCACAACAGGTATTATGTGTTTGGTACAGATGACTCTGCAGGCACACATATAAAGCATCATCCATTTGGCACTCAGTTGCACAGTTCTACTCTTGTTTTCAGGGCCAATTTTATAGAGGACATTGCTGATGCTCAACACACTGTCAGCAACAATTCTCTGAAACATACACAATGCCTAAAAAACAGTACTGAGAGTTACCTTGATAGTTTTTTTCTTTTTCAGGAGTTTGAAAAGTCTCCCAAAGCTTTCACTACTTATTCTGCAATCTTTTCCTTCTGTTGAATGGTGACCTTTTTGAGTAATGTCTAACCTCAAGAATGACAGTAGAAGATGGAGGAATTAGTACTTAAGCTGTGCAGATACCTGGGTATTACTGCTGCTGCTGTTGGGCAGTAGAGAAAGATCAAGAGCCAGGGTGAGAGTGCTCACTGTCACACAACATGGAATGGTTGAGGGCAGAGGTCCTGAGCCATGTGATATCTGCATCTGTAAATCAAAATAAATGGAAGAAACCAGATGTTCCTTTTTAATAGTTTAGATGTAGTTAGAAAATTAAATTTGTAAACTCTCCATTGTCCTCTTTGCTGCTGTTCAACCACCGCACTCTGCTGTGTATAGAAGTAATTCTCATACCTTAGCTATTCCTGAGTAAATAAGTGAGTAAACACAATTACTGCTGGGATCGCAGTTTCTGGTTTGAAAATATTTCAATAATGGACAAATTCACTAGCACTTGATGACTTTTTTTTCTTTATCTGTGTTGAAAGTACTACAAGAGGAGGGGTAGAAAGGGAAGCAGAGGCATTTTTCAGTTGGTGGGAATTTCCTAAACAAAGGCACCAATAAAGTTGAGCTGATAGTATAATTTTGATGACATTTACTTAGATACACTTAAAAATAATTGTTTAAATCATTAAAATTAGCTTCTTCATTGAATATAAGTTTATATATATTTATGTGGTTTGTCTGACACAAAATAGCAATGTTGTCCTGATTCAGAAATTTGTATATGTACTACTTAACTTTAAATATATACCCAACTGATAATTAATTCAATGATAAATAACAATAATGTTGAAATCTAAATTCATTTTTTTCCCCAGATATAAAAGGATGTGAGGTAGAAAACTAAAGACAATTGGAGGGAAAAAAAAAAGAAAGAAAAGAAAAAAAAAGTTGTCCCTACAGTGAACTGTCTTTTTCGAATAGGGAATGAATTGAGTTGACCCAGAGTGGTTCTGTCCCTGTTTTATCTAAACAAGAGCTGCAAGTTTCAGTTAGAGAAGTAAATATAATCTGTCTTAATGCAGATGTGCAAGACTAATAAGGTTGTTACTTTAAACTGTCAAGGGCATAGGCTTATTGTGGCATCCTCAGATAATAGAAGTATACTGCTCAGAAGCAGTTGCTGGGATCTGAAAATGAAGGGAAACAGTTATTTGAGTGCTGGAAAAGCTTTTCTGCAGATGCTAGTTTAATTAAAAGCGTTTTGGATGCTACAGAAGGGTTGGAGTGGATTGCTGTAAATTCCTGCAGCCACCTAGACTTCACATCTCTCTAGAATGTCCTGGGAATAAAGAGGTTAGAGCTATCAGAAACCTCAGGGCAGCAGTGATGCCTTCCTCTCTTTTGTCCTAGAGACAGCTTCTTTTAAAGTGGGTTTATCGCTCAAGTTTGCTTACTAATTAGAAACACTGTGCAAACCCCTCACTGCTCTGTCCATCCTACACTTTTATACTCTGGAGGTTTACATGTCTGTTTCTTCCACAGTCCCTATTTATAAATCCACATTTCAAGGTGGTATAGAGGAATAATCTAATATCTTCCTGCTGGTCACCGCTTTTCTTTAAGGAGTTTAAAAAGAATAATTAAATTTCATTACAGCTACAAGCCAAATTATTCTTCATGGATTTGGGCAAGTGCAGTACTAATTTCTCTGGAGGTTTGGTGGCAGATGCTCTCTGAAGAGGCTTGAAAAACTATGTATCTTGAAGTCCACTGTCTGCCTCATGGGGAAATAATAAGGAAGCCTGACTGCAGCCCTACCTCTGTCATGCCCACCCTTTAGGAAACCAATTCTTCTGGTATGATACATGTACATCCCACATAGCCAGAATCTAACACACCACAGTACTTTTTATCAAATTTCCAGAATCCCAATGCCTGACACAGGGTCGTAATAGTCTCAGAAACAAATAACAGCCTTTAAGAGCATTATCAAATGCATCTATTTCTGTCAGGAGCTGAGTCCTTTCAGTGAGTAACTGTCAATGACTGCAAACTTGTTTCCTGTAACCAAGTAGTCTGCAAACATATTTTCATTTTGGTGAAATTATTCTTTAATATGCTTTAATATTATGCGAGAGTTTGTTTAATCTGGGATTTCTTTTCAACTTTTTGCTATGGCTATTTTCTCCATTAAGAATTTGTTACTTGTGTATCACTCACTCATCTTGGTAATGTAAGTTTTTGAAGTTGGATGGGCAAGTGGGGTCCTGAAGTTCCCATTTAAGTTTCACTCTGAATAATATTGTCCTTCTTGATTATGCCTTATTTTTAATGATCTCACTTGTGCAATTCTTCAAAGTACCATTGATCTGCATGAGCAATAGCATCATCAGTGGTTTTTCTCCAGAGAAAAGATGTGGTTAAGAACAGAAGGGATTCAAGATGTCAGGAGAAAATGCTTTGCCGTGAGCACACATTGTATTATCATGGGGAGGAGGGACAAAGGCACAGCTCCCACACAGGCAGGCCAAAGTGCATGTCCACACATCTCTCATGCAGGAAGAGTGCAAGGGTTTGCATTGACGTCAGAAGGGAAATAATTCGTGTCCATAACTTTGCCACTTGTTGGGGACTGTCAAATATGTGTTTTCTTATACAAATGGCTGCTTCCTGAGAGCTGTCCAGATCTGCTGTGGTCTCAGAGCCACTATCCAGGCTTCTTTGTCTCGGTGACACAACTTTTTGCCATATGTTTGACAAATACAATAAGTATCAAGGTTATGTTCATTTTGAAACCATATAAAGGTTATTTACAAATAAACAAAACCCTTAAGTGTTCTGTCAATGCACAAGTCAAACAGTTTAAGCACTGATTCACTGCCTATAATAACCTACTACCTGTAAATCAAGCCCTAAGAGACAGAACTCTCTGTGCTGCATCAGAAGTGTTCTGTGAAGAAACCAAGCAGACACACATGAAAATAAAGGGTTTTATGGGGAGAAAAAAAAAAAAAAAAAAAAAAAAAAAAAAAAGGCTTCTTTTTAAAACCAGCAAAATTCTCTTCCATATGTGACTATAAAAGTTTGTTTGAATTTGAAACCATATTTCTGAATTTTGTACTCTTGTATTTGATTTCCAAATTTTGTTAAGGTAGCAGCTTTCAGAGCTCAGTAATACTGAATCCATCTCACTCTTCCCCTCTTATCAAGGAACTTATCCTTGCTGTATTTAATTTGCATTGCTTTTTTGCCTATTTTTACAATTTTTCCAATATTATTTTTACTTAGGTTATTGCTTGTTACAACAGATTTCTCATGAGCAACTGTGCAGGAAACTTAACTCACCCCAGCAACTTCTAAAGTAGTTTTGGAGTTGATGGGAATTAAAACTGACTTACAGAACACACTGTGCTGTGTCATCTGTCTGTGTGCAGTAATGAACTACTTTGGTAGTAAAGCAGAAGATGAAACATTCTCTCCAGTAAATGTAATCCATATTCACCAGTATGTTTGTTTTCTTCTCTTTCTTTAGCACACTTTAAAATAGATTTGCAAGAAACAAGCATTAACGTTCAAAATATACTGGTTTTGACTATTTCAGTATCATGAGAAACCAAACTATACAAGACAGCAATTGGGTTTGGGATGACTAAACCATTTACATGTATTTTCTTGTGAGAGTAATGAATCAGCAGGCTTTTCTCTCCATATAACTGAATAAATAATATCAGTGAAGTTAGTTAATGCAATAGTAAAAAGAGGCTGGAGAACTGAGTTGGAACTGCCTGGATGTCACATGTGTGGAAAACAAATTACATACCAACTTGAGGGAAAAATCTAATTCTCGCAAAATTGAAAAGAAAAAATTCCTGTCACTTCAGGGAAAACTGGCTCGTGTTTGAAATGTATTATTTAGAGGCCCATGTAAGTGTGTTGTCAAATTATTGGACTCATTCTGCGTAGATAAACTCTGCCCTGCATCTCCACATACCAGTAACTGGTGTTTGCCCTTTTGTGACAGCACTTTCCTGGAGTGCTCAGTCCCAAACCTCCGTGTCAGCAAGGCAACCATGGACTCTTTCAAAAAAGTTCAGATTATGTCTTTATCTGCTCCAAAGTTTTGAATTGGTCAAGGGTAATTTCCTGAGATTGTGCTATCAATAAACTCTCTTGTGTGTGCCAGTGTGTTAATTGTTCTTGCGTGCAAATACAACCTGTAAAAAGCTGTAAAATCTTGTACAAATTCTTGCACATCACCAGTTTTCATTGTTCACTGAATAAATAAAAGATGAGATCATTAAGACATGTTAGCAATTTTCAATGAATTATAATAATGTTTACTGAGGCAATCTAAAATAAATAATATTAATGAACATTCTCATACCATTATATTAGTACAAATATTATCATTAACTTACTCTCTTTATACTTTTTATTATGTTGTTGTTAAGCATTCAATAATGTGCTTTTAATGAACTCTTATTTACTGAACAATGAAATAGCTGTGCTAATAAATTTAATTAGCCATGCAAAAATGTTAATTAAAAAAAAAAACAAAACACAAAAATTACATCCATCTGAAATACTGCTCTTGCTGCAGAAGGGGGTCCCAGACACTCAGAGGCATGGCAGTGCTGGAGCCCATCTCTGGCCAGGGACCCTAAATGGTCCAAGTGCCAGAACCTGAGACTCCATGTGGCTCAGGGTCTCTGCCACAAGTGGCAGCTGCAGTGACTTTGTGCTCCCGGCAAAACTTGGAAGAGTATGGAAAGTTTTCTCAAACTAGGGCCTGAGACATTGTTGTTGGGTTTGTCTCTAAAGGAAGAATTCTCAAAGGTTGACCTGAAGATTGAGTATTTATAATCCCAAAATATTTCTTAAGATAATGTTTTTCGAAAATCTGTGAGATTTGTTGTCCCATACGATTTATTCCACAAGATTGCCCCAGTCTTTTGTGTAAATTATTAGAAAACACAATGTAGGCACAATTTCTGCATGTCATTCACTAGAAAACATAATTTATTCATCTTTTAAATTAATTGGATCAGGCAGATGGCTATGTGAGTACAATACTCACCATGTGATAATGTAATTTTTTCAGTGTCTGTTCCCTAAGACTCTATATCATTGGATTTATCAAGGAAAATTCAATGCTGTAGACTGTAGGAAACTTTTCTTCTTGTTTGACAAATGCCAGTAGACTCTATGCACCTTTTTTTTCTGCATTATCTGCATGCATGTAGATAGGATTTTTAATTTTTCTCTGTCCTCAGAAAATGGCAAAATTAGGAAGAACAATTTCTCCATGGGAAAATCTTCATATAGTGAAGTCTATAGTGACTGGATGGATTGAAAGTTTATTAATATGAATGGAGAGATTTCAGAAGATTAGGTCAGGATATAGATAAGCCTTTTTTGAGAAGAAAAAAAACACACAAAAAATCAAAAATTTAAAATAAATACTAATCCTTATTATGTATTCTGTACAACAGTTTAGTAAATTCTGTGAGGTGGAATCAAATATTTCACAGTGATGGGATCCACATTTCATGTTCTCTCACCTCAGGTTATATTTTCCACTTTTCATTCATTGTCTTCCAGATGGCACCAGTGACTCACTTTGGAGAATGGTCTTTCTCAGGACAACCATATTAATTTTCAAAGAAATGTAATGTCATTCATATTTGTCACACAGTACCTGAAAAATGGAATGTTGTAGCCTACAAATTCACATGAGAAGGTGAGTTTCTCTATGTTTTCTTTAGCAGTCTTTGAAAAACCTTCCTTCCATTTACAGTATCAAAAGTCAATGGAGTTTGTAAAAGATGGTGGGTAGTATACTCATGCAGTTAATGTAACAACTTGGCTACTAACGTTAGGCATCAGCACACTTAAAAATGAGGATAATGCAAATGTACATAAAAGTAAATTCACATTATATGAGACTTGTATAACATTTATAATTAGGATTAATTTTAAAAGTGCATAAAAATGCCGTGAGGAAATTTAAAGTGACACCTATTACTATTATGCAAATCTAGCACGTACCAAACTCCTTATTCTCATACTAAATTCTGCTATCTAAATAATTGCTTCACCACTGGAAATTATCACCAGCAGCCAAATTCTCCTCTCCCTTCCAAGCCTTCCCTTGATTGTGTTTATTCAGTAATACAACAGCATTCAGCAGTGTTGATAAACATGCTTAGTGTTCCTTTGGTTAAGCTTCAGTAAACTGAGCCTCTGGAGTTAGCAATCAGTGGTTACAAGAATGCAATACACAGTGTAGTATATTTAACTACTCTACCAGAACCGTAGCTAAAAGAGCATGGAACATTTTAAAGCTCAGTTGACATTTGTTACTTTTTTCTTGGCAATGTCATTGGCTTTTACATCTGTTCATAAATCATTTTTAGCCTAATGTAGTGTTGAGCCTTCTTGTTTTGTAATAATAGCCAGGCTGCTGCCCAGCAGAGGGAACAAAAACAGAAACCCAGAGTGAATTCTTAGAGCAGGTAACGAGGACTTCACTTCATCAGGAAGTGAAAAAAAGTCATCAGGACCTAATAATGGAAAAAGATCCATTTAAAAGGTAATTACAGATGGAGAAAAATAAGTAGATAATAAACTTCCAAAACAAAGCTAAGAAATATCAGATGTACACCAAATAAGCCAAGCGAACTCTTCCTAACTGTGGCTGGAATCAGTTTTCATGTTTGTGCTTATGAAATACTCACCCACCATATTACATCCTGGTCCATAGCACATACCCAGAGAAATTGCTGCAAAGGAAAACTTACTCTTTCAGCCATTGAAACTGGGCTACTCTGGCACTCTTGTGGGGTCAGCAGTTGTGAGAGCAGAAATTCCATTAGAATTTGACTATGTTGAGGGGAAGAATTTCCAGCACTGTACCAACTATTGTGTTTCATATGAAAAATGTGAGGAAATGAAGAGATGCTCTAATAACAAACACTGTTTATTCAGAAAATTAATATTCAAGACTTTAAAATATGTCATGGTGATTTACTTCCTAACACATGGGTCTATCTCAGGTTTCTGTAGTGAGTTCTTGAATTTTACCATTTAATCTTCATAAGCAATCCAGATCTGAATTCATTTGATATGGAGCTTGAATTCAATTTTCTTGCCTCTCTTGCTGGCATTTACACAGTTTTCATCAGAATGCATGCAAGATTGAACAGTAATGATATATTTTTATAAGCTACCAGAGGGCATTTTATTGCAACAAGTATTTCCAGCAAAGTAATTAAAGAGCAAATTTTACCACATGTACCCCCCAAACAGCCATAAGTGAGTATTCCCAATAATGAACTGACTGAATAATTTTAGTTAGATGAAGTGTCAACAGCAAGACTGATTTCAAGACATATTTACAAAACGTGAGATGATATTTCCAGGTGACTGGCCTGGTGCTCATCCCACTGGTACCGAAGTAGAGACCACTGAGACAAACCCTTTGTGTTTTGCTGTATTCCACACTGATAATTGCTGAATATAGCTCTGATGCTGTAGCTGCTATATCTGTAGAAGCTTAGCACATCTGCTGTATGAATCTGGAATGAAAAAATGTAGCCTTGTAACTTCCCAGGAAACACTAGCACTTCTACCTTCTCTCTGTGGAAAAATGCCACAGACCTGGATTAAACTCACTTCGTGTTAGCTCAATGTAAAAAGACTGTGAAACCAGTCTACATCAGACATTTATGTTTTGTCTAGAGCCATGGAGATAGGGGAAGAGAGAGAGCTCATCCTATTACATCTTGGTGCTCAAAGTTTTTTGGCTGCATTACCTGTTCTAGGTAGTCTTTTCCCTTTGAACGAAGTGGAACCCCAGCTTCTTTCTCTCTGTGCAGTGCCATGGACTCCAGTCAGGACTGGCAAGAGTAAGATGTCTCTCACTCCTTGAACAATATGGCTCGACTTGTGTTTTAAGCAGCATACATATTGGAATGAAGACACTTTTCTTGTAATAGCTTTTTCAAGCCTATTTTTAGAGGTCTAGCACACAGCATATATTTATTACTAAATTCTTCCCCCTGGAAGCAGAAGGCAATTCCATAATTGCTTAAAAAAAAACCAAAAAAACAAAAAAACAAAAAACATTAAGAAAACATTTTTGTTGTCTGCTTATTGTTTTATTGCATGTTAGAACTCTGCTGGGATAAGGGACCTAAAAGACAAGCCACAGCCTCTGTCACCTCTCCTGCAAAAGGTAACAATGTAAAATGAAAAACATGGCAAAAGAGGATGTTTAAAGCTGTCTGTTTAGGAGTTCTGAAGAAAAGTACATGCCTATCAAACGAAAAAAAAACTAAAAAGCTGCAGCTCAGTGTTTGTTCTCAGTTGCAACAAAGCTTATCCTCCTTTCCAAACAGTATAAATAGTAAGTATTCACTGACAGAAGGGAATTTCAGAAGCTAACAACTTCAAGACAGTTGATTCCTTAGTGGCACCAAATGGAGCTTCAGTACAAGTTGGTCTGCCAGTTCAGAAATGTCACATGATGCAAACCTCTCATTTTCTCACAAGAAATAAAGGATGAATCACTGACTTCTGTTAGGAATCAGATTTTGAAATATCAACACAGCATGTAACCTCAATGGAAACTCAAGTGGGTTTTGTACATTTTAGCTTTTAATTTTACTCTGCATGGTTTATAATCCAGTGTAGGAGCTGATATTATTTAACTTTTAACCTGACTTCTTAAATAATTGTTTATAATTGGGGTATGTATGTGCATATATATATGCCTCTCACTCTTTCTTCCAATCACTTTTAAAGCTACTATCCAATTTTAGCTCAAGTGGATAGAAAGATACAAGTCTGAGATATATTTAACTCCTGCAAGATATAGAAGAATATCTAGCTGGAAGTGACTGGAAAAGAGAGGAGAGGGACAGGTCTTTGTGGTAGTTCACTCCTGGGGACAAAAAACATTTACAGAACTGTGTGTAATAATGAGCTGGCCAGGGTGCCAATTCCGTAACATTTACCCAGAAAGTAAGACATACTAATAATTCATTATGAACTGGGTACTTGGAAAGAGGAATGAGGGCAGGGACAGATCAGTCTGTATTCATTCTTCACCTTCTAAGAGTATATATACAATTCTGCTTCATATTGATGCATGTGAGAGTTCCTTCAAATTTCCGTGGTAAATACACAGCAGAGTATGGCACATATAATATTTCTTATTTAACAAGGAAATTTCCAGAAAGAAATCAACTCAGCTCACTGAAAAGTAATAATGGAGTTACTTCATTTCTATTTTAAAAAGTTATATGCTGGGTATATTCCTAGGAAGTCATGCATGAGGTAGAGTGACCTCTTTGAGCTGGAAAGTAGTTTTAAAGAAAGGACAGTTATCATCTCACAGAAGTCTGTCAGCAGGTGGGCACTTGTGAATTAGAGGCCCCTAAGAACCACATGAAAATTCTTAACATGCATATGTGTAGGAGGCAGATGCTTATAGAAGTGTGTGTGAAAGGCAGAAGCCTTGTATTTCCAAAGGCATGAAGATTAAAGATAGACTATTAGCAAGAAAATGGAAAAAATAAAACTGTGAGTGACTATTCTTTAGCAGATAAATAAGGGTGCTTAAAAATACAGTAATAAGGTTTGGAGGAGTGTGACAGTGTTCTGTGGCTGATGATAATGCACAATGTAACAAATCATTATTTCACAACTCAGTGCAATCTAAGCATGATACTTGTGTAAGGAATGCAAAATTATTATTATTAAATTTTATAGCAGAAAAGAAATGTGCATAAACAATGTTAAGTTTGCTAGGGGTTTATGCTACCCACCCATTATGGGAAACTACTTCATGTTCTTTCTAGAAAAGCTACTTGTACTAAAAAATTAGTTTCAAAAGTTGCATAACCTGTCTTTCTTCATAGAAAGCAACCAATGAAGACTGAAAAAAATACCAGTTTTAGCTACTTTTCGAGTCCAAGATACAAAAGGAGTCAAATGTACCTTGAAAGATAACATTTCTTAATAGTCAATAGCCTTATATAAAAACATAGTAGTTTATGGTACATATTTTTCTCTGTACTCAGAAAACTTTTAACTCCACTTTTTAAGAACCACAGAGTAATGACAGTATATGAAATAGTGAGAAGCAGCAGTTAAACTGAGAGTTGTAATTATTCCCTGTAGCAGATGTGTTCCCTTAATTTCCTGAAAAGCTGACATGTTTAGCTACATTAGGACCTCTCTGTGTTACTCGAATTCAAGAATGCCAACTCTCTTTCAGCAGTTTCAGGAGTGATTCTGGAAGAGATGCCATATCTGCAGTTCTAAATGGGGCTGTTGGTCTTGGCCAATCCAGTCACCTCAAGTGAGAAAGGCAAAAGCAATTCTGAGGAACTCTGAAGCCCCTCTCACTAATGCTGATGGCATAAAATATTTGAATCATGAGTTAAAAACCAATGTGACTTACCATATGACTTTAGAGCTGTTTCAACTGCTGCCTAGATGGAGGCCTAAGCACCAGGAAAACCCCAGTTATTTCCCAGCATTGCTGAATACTATTTCTCCTCTTAGTTTCTGCATTGATACCACGAAGAACCCATGAGAAAATTTTGAAACATACTGGTGGCAAAAATTGCTAGAAAATATATAATTATTATTAAAGCTTTAATAGGTACATACATAAAAAAGATAAAATTTTATTTCCTGGCTCTGCATTTCTTTTATCATCTGTTTTTTCTTTAAACATACAATCCCACTTTCATAAAGACCAATCAGTTATGATATTGCCTAATAACTCTGCTGGGTAGTTTTAAAGCACACAGACAATAAGCTTAGTAGAGTTTCCAACATGAGTTAAATTAACATCTTTATCAGCTAAGCAATTATTCCTATGAGCTGATGCTTAGATATCAGTTAAAAGTTTTCACTAATAGAAGTTAAAACTAACAAGAACATTGAGAAATAATTATAGAGTCTACAGTGCTTCCTAAAGAGACAATGCTTTGTAAGTGCTCAGGAAGAAACTTTATTTATCATCATCAAAAAGATGGATTTTGTGGAAATATTTTCATATAATTATATTTAGAAGTTTCTGAAATTGTTAGTCTGGGCAGGATTTGTCAAGGATATATTCCTTACTGCCCCTGTAACCACATAAAAGTGTAATGGCATAAGAGCTGGCTAAATTTGAGTTTTGTTGTATAACAACATATCAGGAAAAAGATCCAATGGAATAATATTAGTGTATCTGTACATATATTGTGACAACTGTAGCCTCAAGGATGCATTTCTGCCACATTAACTCATTTCAGATTTCATTCACAAGGTGGAGAGCCTGCAACTTGTGCTCTGAAAGGAATATCCTAAAGCTATGACCTATCAGTCTGGAGAGCTCACCTTTTTTTTTCATAAGTTAAACGAGGATAAATGATGAAAATAAAATACCTGAAATATGGAAGAAAGCTCTGTAAAAGTAACCTGGTTTCTCACTCTGTCTCTCTGGATCTCTTTCTTTCTCTTCCTTATTATCTTGCCTTAGAAAATTACTGAGGCATCATTTAATAATAATAAATCTGTTTAAATAATTGGATGTCAAATAGTTTCATAAAAAAGTTCCTCTTCTATTAAAATTTATATTATGTGCCAGGAAAACAAAATCACTGTCTTCTAGCACTGTATCATTAGCATTGTCACAGTTGTGCCATTAAATTCGTGGTGTGATAGTATCTGGTTCAGAAAAATGATCAGAAAAAAGGAACAAAATGAGCGGGATCTTGAGCAGTATAGTTCAATGGAATCTGAATAAAACCAATTTTACATAACAGGTGATTTGATCCATAACAGATCTGGAAATCATGCATCCATCTTTACTCTGGAAAGAAAGAGAAGTAGTGGCAATTGACAATGAGGGCTTCTGACATCATTGACTTTTCTAATAGTAATTACTGCAGACACTGTTGAAAACCATCTGAAAGAAGGATCTACACATGAAATGCTGCCAAGAGTTGATAATGTAGCTTGTCTTTAGTGTCTGTAAGTAACTGTGACTGGTGTGGACCTGCACTGGGAGCTCTTGAGTTTTCAACAAGAGGTTGTGCAAAGAACAAAATCGGTAACTCTGAATCATTGTACGGTACCCTATTGTAGTTTATTCCCACTGAAAAGCAATTCAGAAAATCCTGCCTTCTGTTTATGGAAATGTTTATACTGAAATAAGAATTTATTTCATTTATTTTATTTCCAGTGAAATAGCACCAGAGGAGGTTTAAATTAGATGTTAGAGAAATTTTGTTTACTGGAAGCCACCTCTGAGTGGTCAGACACTAAACCAGGCTGCCCATGGAAGTTGTGGGATCACCCTGGAAGGGTTCAAAAGGTATGTGGATGTGGCATTTGGAGCTATGGCTTAGTTATGATTAGGGCAGTGTGTGTTAACATTTGGACTTCATAATCTTAGAGGTTTTTCCATACTTAATGACTCTGAAGTACTGCAGAATGGCCTTACTGCTGGAGAAGGATCCCAGACAAAGCTGCACTTAACAAAGAGTAATGGATAGCCCTGAGTTGTAGAGGACTTGCCTTTTGCATGTGTACACAGCAATGACTTAGAGGGTCCTTACAGACCAATATTTAATAAATAGTGTCTCTGGAATGCCCTGTTTCCTTCATGGACTTGTGATAGCTCACCTGTATAAGCATTTTTCACTAAGCTGGCTTCTGCAGTTTAAATGGACCTGGGAAATTTGACAGCACATGCAGGTTCAGCACCTGAAAAACTACAAATACATCACAGTATAGGAATGAGTAGCCACTTAAATATCTTTAGGGTTTCTTTAGCAGTTCAGGGAAAGGAGGGATATCAGTTTGGCGCAGTGCTTTTGCTTTGTGATTGTGTGTCTTGAAATAGGAGATTTATTTAAGTATTTATTCCAATTGTTATATATATTTTTGCTATGGGTACCACATAGTGCTATGCAATCTAGATGTTGTATTGCCTTGCTAAAGCAGAAATCCAGGGTAATATTTACTATCTTTAAATAAGTAAATTTGATATTAAATATAACCCTGTCCATTTGTGGAACAGCTAACATCCTTGTCAGAAGGTATTGAACTCGACACCTTCACATAACAAGTATCTGCTTAGTAATAGCTGACAAGGGTGGGGAACTATGTGAATTGATCTATACAGGATGGCAGGGAGGATAAGAATAAAGGGTTCAATAGCTTCTTTGTACATCACTGAGCTTTTCAAGTAGCACAATTTTTCACAAAGTTTTAAGATAATGTTCTTCTGAGTCACTGACCAAAAATTCCCTTGTCTAAACGAGCTAATAAAACAAGCCTGGCATCGAAGGTTGCAATTATTGTTTTGGTGAATGAAGGGGAAAGTGAAGCAGATTTAACACATTAAAATGTACTTTATGGTTAAGCACTAAACTTTCCAAGTGTGAAACGGAGGATTAAATTCAGCATTAAAGCTCAAAAATATGAAATTTTATAAAATTAGTCTGCCCATCTACAGAGTCAAATAAATCCAGTTTTATTTGATTTCTGAATTATTTGAAGCTTTATTTGGATTTTGATGCATTAGGATATTGGTTAGGTGGAAGGATGGTGCTATCATTCTGTTTCTTATGTAAATGATGACATTTTTATGGTGACCATTGTTGCAATGACATGGCTATTCTGAATTTACATTGAAATTCATGTGTATGAACTTGGCTTAAGTATGTGTGAAGACTGTTAACTCCAAGTAAAGAAAGAGAAAGCTTTTGAGACAGGTTAAGCTGGCATGTTCAAAACCATTCATTTGATAAAATTAGGAACAAAATACAGGATATACTCATATCTAAGTATGGAATATGTAATGTAAACCACTGTTTATAATATAGTGTGGCAGTGTTTTCTTGAGAGATGTAAATATTATTCTCTTACTGTTATAACTTGGTGGTTGGTTGGTTGGTAGGTTTGGGGAGGTTTTGTGGTGTGGGTTTGTTTGTTTGTTTGTTTGTTTTGGTTTTGTTGGGTTTTTTTCCTTACTGAAAGGGATCACACTATAACGTTATTGTTGCTCTTTTCAAAGTCAGAAAATAGTGTGTAATGAGTACTAGGACAAATAAAACAGAGTCTTCTTGCTAGTCCATTGTATTTTGCAGAGCTGGCATCATTCTAGAAACTGTGTTGATAACTTTGTGAAATAAGTTGCAATCTGCATCTGTGAGCGTATCGTGTCTTGGAGAGACTCTCTCAGATTCAGAACTGTAATGTTTCATTTCTAGACTCATCTAAATTAATTTGAATACAAAATTTGGAATTATTATTATTTATATATATATATATATATATATGCACACTGCTTTTTATTCATTGTGACTTATATTGGAACTTGACTTATAAATGTCATAGCTGTAAAGGACAGCTTACAGTTTTACTGTTCCCTAGAACAGCTTGGCAGCTCCTGCCTGTTCCAAGTTGCTCCTTAGTGCCAGACTGTAAATACACCAACACTGTTGTCCTCAAATATCCCTTCTCATGTCCTGGTAAATGGGATAGATACTTCAGGTGCAAAAGCTGAGCTGTTTACATTGCTTATCTGATTTATCTTTACTTCTCTGTGTGTGGCTGTGTCACTGTTAAAAGTGTCTCCTTGTGCTTTACTCTTTTGAGACAAATACTGTGTGAAGAGAATAAGGTACCTGTGTTCCCTTATGGGCACTGCCTATTTCTGCAGGGACAGAATGAATAATAAACCACAGATCTGAATCTTTTTGCCATATATCAATATATCAAATGTGGGAGGTTGCACACAATACACACAATAAATATTTTTAGTATACCAACTCAAATGTTTTACAACAAATAATGCATTTATGTTTTGTTTGTTTGTTTACTTTGTGTTTATACTGCGGTGTTGATTTGTTTGCTTGACCTTCACAAAAGGGTTATGTTTGAATAAGTCTGTCTCCAGGTATAACTTGGAAGCTTTTTCTTAAGAGTGTTATTTCTCCAGCCTGAACCTGAACTTTGTGATTGGTCTAAATCCGTTTATTTTTTCTGACTGGATGATTAATATTCTTGAAATTACTATTGCCTCTGCCAGAATCATGTTCTGTTTTGTACTGATTTTTAGTTTAAACTCTTTAACTGGCTAGAATTCAAGTCTCATAGGATGGATAGCATTGGAAGGATTATTCATTACTGATTTTGGAGAAGCTTTCATGAAATACATTAGGCATGAGACATCTCATAATAATGTGCATTCATTATTTTAAATAATTTCATAATTCAACCTACTTGTATATGCACAAATATATGCTAAATAATCAAAAGTAGTGATCAATTGTATAACTTAGAATTTAAGTAATAAAAGGAAGACACTTCGTAGTGTCTATTCCTGTATTACCCTGGGAACAGTTCCATACCAGGAGTGTAGGCAATGTTGTCTTTTTTATGCCACATGGGGAGCAAGGACTGCAGAAGCAGCAACAACATTCAAGATAAGTCTGTACTGGAAGTTGTCTTTTAATTCAGATGAAAACAAGTTTTTTTTCCATTGTGATGAAGAATTAGAGAGAAAAATGTTTGGAAGTACATCAGTGACGGTCCTGGTGTCCTGCCCAGATGCAGGCAGGAGGACAGATGGCACCATGTTGCTTTCCGGGCACAAATAGCATCAGCCTTTACAATCAAAAACAGCAGCAGTGATTATAGTGAACTCTTCTATCCCTTTCTTTTGTCTTTCTCTAAGTAGAATTGAAGGTAAATCAGCATTGTGTCAGATGAATGTGTACTCTAAATATGTATAAAAAAGGACGTGAATAGTAAATAACAAAACAGTAGGAAAACAGGCCTGCTTAGTGTTCAAACTTTAACATTTCTAATAGACTAGAAACTCTGCTTAAATTTAGCATTTTAACATCTATGCGACTTATAAATCATTTTTAATGCAATATATTTTCTGCAGACCACTAGAGTTAGTCTTTGCCTGATATTACCCTGTAAATTATTGAGGCAGTTTCATACAATGCATCACCTTTATTCATTATTAAGAAGGCAAGCCACAGAACTCCTGTATTTTCACTTGGGTGCTATTAATAACAAGAAGAGAGCTAACCAAGGCAGGACAAGAATAAGGATTCTACAGAGAGAAAATATTTCAATTACGTTTTCTTCACTGGAGAAAAAAGGATAAACATTTAAGTGAATCTAACAAAAATATGAAATGAAATAACCAAAGGTGACTTCAGCTTTAATTGAACTATTGATTATTTTGTTATTTTTAGCTATCACTTAAAAAAATACATAATTGTTGGTGTACTGGCAATAGAACTGATAATGCTTCTTTTATACTCTATTGTAACATGAAGTGTAGACAGCTTTTTGTAAACAGATGAGATGGGAAAATGATTTCAAATATTCAGAGAGTTTCACATATAGTGGATTGCACATATTGTTCTTAGAAATTTCATTCATTTATTAATTTATTTATACATAGCAGATAACAAAGATAAATGTTTGCTTATCACAGGGTAATGCACAGCATGTGCTTGAAACACAATATAAGAAGCTGTGTGTCCTGGCACTGGGGGAAATCTGGAGAAAGAGTAATGCTATTTTGAATAGCTGAACCTGACATGAAATGTGTGAAACTTTCTTTCGATGTTTTAGAACACCTGTGGCACCCTCCTGTTCTCACACTGAGCTCTAATTCTGTACAGCAAATCAAATCTCAAGCTCCAGGTAGTGTTCCTGTTACCTTTTTAGATGTCCTGGATGCTGCTGACTAATAACATTTTCTCTGATTTGCCCCTTTCACCAAGGATGCTCTGACAGTTAATTTGTTGTAATTCTGTAACACATAATAATTGAACACAGATAAAATCAGTGCAAGTCATATATGTAGTTTAATATTATATCTTAAATTTTTAATACAAACTGTATATATATATATATTTATATATATATATAAGATGCTAATCAAGTTATCCATAAGGACCCCAGTGTCTGCATTTGCTTACTGAGTGACAGTGCTTTTTGTAAAATGTGTCTCTTCAAGAAGTCCCAGTTTGAAAATGGTGTTATAAACCTTATCCTTTTTCTAAATCATCCCTTTTTATATACTGTTAGCCTTTTGTTTAATGAGTCAGTCTCAGTTCTGCACTGAAGTTAAAAATGGAAAACCTTTTTTTTTCATTTTCTCTGCATTCTTAGTATTTTTTGCTTGCTTTGTCATGAACATTCATACAGTATTATTTTTAATGAAAATATATTCTTCCACATGGATAAGAACACTTCCCATGTAGATACGAGGATTCATGATTCACTTAAGGAGTGCTGGCTCCTTTTAAGCAAACATCACTTTACCCAACCAAGCAGCAGAAGCAGTGCAATGGAATTTAGATGTTTGAGCATGAGGAACTGGAGTAATAAGTTTCTCAAAACATAATGGAAGCTGAATCTTTAAAAAACTAAGGCTGAATTATAGCTTAATATTTCATTTGTCATTATGAAGAAATCTACAAAAGTCCATATCTGAATGTGAAATTGCTTCAGAGAATAAAGGAGGAATATTAAAATCCATACGCATGTCTGCTGAGAAAAAACAGTCAGTTGTGGATTTCTTTTCAAAATGGTCTTATTTCCTACTTCAGGTAGGGTAATAACTCTGGCATTAATATCTAAGATTTTATTAACCAATTCAGATTGTGCATTTACTGTAATAAGTCTTTAGGGAGCCAATACAAAGCTTGTTACTTGAGTGAAACTAGAACATGACTTTGGCTGAAAGGTAAATTGAGATTGTTGCATGATGGGGAGTCAGCATGAGCTGCCTAGTCTCAGATAAGCTTTTTCATGATTGCTTATGTAACGTGTTGACCTTGGAATAATTTCCTGCCAGGCACAGAGAGATTGTTGACTTGACAGGTTTTAAATAGTAAGTTTTGCATGAGATTATTGAGGTGTGTCTGAATGCCCAGTTGTTTTAATTTTATATTGCTGATAAAATAATGAGCATTTTGGATAATTCATGTCTTTAGTAGCTACATCTCTTCTTTGGAGCATTTGGCATTAGAAAACTCTGGGTTGGTTTTCAGCTAATCTAAAACTGCCACCTCTCTATAACTAAAGTCTGTTGAAGTTATCAGGGTGCAACGAAGGCATTTCCTACACATTTTGCTTATGTTGCAAGGATTGATACAAGAGATAAGAGAAAAATTATGTGATCCTTCTGTCCTGTGTGTCCTTCATGAGTTTTGCAAGTTTGCTAAGCATTCTTGTGGGGGTTTTTTGGAAGAAAAAAAAGAAAAAAGAAAGGAAAATTTCCTTTCCACTCTCTCCCCCCAGCCTCCACCATTAACTTTTAGATAGATCCTTTGAGGTCAACATTCAATCACTGTCATATTTCTTCTTGAACTACCATAATGATTTTATGGTGTTATTTAGTTCTCTTTTTTTATGTTATTACCCACTAATACATTTAATTGTGTCTGAATTTACATCACCTTCAATTTCGTTAGGTTTTAGGGCTTTGTGCTATCCTGGAGAATCCCAAAATTAGAAGATTAAGACTTAAACATTTTGGAAGAATGTGTGGGTGAAGATCCAAAACCATTAGGTGAAATGATTCTGAATTCCTTTATCAGTTTTATTGACATCAGTGAAGATTGTTTTTAAGCAGGAAAACCCTAAATCAGATCAGATGGAGTGACTAGGAAAATATCCTTAATACAGTGGAATGATATCCATTTCTCCTTGCCTGGATACTCATATTCACAGGATTCTGGGAATAAATACAGACAAACCAGTATGACTATAACTCAGTGTCTTACCAAATATTTCACTGACACTGCTGCTGGATCTGCTGTGGGCTATAATTGATGATTAGCAAAACAGGCCTCTAATATCTCATTTTTAAGTGTCAGCCTGGAAAAAATGGTGTTCTGTGCAAAAGCTGACTACAAAAACTATGACAGGACAGAAATGGAAAAATATGAATTATCAAATAAGAACATAGAAATGATAATATAAGACTAAAGTACTCCTCGAACTGCTGCTTGTGCTTATTCATAATTAGAGGAAGTTCTGCTGAGCATTTCAATCTCTTGGCGGCTTCCTCTCCATTAAAATATATAAGCAATAACTGTAAATGTAATATCATCTCTTTATAATATCACAGAACTAAAAAATGAAAAAGTGCTAAATGAAATAAAAAATTTTTGATGAGTACCAAACCTGAAAGAGTATCGATATGCACAAATTATAGGGACTTACTTGGACCATGTACAATAACAAATGTCAGGAATTGCTCAATGTTTCCACCCAGATAATTCCATCTTGTTAACCATGTAGAACAGCCAAATTTCTTTCCTTTTGGATGGACAAATTAGCTGTTGGTATTTTTACCTGGACTTCAAAGCACTCTGAGGGCAAAAGTTATTGGATTTCCTAAGAAAAATTGTGAAATGAAGCAGTTATTTGGGGAGATACAGTGGGAAATCACTGACTTTGAGGAGGCAAACAGAAAACAAAAACCCCCAGCACAATATCATGTTCATACAGAATATACTCTTAACTCAGGACTCATGTAGAGGGATCTGGTGTATCTCTAATGTGACTGTTGGGGCAGTGCTGATATTTTGTCTGTGGGTTATGCTCAGATTTTGTCTGCTGAGAAACTTCAGTTTTGCTTTGATAGCTACATTTCTCTTTCTTCTTGATCTGAGAGTCATTAAAGAATACTGTGAAAAGCAAATTTTTGGACTTTAGATATCAACAATTGTTCTTAAACTGCAATTATAAACTGCAGTCCATCTGTGGAACACAGGAGATGCTTTATAGTTGGTTTCCACTGTGTGCAATGATTTCGCATATGTCAGTAACAAAACTGAACCTTCTGCTGCCTGTCTGGGAATTGTTTCCCTCACTTTCTGGGCAGCAGTGCTATGGAGCACAGAAGGACTGGAACATGGATGTTCAGAAACTCCAGGCTGAATCTGTGAGTTACTATTTTTATGGATATTCCAAAGGGGCACCAAAAAGGCAGCGAAGTCTGCATCTCTATGAACTGTATCTGACAGGACTCCTTAAATGTAAAATATGGTTTAATCTTAGTAGCATCATGAGACCAATATAATATAAAAATGAAAGTCTGGCTTTTGCTTCCTCCTTTCTGGCATGGGGAATACTAGGCTTTGTTCCACAGAATAAATGCTGCTTTTTTAATAAAGAAAGACGTGAAAAATTTGAAGGGGGTTGGGGAGAGGAGGCTGCAGAGGGTTCATCTTCAAGTCAGCACATCTAACGCAGAACAAGCATTGTTTGTAGATCTGTTGAAGCAGAAAATGTCATTTACATAGTCTTTTTCTAAGTAAAACCATGCTGTCAGAAGTAGTAGTATTTTAAATTTCAAATCCATGATTCACCCACTCATTCTCTTTTTCCAATCTGTTCAATTCTCTACAACCCTCTATCTCTCATGGGAAGTCCTTCACTTATACTTTCTTTTTCTTCCTTCCTTCCTTGTGGCACTGAATTACTTCATTCCCTGGGATCTCACTGACACCTGCCTCTTTGCTGTTAACATACCCATTCCTTTCAGCATCCTGGTGGCACAACATCCCGTCCCAGATTCCACCCCTTTTTCTTATGCTTATTCTTTCTTCATATATTACCTGCAACTTTCTGAATATATTCAGCTTTCTATTCCTTTAACCCACCCCTCCTTTATAGTATTTTAGAATACTTTTAACAGTGTATTATGCATCAATACTTGCTCTTGTCATGTGACCCTTCCATTTCTCAGTCTTCAGTCACCTGATACAAAACTATCTTACCTGAAGGTGAGGGAAAATTTCTACCAGCCCACCTTCATTTTACTGTTTGCATTAACCAATAGGGGCTGCTGCAGGTTGGGATGGCTATGAAGGGGCAATTATAATTCTGCCTGGTGTGGAGATTTTTCAGTATTTGTTTTTGATTAGCAAGTTAAATCCAGGATGATTATTTACTAGCAACGAGACATGTATAGTTTGGTGCTGTAACACAGAACTCCAGAGTCCAAAAAAGAAGCACTAAAAGGCATTTTTGTAGTGTTTCACTCAGTGAAAAATGTTATTGTCTGCTTATTGAACTAGTGTGTTTGAACCATTAGAACATATCTTAGCATTTCCATTAATTGAAGTAGATTTTGTAGTCATGGTTTTGAAAATGAATTTTATATAACATTCTAGTATATTGAAACCAGGGAACTTGGTATTTGTTGAGTCATGACTGAAACAAACCACAAATGCTATTAATGAGACCTGCTGCCACTGAGAATACAAACTGAGATCACTGTTAGAAATGCAGGCTTAAATCTAAGGAACCACTTTCTAAGCAGGCAGCCTGTCAAAACAAACTGGACTGGTGGAACACCAACCCTGAGAAGATTAATGCCCAAGCTTTTTCTGTTTAATCTGAGCTGAGCTTTCTAGACAAGCTCAGAAGACTGACACAGTTCCCAGTAAAATGAACACCTGACTCCCTTAAGCTTTATTGAAAATCTTAGCATGAGGCCATTTAAAGTCTGGCCTCTGACTGTCCTCAGTGTGTGCAGATATGAGTTACATATTCCTCCTCACTTGCTACTCCTGGACTCACTTCCTCTAGGTTGTGTTGTGCACAAGAGATGTAAATGACCAAACTGTGATCACAGTTACCTCATGGAAGAACACCTTAAATAAAGATACAGTTTAAATGGCACGTGAATATCTGATTTTAAATTATTCATTTAGGGGTGGATTTAGATAACACTACAAATGATTTTCCTTCATTTCAGTGGACTATTTGTCACGAAAACTGTCACACAACTTTTGGATAAATTTTCTGTGTGTCCACACTAGACTGCAGGGATGTCTTTTAAAGGAGAATGGCTGTCAGAAGGGATGTCAATTAGTGGGGTTTGTTGTTGACATCTGTTTAGACGTCCCCTCATCTCATTTGCCCCCAGGTCATAAGCAGCCACTAGATTTGTTTTGATACCTGCTGCCCTGAAGTGAATTTCCATTGGCACCTGCAAGCTTGGACTGATCCTTTCTTGTGGTATAGGAGCCTGATTCAAGTCAATGGAGACCAGAGAAGATCCCAGGATGCTGATAGACAATAAGTCTCTGTAACTGAATTGCCTTTCAGTCTTCTTTGGATTAAGTTACTGTTTTTATATTTTGTGATAACTCATACTAGTTTCATTCTTACAGAGTAGAATAAACTAGAAATTCCTTAAAGCCTTATATCTTTATTACCATTTAAGCCTGAGGACAGATTCATTACTTATGTATGTTTCCAAGGGTCAATGTTTTAATGTATATCTCTATAGGGAGGAGTTCTATGAAAAATATCAGGTAAACTAACTTCGAAATCCAGGATTGCTTATTCAAAAATTAGGACTTGCTGATAAAACAACTGCAAAAATAGGTGAGACTGCTTGTTTTGAAGAGAGGCAGGGTACATAAAGTGCATAACTTAGTTATTTTCAGAATGTTGTAGGAACATTTTTCTTCACACAAAGAAAAAAAAAAAAATCATGACTGCTTGGCAGGCCCCTGATCAGTGCCAGATGAGTTTAATGAAGCACAGTACCACTAATCTGTTCTCTAAATTTCCATTCATTCCCTTGAAACCTTTACCTTTCAGTATGTCTGGCTATGCAAAAGCATTCAAAATAGGCCAAAGCAAACAGTAAAGTACTCAGGAAGCTGCATAAACCTAAGAAGTGGCCAGGTTTTAGTAGCTCCAGAGGTACAAGGTTGCTACAGCTGCTTAGAGTTAATACTTGCAGTGCATTTTTGGGCAAGTTTAGAGATGCAAGTGAAGCTTCTTTCATAATTATTGTAGGATTCATGAGATGAAAAATTACTTTTTCAGAAATTTCATATTATGTGGATTTTTGTAATAATATGACATCTCCATAAATCTTCTCTCATTTTGTGCTCATTCTCTTCTTACTGCTTCTAGCTTTGTTCTTTCCTCTCAGCTCACAAAAGAAGAATTAAAGTGGTGTGGGGCACAAGAGCATTGAAGTAAACCTGAGAGTAACCTGAAGCTAACACAGCAGGAGTACTGAACATCATTCATGCATTTATTACAATTTCTGGCTGAAAGCTTTCAACCAGGATCAATTACAGCCCAATTTATCTCGGCACATGCTCTTGCCATCAGCACAGGGAACACTGAATTTTGTCTTACTAGACGTGTTCATCGCTTTTCAGGCACTAAATTTTCTTGGAAAACAAACATCCCCCACCCCCACCCTCCAAAAAAAAGGTATTACAAAAGTAGGGGCTTCTTACTATCCTATTGCCACTCACATATTTTCAAGGCTAACACAGCACAGGACATGAGCAGATCTTAATAATGTCTCTGTTCTTCAGATGTCTAGATGATAAATGGAGGGCAAGGTTTGCACTGAGCGTCACCTCCTGTGTGAGTTGCCTTGTTCATACTGTTACCCCACACACTACTTCAATGTTAGTCTGAGCTCAGTCAGGTTAAGGACAGGCTTACATTGCTCCTGCTTGAGAAATTTTATTTATTTGTACCAGGAATTATAGGAGCTTTAATAGGAGAACTTTAAATGGTCCTGATCTGTTTCAGTAGTGACTCTTTTTTTTTGTTTGTTTTAGCAAGTAATTGCTGCAGGTCCAAAACATTCCAAATCACATAACTAGGTCTGCTGAACAGGATGGCAAATGAAAAGACAGTGATCTAGCAGATGTTAGGTGGTAGTAATCTATAAGCTGGGGGAGGAAGGAGGTCGATGCTACCTACTTACACATTATATATTTGCAGAGCCTGCCTTTTGCTTAATTAAGTCCATATTACTTAATTAGTATTGAGACATGAAGGAGGAATAGATATGTATCTCCTCCGAGATCCAATTTTGCTAAAACAAAAGGAGCCAGAGGAAGTGGACAGTAATAGAAATTTATTAACAAATTTTCAGTTTGGCATCTATTAAGTAGACAAAAAATTCTATTCACTAGAGGAAAAGTATCAGCCAAGGGCTTAGAACATACTTCATAGTGACAGGTATTTAAAATTTGGCAAGCAAGGCAGGCTTGGACTGAGAAGAGGACCTAGAAATATATGGAGAAACAGTTTCCATTTATTTACTCTACATAAAAAGCTTTGATTTAGCACTTCCCTTTACAAAAAGAGTGTTAGAAGCATGTCCTCACAATATCACTCTTCATTACCAGAACCACTCAAGATGGATCTCTTATTAGTGGAAAACAGAATTGTGCTTGACTTCCTTATTGAATGCATCCTACTCTTTTTGGATAACAAAGTTTTACTACACAGGCAGGGGCCAGTAACAAAAAAAAAAAAAAAAAAAAAAAAAAAAAAAAAAAAAAAAAAAAAAGTTAAAACAGCTTATTTTTTTTTTCTCCTTTATACTTTCATGAATGTTAAGAGATGAGTCATTAGGTGCTTGAAAGACACTTTTTCTAGCTGAGGCACAAGGTCTTGCAAAGATGCTGCTAAGAAAACCTTTCATAAGTGAAGCAAACTACTTTGATGTTGCAAGAAACTGAAGGGATTTTAAAATAGAAAATTTAGTGATCAGAGTAACTTCATCTTTTCAGGTGTTTCTCTGACATTGCTGTTGAATTTCCATACACTGGACCATATCTCTGTCACTCTCATTTGCTGTAGATAAGCATAAGATGTTTCTGTAGTGTGGTGCTTAGGTTATGTTCAATTACTTTTCTAGTTTGACTCTTCTCAATCTGTAGAGCATTGCTACTACTCTTCCTGTAATGACTGTTTTCTGATCATCTCTACTAGTATATAGGGAGATGCAGTGATGTTCCAATTCCCTTTTCCTTGCTCTTGTATCAGGCACACACACAGCCACCCACGCATTTACACTAAGCTACAGTTTTTAATTGTGTACTGCAATCTATTTAAACTGCTCCCAACCTGCAGTAAGAACTTCATCGCGGGAGAAAAAAGCAAAAACTGAGTATGCAGTTAATTAAATTTAGGGAAGCAGATTGGAACTCTTCTTTGGATGACTATTTGTAGCTAAATTTCACACTGATTATTTCTGGAGGTAGACAGCGGAGGCTGCATAACGACACCCTCAAGATTAGCAAGCAAAGAGACTACAAACTGTATTTTACTGTTCCAGGGTAAATTATTAGAAATTAACCAACATGCTGATCTGGATTTCATTTCAGCAACTGGTATTTCATCAAGCTGCAGTAAGATTTTAATTAGAATTCATCAAGGGTACTGTTGCATCAGGAATACGAAAATAAAGATGTTAAACCAATCATCAAATAGTTTAGTTCAGGCTTCTATGTCAGAAATAATATTTTAGTGTTAGGAAAAGCTGTTTCGTTACTATTCTGATACTGAAATTTGGGTGGCGATTTATTTTGACAGGCATAATATCAATTCAAGAAACTGTCATACAGATTAAAGAAACCCACCACAAACCCAAACTCTAACCCAAAATTAATGTTCCCCACAGATAAGCTACTTTGACTGCATTTTTTTTCCTATCTAATAATGATAATGACCTGATGAAGCTATTAAATTTCTCCAAATTTCTCCAAATACAGACACAGCAAATAGTTTCCCTGCATTTTTCATGCTTTCATATCATAAGGATCAGTCTAAGATAGGAAAATACATGGTACCATGACAACGGAAATCCTAATATCAGAATTTCTTCTACTAGTATTGAAGACAAAATAATGTGAATCAAATAAACATTGTTGTTGGCAGTGTTAGTGAAAAATACATATATAAATGATTCCCTCTTAGAAGATTAACTTTTAAACCTCAAAATTTTAACAATAATTAGTGCTATCAGAAATAAAGCACATAAGCCACTCTTCATCTATAGCTGTGTGTGCTCTAGATGCTGTGTAAATCAGCCCCAGGAACACAACTGCACACTGCAGCCATCACTACAAACACAAATAAAGGGAATATGAACTAGGAAACTGGGGGGTTTGATCTATGAAACATCACACACCTTCCCCTCTGCCTGATGTCCCACCCTCTGCCCCTTCCTGGGGCAGGGGCATAAGATACTGAGTCACTTTTTTACCTAATAACACTTTTCCAAAATTCTGAATGAGATTACAGAGTGAAGGAATGAGTGGGTGAATGAATTATTTCTGAGTGAAACAATGCTTTACTAAGGAAGCCGTGGTTTAGGGTCAGAGGCAAGTCAAGGTTGTAGAGTTAATACCTATTATTAGACACCTAGAAAACAGAGACAACCTTCTGTCTGCTCTAGTCCTTCTTGAAGTCTGGAATAGTTGCAGATTTTACAGCTGAATAAGAACTGAGGATCTACCAATCTGTTTAACCTGGCAATTTGTTCTGTAAATTATATAAAAGTCAGAAAAATATCCCAGCTCCTTCCCTCAACTAATTTAATTATTCAACTCTGATTATAACAGAAAGTGTTAGCTGTGTCTTATTCAGTTTAAAATAACTCTATAGGAATAGGTCTATAAATATGCAAAGCATATTCTGTGCAAGGACATCCAATTTTTAAGCAGCCACAGTTCAAACTACTTCAAGTGTCTTTGCTTTGTGAAAACATCTTAGAAATTGTGCGTGAGGCCAAGAAAAGAATGAAAGGAAGCAGGAGTAAAATTATAATATGCATAATGGAGACTAAATTCTTTTCACACACAAATGGAACTGTTAACGTATGATATTCTTCCCATTGTTACTAAAGACAATCACTCTCATTCCAGATAGGTTTTCAAAATTTTTTTGATTCTCATTGATCCTCTTTAAGAGAAAACTAGGATGCAGGGGGCATAAAGCAGGATTAGCTTCACCATACCCTATAGGAGCTCCACATGGAGCCAAGGGCAGTGTGCAGTTCTTGTAGCCCTGGCCCAGCAGCTCTGTGGATCCCCTCAGTGTGCAAGCCTGCAGACCTGGTGGGTTGGTGCCTTGCAGGATCTTTCAGGTGTCACCCACCTGCTCTGGAGGGTGTTCATCAGTTGCCTCAGTTAAGCATTCATTTTCCACAAGTTTTTTGTTATGCTTTTGGGGGGTTTTAGTTGTTTTTGGTTTTGTGTTGTTTTTTTGGTTGTTTTTTTTTCCAACTTATGTTCACATCTATATATTTTGACTCAAATTCAGTTTTTCTTTTCCTCCTCTGATTTGTTCAGATGCAAACCCTGGTGCCCTTTCCCTGTCTCTGCTTTGCGATGTACCTTATGAGTTCCTCATTTGGTCTTTTCTGGTTGATCTCTGCATCTTGTCAACCAAACTTCATTTTGCTCACAAAGTGGGTGAGAGTTTGCAGTTTACAAGGTCCTTTGGGGTGTGTACTCTCTTCTGGTGGTTTGGGATTTTTTCCACGATAAAATTTGGAATTTTTTAGCATGTGTTTTTTAGCATACAACTGGTGAAAAGCAAGAATGATAAAATCCTCTCTGGTTCATGATATCCCAAGTAGTTTTGTCTCATAAGAGAATTTCAATGGAGATGTTGCATATTGATTGATGGGAATATATGAATCAGATACCACATGGTTGCATTTTGAAGAGGGTTGAGTAAAATGGGTGTAAAGCAGAGTTCATGGGCTTGAAGGTCAGTCTTTCCTTTGATTTGAGTAGGTAGATAACTGATAAATATTTCTTTTGAAAACACGTGTATTACACGAACATTTTTTATGTTCACTTCTCTTGTTTTGAAAAGAAAAGAATTAATCACTTGTTTATATTATTTATTTATTATAACCTATGTGTGTGTACCAGTTTCTGCTTAAAAGGGAGACAGAGAATGCTAGTGTTTATGTAGTAATTCAAGATATGCATCCTGGAGAACTGTGCAGGGTTGTCAGCCTCCCTGAATTTATTAATGTGCAAGATTATCTTCTGTTATGCTGTGTCAGTTTGGAAAAAGGACAGATGGCTGGGGTGGAAAAAATTGGCCTTTGATTTTTTAAATTAATTACTGTTGAATAGTTTTGGTATAGCAAGTAATGTTAAGTTCTCCTTGTGGTTTGAAGGTACGTATTCGTTCATACTGCACAACTCAGAGCAAAGAAGCTAAAAGGTGAATGCTGACCAGCAATTGCATGTGCAGGTTGATTTAAGTGTGAAAAAATGAGATCATACATTAGCATGTGCTTTTATGACACATTAAGTAATGGGGCAACGATGACCCAGATGCAAAAACAGAGAGCTTGAGCTGGTCAGTGTAATTAGCTGATAAAAAAATCAATAAATTTTCGTGACCTTCAGATCCAACACAGTAAATTAAATGTAGTATGCTGAATAAAATATACTGCTTCCCCTAAATCCCTCTTTGGGTCAGCACTGAAGGACTCTATTTAAGGAACCGAGTATGAGCACTCTAAATTTCAAAATAGCTGAGATTAGTATATAAATTTTGAAGGACCTTGTTTGGGGCAGTTGTGAAGCCCATTATTTGTAAGGACTGACATTTGAATATGTGAACTTCCTCTAAAGCAAAGCACATGATACAAAAGCTGTTTAACAATCAAAGTATTAGTGGGAACCATTCCATGTTTATCAACATGCTTCTCTTTTCTTAGTACTTGTGAAAACATGCTGTTTTGAAGTGTAGAGTTATTCTAACTTTGGAAATACACAGTAATTTAGAGTTAATGCTCGCTTAGAGATGAGAAAATCCCTAACCATAGTCAAAAAAATATGGCAGAGAGGCTCAGCTGTTCCAGGAGAAACACACAGAATAGTAGATCAAGCTAACACTAACTTGTATTTCTCTTTCCAATTTTCTTGTCAGTGACTTATCACCTTATGCTGCAATTTTACACTTCTTCTACTGTCAGTCACATTCACTGGTGTGAATCCAAACTGAATCTACAGGCTTCAGTGGCATCACTTTGCATTTACCAGGGTATATCTGAAATCAAAATCCTTCACTGTTTTAATATGCCTTCCTCACAGTGAAGCCTTTCTTCTCTACCAAAGAAGTTCCCAGAGTGCACTTTTTCCAGACTGATGCTTATAGTGTATAAATAATTTGGCAGGTGCATTGTATTAATATAAATGATCTGTCACAGCCCTGATTTCCTTGCAGCCCAACTGAAATGTGCAGCAACAGACGAAGTGGCAAATGTGCCTGTTTAACTCCTCCTGCTAGTGCTGCTCTAAGTAGGAGTACAGTTACTTGCAGCTCGTGGGGATTTTGATCCTTTCTTCATGCTTTTTGGATGTATTTTTTTTTCTGTTATAAACCGAGCAACCCTTTCTTCAGGTTGATATGGAGGCCTCAACGATTTCATTCTTGTTGTCTCTCTGTCCTTTACAAAACTGCAGTTACAACAGGTTAAGTGAAAGCTGAAATGAAAGAGAGAATACAAGGTTGCAACAATGAGATGTGAAATTTGAAGTTAATCTGATGAAAGAAATGTGCTCACTGCTTCAAATAAAATTGTTACAGCATAATTATTACTGTGTTAGATGAGCCAATCATATACAGTATTGCCCTTTTGCTTACCATAGTACACTGTGGGCAGTCTGGTCCCACCAGGTAATACAGGTCTTGAGGTAAATACAATTCATCGTCTCTACCCCCACCTTGAGGGAAAGTTTGGGGGATGCTTTCAAAACCTTTAGATGATGGTTCAGCACTATCCTGCTTATCTAGATGTAAATAACAGCAATATGCTGTAAGTTTCTATACTGTTCAATATCTCTCCAAAAGGCCCAGTACAGGTTTCTGAAGTGCTCCTGCTCCAACAGCATCGCTTGTATGCATCAGAAACTTTCCATCCTTGTCATTCTGACAGTTCCCTCATTGCTGTTTTTCAGATGTCACAACAGACACACAAAAAAAATCTGTACAACTTGCTCAAGGTCACACAGAAACCTGTGGCAGGAAACAGAATTGAAATACTCTGACAATTATGATCGCTTAGAGATAAGTAATTCAATTCTAGAGTATATGAGAGTAAATATTGAAACTGGATAAATTATTCACAGCAAGCATGTTATTCTGAATGCTTAACTTCCATGTAGGTGATTTGCAGATTGTTATAAACATGTTTATTTTTCCAAAATGCTCAAGCAACAGTCTCATACATAATATTTGCTAAGATTATTTTCTATATTCACTATTCAGCAGTTACTTGTAACCTGAATTTTCCTGATGATATCACTTATATGATGTTTTTGAATCCTTCCAGTATTTTCTAGACTCCTGTGGTATCTCTTTTATTTAAGCATAAACACGACCATATTTACTTATGAGAATTGAGAACATTTTATCATTCCATTGACATTATTGGAATGGAAGGACACTTGAATATGCTATGATGAAAAAGAAGGTATTCAATGGCATCACAGGCAAATCATGGATTTCACTCACACAGTCACAACTGTTAAAATTTGCTGGCTGATATCCGAAATGCATTTATATTCTAATATTTTGCAACTCCCTGGGACAAAAATACAGTTAATTAGGTATGCTGCAAGGAGAACTTTAGCTACTTTAATATGCATTGCTTCTGTCACAGAATGTTCAAACAGTGGTGGTGAATCAATTTGAGAACTCCAAGTAGTCTGGTTGATTTAAATTAAATTAAAAGCTCAAGGCTGCTTGATATGCACTTTTTTAGACATTGGCTGAAATCCTGCTTCAAAGGTCCCTGACAGACTCAGCCACAATTTAAAAAAATATCATATTTCTACTAAGTCCCATTTAACTGTCATGAATATTTCTGTGTTTACTTTCCCATCCCTACTGATTACTGGAACACCTGTGTACAAGCAGAAGCTCTCCCTTGACTTGGTATGTCCCTGATTCATTCACTGACAAAACAATCCTGTGCTATAAAATCATATTAATTTTCGTAAGAATCATAGAAACACAGTAAAAAAGAATTCTTCATTGTTGTTTCTGTGGGCTGCAATTCATCCTCCAATCCTACCCTGCAGACAGCAGGAACTTTGGCCCTGGGCTTTAGCTTCCTGGTGAGGAGGAAATACAATGACAAGTCTTTGCTAGCTTTGAATCCTGCTTCCGTAGGATCACCCCTGAACAGAGGACAGAGTTTCAAAATCAGAGGAGAGCGTGATCACACTTTTAAACTTTTCCTTGAATAAAGACATAAAAAATGCTTGTACTTCTTTTTTTACTGCGTTTAAAAAATATGCATATTTTGTTTGATTCTGATAAATTTTCAGATATAAGTTTAAACCCACTTCTGAAAGTCATCATTCAACTGCACCTCATTTCATGTGTCATCTTGCCATGTGTATAATTTTCAGAGCATCACTAAGCTTATTATGAAAAAATAGATTTGAGAGGACCTTAAGGTGTCCCTGTTACTCAGAATGGGATTAGAAGACCTGTGGCATCCTTGACAGGAATGCATTAAACCTTTTTGTGTGTACAGAGATTACAAACTTTACAAGAGGTGAAATATTCTGAACAGAACTCTGTCCTTACTAAAAGATGGTTTGAATGTCTAACTTGAACTTTTATTCTTGCAGTTGTCCCATCCACCTAGATGTAGAAAACATTGGATTTCCTTTCAAATAACCTTTTGCATGCTTCTTACCATCTTTCCCTACAGGTGTCCTTGCCCTCTGTTGGCCCACCTTGGGCTCACTGTCCCTGTGGAAGTGCAAAGCTTGCAGAGGGCATTGCTATCCTGCCAAGACAAGTCCAGTACCAGACAAGTATGATCTTACCCCAACAGGTTGTATCATGATAGCTGCACCCCAGGATGAGGTGTCTTTTTGTACAGTGGCATTGCATCGTTGACTCATCTTCAGCTTGGGAATCAGGATAACCTCAGACTGTTTCCTGCAGAATTGCCACCAGGTCATTGTTCCTCCTCTGGGTTCCGTGAAATTTATTGTGCCTGTGTGAGGCACATTCCACTTGTCCCTGGGAAATCACATCCCACCTTCTCAATCCATTTCTTCAGCTGCCAAGAAGAATCTTCAGGGTACTGAAAGCCCTTGTTAGTTCCGTTCATGGACTCACAGTCCTTCTGAGCTCATCCTTAACCAACATATCTTCCTTTAACTGCACAGAACTAGACTCAGGGCAGAGTTCTGACAAGCCCAATCCAGCTTGAATTGGACTTGTCAGGTGGGACATGCCCCAGAAGGGACATACTTCCCTTTTTAATGTAGAACATGGATGTTGTTAAACATCCCACTAACACAGTCTAGTCCAAGTTTACCTATCTCTTTTATGAGAAAGCCCCCTGGGACACACTGGATAAAAGTTAAGAGGTCTGAATCTTCTACTTCTTCCCCATTCACAAAAACTCTAGGCCAGTAAAGAACAACAAAAGGGTATCCACCTGGTCTGACACAATTTATTTCTGACAGCTCCATTTTTGTTACTACTCATCTCCTTGTTGTCCCCAGATGTGAAAATATCTGAACGATAAATAATGCAGTGTTCTCTGTTACTTGTCATATTTGTGTGTGGGCCATTACATATAATAACCAGTTATAACTTGAGCTGGTCAAGTATTCTTATATTTTCATGATCATAAATATTTTTATTGTAAAAATGCTTCACTTTACTTTTTAAACCTGTAGCAAAACACAGCTTTTCCTTAAATTATTTACATTTCTTGACTTGTCCTCCATTTTTTCTCTTCCTTTTTCTATCAGATGAAGAGATATGAAAAAGGAAGCAAAACTATAAATACTATAAAAAATGAAAAATAAATCAAGGTTTTGGTGCAATTTTAGGGAACTCTTAGCATATTGGGAGAGGTAATGTTCCTTTTTGAAGTATATAATATTGGAATAAGCTAATCTCTGTCTAGGCCCAGCTCGTGCACTAACAACTTCTTTGACTCATTAATAGCTAGAATATCTGCTAAAATTCTCTGTCACCTCTATATGTAGGAAAACAATTTTGCTGTAGAAATAGTCCTCCCTCAGAATCATAACCCATGCACAATAATTCACAGTGATATGTGTATCTAGATCACAATCAAAACAGGGGACAAAATTACTCTCTGCAATCCTCTTTGTTTCACCTTTTCAATATAAATATGGTATGATTGCATGAGCAAACATTGAAACATTAGACTGTGTCAGTGCAATATTAATTTGGCCCTTGTGAATATGCTTTTCATACTGTCCTTAATCGAAAGATTGCATTTTTTTCTCTCATCAAAATTGTATCTCATTCTGTGCAGAATTAATAATGTTCTAATGTTTTCACAACTTGCTATTACTTGGATTATTCCCCATCCACTTCTCAAGTTGTCTTAATCCTCTTTTAAAAACCTCATTCTTGATCAAATGCCTTCTTGTAAACAGTAGTTCTATCTATGAAGCAAAAAAAAAAAAAAAAAAAAAGGATTTCTGTCTCTTGCCCACTCCCATTTGCGAAGTACAGCAGTTTAAAATTAGCAGTACTGCAGCTGAACAAGTAGAGGAAATATCCCTACCTAGCCTCAAAGTGTCTCATTACAATATAAATGATAGTAGAAAATATGTTTTTCTGCTTTACCCCCCCACACCCAATACAGAAAATGGTAATGCAGCAAGAGCAGCAGTGTGTGATCTCTGCTCAGCACACTGGAATCACCTGCAATTCTTCCACTGCAGGTGGTTTCCAATCTGACTTCCATTTCCCCCCAAGGCTCAACAATAACCCACTGCACAGCAGAGCTCATCCAACAGATGCCCACAGACTCCAGCATTTGCAAGAAGCACCTGCTCCCCGGAGAGAGCATTGTGGGTGGGACACAAATGCAAACACCTGTGCCTCGTTACTAGCCCAGAAACAGCTGTGTCCTGTAATTAGGAGAATAAAAGCTCTGGGGCAGCAGGAGAACTTTAGTCTGGGTTGGCTCCGGTTTGTGGTAAGTGAATTTAACTTCGAACATGTTCATGTGTAACATTTGTGTTGACTGTATTTGTTTTTCTGAAAAGTGTTTGAGAAGGTGTTCTTTGAATGTATGGAGGAACTTCAGTGTTTTGGTTTGGTAATTTAAATACAATGATATTGCTTGATTTGTGGGATGTAAGTAGAGAGGTCTCTTAAGGTAGTTGCTAGCTGTTTTGGGCTTATTGATACCAGGAAACCAAAATGTTATTAATAAAGTAGGACACTAAGGCCTGACTCTAGAAATTCATCCATCTTACTGCACTTTCAAAGTAGGTTTAAGTTGTGTTCTTGCTTCATGATTTGTAGAGATGAGTTAAAAACCCTCAGACACTTCTGCATTTTGTTTGGTGGTATTAGCTTCCAAATTTTGCCTTTTTTATTTATTTCTTCTATATTGTTTTCTGTTGCTCAAAGAAAGATCACAAATGCTTACAAAAAGTATTCTTGTACTCTCAGTGCACTGCATCTTGAATTAAGGCAAAATTTACACTAAGCACATACAGCACAGTGTCCCTGTGGCCTTGCTCTTGTTGCACAGCCCACCAAACCCTTATTGTTGTAATTAGATGAGACAGGAGAAAGACTACATGCTTCTCTTTGGGAAAGGAAGAAAGGACTGATGTCTGAAAACTAGACAAGGAGTTTCCATCTTAAACAGGCTGAGGCTCCCAGGGCAGGGCTGAGCACCCCTGACTGTGCTGCAGCTGCTGGGGCTGCAGGAACTCTGTGTGCTGTTGGGAGCAGGGCTGGTACAGGAGGTGTGGAACACAGTGCTCAGGTGAGCTGCTTTCTCTCTCTGTTGGGCTCTTGTCTGAGGAATCAAGCTCTGGCCATTCCATCAAGATGTGGCAGACTTTCAAAATTTCCCATGCACATATGACGGCTTTGATTCTGAAATCATTATGACTTTGAAAACTAGATAGATCTGGAAAAAGACCAACTTATTCTTGACTATTTGCAAAAAGGCTCAAGGATATTATCATCACACATATGATAGTGCATATAATTGCAGTATTGAAAATGTTTTGTTTTCTGGTGCTATGTTGATGCAATTGAACCAACATATTTCTGTTGGCAAGGTAAAACTTCTTGAAGTGTGTTTATGAAGTCTATACGGCATTTGCAGGTAGATTAAGAAAAATGGTTTTCAGAAGTTATTCTAGTTATTCTTTAATTGTAAGTTGCCTTCTTAATTGTTGAATGAAATACTCCTTTGTATAGATTTAAACCACTGCCTTTTTTGTGTGTGAAGCTGACTGTAAATGCTTATTACTGTTTGTGTTGTATTCTTCTCCATTATGGTAGACATTGGTATATGGAAGACCTAACTAGGCTTTTACTTGAAACACTTTTGCCACTTACAAATTATTTGTGAAGCCTTTTTTAAAAAGCAGGTTTCCCAGTGTTTTAGGTAACAAATAGTTTTGCTGAGGTTTGTTTAGTTGGATTTTTTTAGAAAACTTTTGTCACAAGGTGTAGAAAGATGTTTTTTGTTGACTCAGTTTCTAGGGTAAATTTTAATTTCCCCAGGGAGAAAGTAAATATATTGATTAGCTGGGAAACTTGCTATGTGGTGACAGATCTGTGGCATCTGCTGAAAGAGTTCAGGACATTGCAGACATTGTTCATGAAAACTACTGTAACATTTTTTCTATGGAGTTGCAACAATTTGTCCTTGGCCTTAAAAGAGACTGAGACTGGTTTTCCAGTGAAAACACTGAGCAGGAGACCTCACTATCACTGCCAAGGAGCTTGGCTGACTTGCTGAGGATAAATCAGCTTTAATAATTTTTATAATATCAAGCACACCCAATGAGAATGTCTCAAATTAAAACAAGTAAAGGACGTAGAATATGTCCTTTAGCTTTCCCACCCTTAATTCCCACTTGCAAACCGAGCTTACTCTATAGGGTTTTGAGGTGAGCATACACATATATATTTATGCTCCTTGGGCATGTGCAAATGTTCCACCTGCATCTGCCTACTTGCACATTTGTTCTTTGAAGCTTGCTTTCATGAGGTAGCTACAGATGAACTTTAAGTCCATAACCAAGATGAGCCTTTGTGGTAATTTCTACACTTAAAGTGTTGTTTGTTTTGGTTGTTTTGTTTTGTTTGTTTTGTTTTGTTTTTTCCCCCAGAAATGCAGTGTCAGTAATACAAATAAAACTAAACCGGGTACAGCCATTTAGAAAACCTCCACTGCAAAGAGTAGGTGACACTTGTACCAGTTTCTTTTCACTGGGGGGACCTGGTTTGCATAAACTGCCAAAAGAGTAATGTCAGGTTAATACCAAACCAACAAACAGACACCCCTGTGGTTACTATAGAGATGTTCTTTTAGTGTCAGATTATCTTATGCAAACCTAATTAGTTCTCAGTATGGAGTGGGTATCTGTTCCATTAAGTTGATTGTCATTTTATTGTGAAGGCCTGATAATGGCTTAGTTTAGCTGTGTATGGATGGCATTCATTTAATGGAGTGTAACTTGCCTGGAATCCTGTCTGGGTGGGGTGGCAGCAACAGCTGCAAAATTTTATTGCCCAATGAAACAATGGGTCAGAAGCTCAGTGTGTACAAATCACCACAGCTTGCTTGGGAGGCAGGAAAGCTGCATCTTTGCATACCAGCTATCTCTATTTTGTTTCAGTTGTCCAAGGACTCTTTTTACCTGGTGGCTAGAAACTTGGATTTTCTAATTTTTTTTTTTCCCCCCTGCACTCACATAGTCTGTATATGGCTAGAGAGTTTTCTGAAATGGGGATACTGAAATGGTTGTGAAAGGTAGTACATTATTAAGTCCATGTAGAAATGCTGTGTTTTACATAACTGGGGACATGGTGAAATAAAAACAAAAATGTGAGTCAAATTGGAAAAGAAAAATGTTCATTGTTTGCAAAGACCTCAAAGTCAAATTCATCTAATGAAAGACCTGCACTTTGTCGAAAGTCTGATTTTTTTTTTTTCCCAAGAATAACTTTTATTTAAATAAAAGTGTCTTGATTGAGATGTTTCATTTTAAAGAATTTTCCATTTTTGTAGGAATAATGGTAAATTCCCTCACAGTCAATGCCATGCAGAGTTATGCTGCTAATTGCTTATGAAGGTGCTTGGCCATTAAAGAAAAATATCATCTTCAAATTAAGTTCTTGTTTTAAAAACACTGTATCAGTTTTATTCCTCTGGTTATTTCATTGCAACAGCTTCTTGGTGGGACTTACCTTGTTCTGCTTACTCATGCTTTGTGGCACATGATGAAAGTAAGACACTGTTACAAGCAACTGTGTTAGACTGCAGCACTTATTTCTGTTCATGCAAATTGAAACAAAGGGAATAACAATAGCCCTGAAATATCTTTTTCTTACCCGGTAGCTACCAATCATATTGCATATAAGGAGTTTTCCTACACAGATATTTGCATATCTCTGAGCTTTTAAAATTTTTCAGTAAGCTTTAGGAGTAAGCTTCGATCTTTTAGATGATCTACTGCTTAATACCTTGACCCTTTTAAACTTCAGTTAACGTGTCTGTATTTTTTTTCTTTTAAATCTGACTGATTTCAACATAGAATTTCTAAGTCTTACCCTTAAAATGCAAATACCTAGTCATGAAAGAGTCCTTCAAAGGATATCAGTTAGATGTGTTTCCTGGAAGTAGTTTATTGAAAAACTAAGGGAACCGTATAGTTTAGATAAATAAATATTGGTAATTTTTGAAAATTGCTTAGCAGATGATCCTTTTTTCTCCCTAGGAAGTGTTTTTCGTGGCTGGAGTAACTTAGGTTCTATAGGAGTCTGTGAACTCCTGCATGTGCAGCCTTTGTCGGGGATGCTCAACTTACTCATCTCTCACCTCAAAAACAATGCTGTGGGATATACAAACAGTTTGTAATCTCAGAATACATACACACAAAAAAAGGATAACCTGCCCCCACAGTGTAAATAGCATAGGTCAGGATGAGCAGAAGCTGAACTTTGTGTGGATGGCAGGCATGTTTTTTCCACTTATTCCAATCAAGTCCTAAGCCTGATAAAGTCAAGATATACACCGTAACACATGCTCCCCAGTCCTTGTTAAAATTGTTTTTAAAAGCAGCAGTGTAAACACTCCCATCCTTTTCTCCCAGAAAATATTAATTGATTTGAATTCCTATTTAGAAGTCTAAAAAGTCCCTGCTAGCAAAATGGCATCCAAACATGCAAATACTGTCTGCTGTTTTGGAGTTATTTATTTATTTATTTTGTCAGCATTGACATCAACTTAATGTATTAGGCTTTACAGAAGTCTTATTTATTGTGACAAATCAAAGTGCTGCCAGGGTGCTCATCTGCCATGGAACTAATTTTTCATGTTGTCTGTTGTGAGAATGGGAAATGAAAAAATCTTTCTTTAGTTGTATATCTGATTTGTGTGTAGAAGGAAATGTATGGGCTGAGTTCTACAAGAGAAATTCATTTACAAAGAGGTACAGAGCTGTGCATATGCAGATATATGGACAGGGTGAACTTCAAGTACTGTTTCCCAGACCTGACATCAGAGCCCTGGAGTCTGGCAACAGAGCAATTTCAAAGCTCTTTGAAGTCAGGTTTTATTAGAGAGAAGTACATACACATCTTTAAGGAAAAACAAACAAGAGGAAAAAACAACCCATGCATAGATTAGCCTTTAGTTTACATAAAAAATAATGCCATTATGATCCTACTAGATGGAGTGATCTGTAGTTTGGGTTTTTTCTTTTATTATGGCCAAGGTCTGGATTGAATCTGTTATGGTCTCTTTAGTTATAATGAGTTTGACATAGCTGTGCACTTGATAACTGAGCAACATGAGGGTATCTCAGAACATCAGTGCCTTTACTTTAGTCTCCTTGTACTCCAAAATCTTGAAATTCCCTCTGTTTTATCCCCTAAATGGATGCTGGATTTTTAAGAGTATAAAAGTTTTAATAAGCTGTTTCTTGTAATGTGATTCATTGAAATGTTCTCTTGAGGCTTCCCTTTGGCACATGTTTGCAGGGCCTGTGGTAACCAGCAGGCAAAATGCCACACCCTGGAACTGGGCAGGGCACCCATCCACTCACTGTGATGGGGTCAGCCCTCTGACACATGGAAGTAGAGGATGCAACTGTACAAGGGTTTAATGTGCATGGTAGAAAGGTCTGGAATGTAACATTATTTATTACAGTAGTGGAGGTGAGCTTGGGGTTACTGAAAAATGCACTCTAACTAAAAGTGTTACTCTTTCCCCTTTAATGTTCTACCTCTTCTTAAAAGGGAGAATATACCCTTCAAACTGTCACTTCTTGCAACTTGGACATATAATTGAGGGGCGTTCACCCCATCAAGATATTCTTTCCTTAATTTTAGGAAAGATCACTTTTGAATCCTCATTTGGAATGGTTTGATAGCAAACCCAAAAGTCATAGAAGGATTTCTGCAAATAATATATGTAATTACTTAAAAACATGCAATGTAAGCCCTTAGTTTGGTAAGATGTCTTCTCTATCACATCTTATTATAGACTGAAACTGTGCTATTTAGTACAGTACTTGAGGAACTAATCAAATGATGTTTGTTTTTTTTTTTTAACGTGGCAAGAAAAAAAAATAAATGAACCAACAAACAAACTCGCATTACTGCTGGAATATATTGACACTTTACAGGCAAGACTGTTAAGAAAGCTCCAGGGAGAACAAGAGATATTTTCATCTCTTAATCTGCTATGTATATTTTCTGTATTTTATTAGTTTGAAATTGGCAGTTGAAGCAGAACTAGAAAAAGGATCTATTCTTTCATATAAGTAACTAATTAAAAAAAACCCAAAAAAACCCTAGTAAAATTCAATATTGGAGGATGGCAACTATTAAATGTGTTAAAAATTATTAAATTTGTGGAAGACAAGTCTATCAAGGGCCATACACTCGGAAGTAATAATCACAGATGAACAACTCTGGACTACTCATGATGCTATGGCTTGTCCTCATATCAAGTTCACTAAAATGAAAGTCTAGCTCTTGTCCATGATCATCTTGATATAGTGCCTGTTTTTCAACTCTTAACAGATATGAGTTATTGTTAAAGACTATTTCATATTACAAAGTTAAAGCCTGTTTCATATTATCATATTTTCATCTAAGAACTCACTGTAGAAAAGCTTGCAATTACTTCCATTTTAAGTGAGATTTTAAGCTTTTTTTACTGAACGAGTGAAGAAATAATAATAAAAGGTAGGGGGGAAGAAATATGATAAAAGTAATTTAATTTCAGTTTTGACTTAAAACTATATGTATTTCCTTTCTCCAGGATTAAAGAAGCTATAATAGAAGGGTTAAAGTTGCATGATACCAAAATAGTGAAATTGTACTTTTAATATAGGAAGACTTTAAAAATTGCACTTAGTAACTTTTCTCTCTTTGACCTGCACTTTCATCTTGCATTTTCCAGTCTTCTTTCTTTGCTTTGCTGCAGTCCTTTTCCTAGTTATTGACAGGCTGCATGGATTGCAGAGTCCTGAAGCAGTGCCCTGGACAGACCCTGGGCTCAGACAGACCCAATCTCTTCCAATCAGAATTGCAGTTAATGAGTGGCGGTTGTGCATGCCACTGTTGATAAGGCATTCTGCTCCCCAAACTTGTGCAGAAGCTATTCTGTTTTTGCCCAATTCTCATGCACTCAAAGAAAAAATAAAATCAAGTCTGCTTGCATTTTTCATACTCCTGTGTACAAGAAATTGTGCCATATGGGCCTGCTCTGGGCCTGGTGTTTTCTGACCTTTACAGATATATTAATGTGTCAGACACAGGTAATTCAAGGGCTGCTGATGGAAATAATATCTTGATAGAAGTAGACAAGTACTGAGGATTGAAAAATATTTCCTTCAATTGTGAAAGATCATTTGAGTTGATTTCAAACTAAAGAAAGGCATTGTTTGTCCAGGATTATGTCTGCTTTTTTTCCTGTCCTGTCAGTTCTTGTAATAAATGCTACCTGCAAATCTCTTTTGTTGTGTCCTTCAATCACCAGTACCCACAGACTGCTCCATGTGCCAGAGCAACAGCATATTGTGGAGTAGACATGTCTATTTTTCAATTAGACTCAAGGCCTGGGTTGCTTTGGTTGTTCTAATGCTTTAGTAGTCCATGAAAAATTTCAAACCTCAGTGAAACAGGTAGAAGTCAAAATTTGAACAGCATGAGGCTTTCTCACCTCTATCTGAATGCAATTTGCAGAAGAATATCTGGAAATTATGTTCTTGTTGACTGATTTTTTTTCTTAAGTTAGTGGTGATTTCTGTTGTTGTTGAATGTTCTAAATTGCTTTCAATATTTTCAGCATGGCATGCTAACATTTTAAAATGCTAAACAAGTAAATATTATGGCTGTACGTTGTTGAGTGTTTTGGAAATACTACAAGTTCAACTCTCTTTAAGGAAAGAGGAAAAAGATGGATAAACCCCCCACATAATGTTGATGACAGTCATGTTTACTGCTCTAGCGTGGTTGAGGGAACAGAGTAAATATTTTCTTTTGCATGTTAATTTCAGTGTGTACTTGGATATTATTTGCATGAGATGCCAAACTAAATCAAACCTCTGTTTGAAGAGATGAGTACAGAGCCCTGCATTTAGTCATTTGGGTACCCTTTAATGGATAACTGTATGACATTTGAAGGTTGGATTTCATGTTTAGAGATGATGCTACAAATAATGATGAAAAGAGCAGTATGGGTGAAATGTAGATGCATAACAACTCTAGAAATGCTGCTTGGCAGCTAGCAGGTAGAAAATAAACATTGATGCTGACAGCTGGAGGACAGTAAATACCAGTGGCACATAAAAAATCTGGCATCATACTGCAGATAATCGGAAAAAAAATTGTGTTCTCCTGTAGATCTTCGTGTTTTAACCCAATATGGAGGTACATTAACAAGGACTAGAAACATGGGGTAGAGTGCCATGCAAATGGAAGCTTAATAAGGGGAGGGCTTTGAAATTCTATGCAATAGTTCACTCAAAAAGGAAAGAGGATAACAAGCATTTTTTCAGCTGTTGTGCCAGTATGGAAAACAAGATATTTTTCACAAACATTTCCACTCCTCAGTTAAAATGCATATATCAGCATTTGACCTCAGATGCTTCATGTTCTAGGAACTCTGAAGAGTGTGTCCAACTTATCGCTCACACTCAGTAATACTTTAAATAGTTATATTTAGTTATACATTTGTGGATGGCTAACCAATCTTCTGGAATATACTGCAGCTTGAGAAGTTATATGGCAAAATGAAGAGTTGTTGGAAAGTGTCAGTTTGGATCTGCTTTCTTAAAAAAGCCATTTAATTGACTTTAGTAAATAGTTGGATAAATTCCATCAGAATAGTCCTTCGAACATACACCTGGATAAAAGCTGTGGTTACTAGAGATGGTGTGATTCCTGCAAGCCATGTGCAGAAAGGTAGCAGGCTTTGGCCATGTTTTGGAGTTGCACTGTTCCACAATTCTTCAGCAAAGTTGTTTTTTGCCATTTCTATGGAGCAGTGGCAAATGGCAGCTCTCCTGCATAGGACAGCTGTGCCTGCATATGTCAGGCAGGCCAGGAGAGGGTCAACCTTGCCTCGAGCCACTTTCTCTTTTTTTATTTGGCCCCCTCCACCCCACAGCCTTCTACTCATATACAGAAAGGTGGGAAAGTATATACTTACTGTTCTTATTCGTCTGTCAAACCTAATGTCAGTACAGAGTGAATAAGCTCTCCAGACTCCTCATGGGCCACTTAATTCTCAGCTGAATGTCTGAGTTAGAAAGTAAACACTTGTGAAAGTGTAGTCCTTTTTCAGGAAGGGAATAATGGGTTACAAGATGCATCATGAACTGCCTAATTCCTATTGAGTTGGACATATGCCATCTAGTGAGGAAGCAGTAGCAAATGTGAAATTTTCCCCTATTAGCTGTAATTGTGGAATTGTAACATGTATCTTGACTTTCATGTCATTTGATTAGTCACCTGAGTTGCTCTGTGTTGTATAAAGATGTACAGAATAGAACATGAGTGTCACCTCCCAGCAGGGTACCTGAGCAGCTTTCAGGGTATGTGTTATTTAATGGTTGTCATAACACTTCGATCCTTTCCTCTAAGAGAGAGCAGCAAATCAAGTAGGCTATCTTTGTTTTGAAGTTATGTTTTCTGGTGATTGATTTTTGCTTTTAAGACCTCTACTTTGATATATGTGCTGGGGAACCTGTGATCAGTGAAATCACATTCCACCCAGGGCAGGTGATTCTTAATTTCCAAAATAATTTGCTTCCCTTACTTGGACTGACCTCATGAGAAGATTTGTCCTTCATTATGAAGTGCTTAATTTTCAGTGGGTGAGGGACAACTTCTTCTGGGCATTGCAGTAAAACTCTGTTGCATTTAAGAGCTCATAAACCTTCAAATTCTTCCTTAGCTGAGCACACATGGTAACAGCACTTGAATTAATTAAACTTCTTTTATTTGTCTTCTAAGGCTTCATCATTGTCCCATACCAGTTCTGGCTTTCTGTTTTGGTTCTTAAATCTCTATGAAACCTTCCATCCCCAACCTCTGCCCCATGTCTGACACTGAATTTCGGAATTACCATGGCTTTTAAGGCAATGATGCATATGCCGGAGGTGACTTGGCACATCCCACTCCTGGGAAAACCCTGGAGGGATCTGATTGCCCAGAAAGCTGTTTCCTCTGGTACACAATGTGTGCTTGGCTCTTGAGAGGACTGGGAACACAGTCCTGACAGGGGCCATACACACAAAGGAAACAGTAAATGTAAAACTTGAAATAAAAAGAGCAAAAGACAAGATAGTGATAGAACACAATGAAGTCATGAAAAGGAGGGCAGAAATTAAATAGTCAAATGTTTCCATTGTTTGTTTTCTTTAAGATGAACCAAAGGAATTGGATAGAAAGACTAATTGCTCTTTGGAGGTTTGTGGGTTTGGTTTGTGGTTTTTTTTGTTGTTGTTGTTGGGGGTTTTTTAGTAGGTATTTTTTCCCCATAATGTACTTATTCTGATTGGATTTATTTTGTCTGCAATCAAAGGTGCAGTCTGTTGTCTGTTTTCCATAGTTTATTATTTGGGAGGTTGTTTTCTTCTGTAAACTTTTTTCAGTCTTGTTGATTTCCCTCAGGAGACAATGGAATAGTATGTTTATTTTAATGAAAAAAAGCACCAAATAACTAAACTCCAAAACCCAAATAAACAAAAAAAAACTTCCAAAGCATACCCACAAAAAATCCCAAACCAAACAAATAACACAATGAGAAAGAAAAATGCCACCCATGAGATTACCTGTGATGCTACTCACTGTTTCTTCATCCTGCCTTAAGTCTAGGGCAGCTGATTAGAAGTGCTCTTGGAAGAGAAGTGTCTAGGAGGTGAATAAATGGTGAGGTCATAACTTGCCTGTATCTTACATTCATAGAGTAAGTGTGGGGAGAAAAACACATAGGGATCAAAAGATAATTCATGATGAAGGGACATCGCATGTTATGCAGATGAGGGAGGCAATTTCTCCAGCAGTGCAGGGCTCCTGTAGCACAGGGGGCTTGCCAGGAGAGTGGTTCTGATATTATATATATAACAATGGTCTCTTATGCATGAAGGACTGATTCCTTCAGAGTAATTGTTTGGGACTGCCTTAAAAATTTTTATGTTTGGTACTGTTGTCATAAGGTCACTGAGGTGGGTGGGGAAAAAAATCTTGCCATAGAAAATGAGGACATAAAATAGTGGGTTGTGATGAAATATTCAAACTGTGCTAAGTCCATAGTCATTACTTTTTGTCATCAATATTTACGCTGTTTAGGCTGAGTTAAGAAACTGGTATAGAGGGGTAGAATCCTCAAGCAGCATAAATTGTTGTCACACTAAAGACAGCAATTACATCAGTTGAGTAAACAGTCAGAAATAGACAATCTATTGGATATGTTATGTCTAAAATTATAGGTTCTGTAGTAGGCATTTAGGTGATGCTTTAGTATATAATTTGCACAGAAGTCAGAATCATAATCACCTGTATTTAAATAGGGAAGAATAATGAGGAGATTAACAGGGAAAATCCTGTAAGCTCATCCTAACAGAAAATACTTCCATAGGTTTGGGTAGCCATCTCTAGTCAGTGTATTATTAGTTCATTATGTTTGTCTGAAGTATTTTACAAAAATGTCAAGCAAGTTAAGCTAAAACATAACCCTGTCCCAATAATTTCTAGAGGAAAGATGAGAGTAGTTAAAAAAGGTGTAAAAACAACATTATTATTCTACTGGAGAAGAGCAGTCTTAAATTACTTAATCTTTAACTTCTGAGGGCTTACTAACAAATTGTTTTCAGGTCTTTTTTAGTGGTGCTGATATAAATGACACTTGACTCTCAGATACTTATACCCAAAGGTCTTTGTGGTAGTTGTACAACGGGAAACAGTCTCTGTGTGTGTGTGTATATTTACACACACACAGATGTATTTAAAATAAAAAAAAACCTCCACATGCAATACTTCAGACTACACTGGGTTAAGAGTAAATCAAACCTTTTGCTCACTTAGAATAGTTGTGAGACTGATATTGTTACTTAAATATTATTTCATATTTACTGCAGGCTACTAAAATCTTTACTCTTGCAATTGAGGAGAAGCTGTTAAGCTTTTTTCTCCCCTCTTTTATGGGCTTATTTTCTAGACCCGTAGTTGGTTTTTAGTTTCTTTTGAAATTTCACTGTTGTATAGTATCCAGTTTTATATTACCATAATTATGTGAAGTGTCCTTTGAAAGAAATATAGCCATACAGAGAGAGCCTGACGTGGTGCACCTCTCAAAACCCTGAAGCTGCTATTTCATTAGTGCCTGAAGAGCTTGCTGTAGTTTTGTTTCTATATTTCAGATTTGGTCATACAAAAAAAAAAAAAAAAAAAAGGGAACAATTGTGTATGAAAAGGTTTGTTTTCTGACTTTTTAAATGGGAAGTGAAGGGATGGAAATGTAAGCCAAGACTGAGCATTAAAACATGTTACAAATTAACTTATGCAAAAAGAAACAAATTTCTTCCAAATATGGGATTGGAAGCCAGAACCAAATTTCTTCTAGCTTGTGTTCAGATTTAGCATTTTTCTTCAAAATTACCGTTTAAGTATGACAGATGTTGTTTAAAACATGTATAGCCCTAGAGCTTTGAGATAAGGAAAGACTATGATCTCTTCAATACTAATGAAAATAATCACAAATATTATACTTGTATAGTTAGGCCATCAGAGTAGATACAGCACTCTGGATTTTATTCCTCTGTATTTGTTTCCTGTACTCAAAATTAGGATGATTCTTTTTGTACATTTTCTCACATTTATAGATGCCAAATAAGGTAGGTGGTGCTGTACCAGGAATGATATCAAACATGTGAAATACTCAAAATATCAGCGGACAGTTGGTTTCTTCAGATTTATTTTTTCCCTGATAAGCATGTAAACAAATGACATCCTTATTCAACAGATCTTTCCTTCAGTGAAATTTCTCTCTTACAGAAGTGGAAAGTCTATAGTCTTTAGGTTCTACTTAAATCTCATATTCAGAGTGGGAGATGAAAAATGTCCTTATATTTTTTGAGGAAAGGCCAAGTTCATATTTAATTCTTCTTGTGTTGAATTCAATGTTAAATTTTCACCAATTTCAGTCTCACAGATGGGTTTAAAATTCTAATCACCAGTAAGCTGAGCTTATTTTATGTCAGGCATAATACAGAAGGAAGAGACCAGAACAGAAGAGACACCTTAAATAGAATATGGCATGACATTTTCCAAACAAGTAGGAATTTTTATTTTCTTTTTTCCAGCACATCATGTTAATTATAAATTACCATATATTTTTAAGATCAAATACTATTTTTCCATTTTTCTAAACCTGTGCAAATGGCAGGGCATTTAAAAAACCTGGAATTTTTTAGCCTTCTCTTGTGAAGTGTTTATTCATACAAAAGTGTGAATTGATTCCCTGTGTACATAGACTTTGAAAAGAAGATCTTCATTAGAGAAAATGAATGAGACTGCTCAAAAACATTGAGAGGAAATCTGTAACTGAAGAGTCATAAGAGCTGTCAATTTCCCATAGCACTTGAACACACTTGAAATTATGGGATGACTTGAAAATAGAGATGCAAACCAGGATTTTTTTTTTTTTTTTCTTTACAAGTTTTGATGAAAAAAAGTATGGCTGAAGTGTTAACAACAACAAAAGCTCATTTCTGGAACATAAAAACATTGCTTGGGTATTCAACTTATTTTGCTATTGTTCAGTGAAGTGTTGCTTCTTCCCTACTGTGAGCACATTGTGTTCAATCCGTAATGCAAATAGATTCAGTTCCAATTCATTTCATCCCCATGTTTTACTTGTTTATATCCCACAGAGCCACTCTTTTGATGCCAGGTACCTGCTCATTCTTTTTTTTTTTTTTTTTTTTTTTTTTTTTTCTTTGTTTATTCATTGCCTTGCTGCACAGCCCACAACACAATTTATCTGACAATAAGGTGTATTTGAATACGTGGCTATTTCTCTGGAATGATAATGGTCAGCTGCTATTAAAACTGTCAACGTGTCTGTCTGTGTCACAGAATCTAAATGGTTTTATTGGAAGACACTCATTTCTGACCTTTTAACATGGTTTTGCAAATTGGGCAATGTTAAATTTTAAATATGGCTGTTTAAAAATATCTCTAGCTTATCTATGTTTATACTTCATATGGCTGTGTGGTATATTGATCTTTCACTATTTGTCATATAAAACAAGCTTCTTTTTAGGAATTTCTTTCAAAGGTATGCATGTAGGTGCAGACTAGAGTGCTTTCAAAATTAGCTGAATGTCATTGTTCCGGGTTATATTTAGTATTGATGTAAGCTTTCAGTGACAAACAGGTAGGACCTGTCACAAACGTTTGCACAAATGTTCACTACTCATTCCTGGAGACTACTGATGTCAGAAACCCTCTGTTTTTCTACTCTTTTCAGTAAATTTTTATCTTCTCAGTGAAGTGCTAGAGGAATGGAGTGTACCGTTCCTTTCTGTGTATTCCTCCAGCTGCTGACAGGACTAACTGTTTGTTACTGGCTGCACTTACACCTTTGCAGAATATCACTGGGACCAGAGCGCTGTTAAATGCTCTGCAGAAAATTCCCTCCTGCTATAAGTTCATTACCTATTTTTAAGGCATGTGCTTTCAGAACACTGAGGTGATGTTGGGTGGATTTCCAGCATTCATATGCAAATCTCAGGTTAGGTAGTGAGATTATTTAATTAAAAAGTGTTATATAAAAATATACATTGAGGTTTGGGATTCTGGCAAAAGAGTCTTAACATCTATGTGCATTTTCTTCCATGGCAGGATTTTTTCCTCAGACTTTACCTCTCCATTAATCAGTAACTTTTTGGAACCTCTTTATTTCAAAAAGTAAAGCACATAGTTAAGTCCTTGAAGAATAGTATCTTGAGAAACAAATTATAAAGACAAAGTATTTATTAGGGATTTTTAGAGTTCTATTCTGAAGAGAAGAGAGACTCTTTTTATTCTGTTATATTAATACCCATGATTTTCCCCAAACACTTTTGCTCTTTTCTTTCAGTGTTTAACTTTCAGGGGAAAAAAAACTTATTTACATGAATACTAGTTAAAACTAAATTCTTAATTCACAAAATGGAGCTTCTACATTAACGAATATATGTTATATAACGAGCATAAATGGCATATGAAAGGCTTTCTAAAACCCCTCACCAGGCCCCTCATGCACAGGCAGTTACCTCAGGCAGCTTGCAGTACAACCAAACTCTCCCAAGCAGAGCCCTACTCACAGAAGTGATTACTTAGTCTGATTCTGACAAGAGCAAATTAAATGTAAATGCTGTACCTAGCTAGTAAATGCTGCAGCAGCCTGAATGTTCTAATTGTGAGGTCTTGGAGCTGTGGCTGAAGGGGTGGTGGGTGAGGGAAGGATGAAGAAAAGGAAAAATGAGGAAGCTTTAACATTTTCTGGGGTTTTGAACCCTTCCTGGTTTAATCTGCTACTTGCTTCATTTTGCTATGACTACCTGGAATATGGAAAACCTCAATTTATACAGTCCCCTGCATGAAGCCCGAAATTCTCTGAAGTATATCAACTTACTCTTAATGATTCTCTCATTTCTCTGACACAATTAAAAGCTCTGTAGAAATTCAGCAATTATGCAATTAGTAATTAGTCTAAAGGTTTAAGAAATAAACAAGGAGAAGTTTATCTAGCTAAGCAGTATAAATTATTCTTGAAGCAGGAAGCAGATGGGCACTTGATTAGCTTAAAAAAAGCAGGTTATTTCCATGGAGTTCAACAAACTGCAGCAAATTAGGCTTTGACTAAATGAGTTGTTAGGTGTTCAAAGGCCAGTAAATAGAGTGGTTATTAAGTTTCTGGATGACTGGTAAATTATCAAAAGCCAAGTTATTGAATTGACTCAAAACAATAAATGATGTAATTAAATAAATACTATTTTTTTCTCTATCTGTGTGGAAAAAGCAAAGGCAGGCAGATGGAAGAAGAGAGGTACACAAATTAGAAAATGAAGTTCATATCCATGCATAATATTGAATTTATATGATGCTTACATTAACCATTGTCCATCTGTAAAGCAGTAAATTGCTTCAAAAAGATATCCAGATCTTAAGTGTGTTAAGGAAGGACTAAAACATGGATTAAATTGATGGAAAATTCCATGGAATAGAAATTTAATTAACTAGTTGATATTGTTAAAGGCATAGATGAGATTGCAGAGTAAATTTCAAATAAACATTCTTCCATTTGTATTGATAAATTGTGTAATTGACAATTTAATATAATAATTAAACTAATTGAAATAAGTAATAATTGAATGCAACCTAATAAAGGTATAATTTAGTCAGAGTATTTGAAAGTGACTAAAATCAAAGGGTACTGCGATGATTTTAAAGGAAGTGCATGATTCTGTCAGTGGTCTTAGCACATTCCAAGTGGACACAAACTGAAGAGTGGTTATCACCAAGGATATGATTAGCAATGCATCCAATGCTTTATCAGGTGTTTGAAAGAAGTTTTAGTAATGTGGTATTAAAATTGCATTTGAATTGCTGCTTGATTGGGGATGTATATTCACTTCCTGCAGCTCAAATATTATGAAGCAAATGGAGACTGACCACAGTTCTCTCCTTCTGAATCCTCCAAACATACCATACCCTTCGGGGACTATTGAGAGAGTATGGCTTTGCTTTCCAAAACTGCTTATTTATGCATAGGTTCTGTAGCTAAATAGCAAAAGACAGTCTAAATATATAAGATGCCAATAAGATCTGAATGATTGCTTTACCTTCTGGATTGTATCTCCAGCCGCTGTAGCTGGAAAGTAATCTTTTATTGAGAAGCTTCTATGGAGTCTAATAAAACCTGCATAAAATTTTAAGCTGTAACAATTTCAATTTCCCTTCTCTGGCAGATTGATGAAGACAATTTTTCCTTCATTTTTAGTTATCTTCCTTACATTTTCCCTGAAATATCTGTATAAAGATACTCTTAAAAAAAACCCTGAAAAACCCCAAAGAGTATTTGCACAGAAAAATTAGTAGAAAATACAAGTTAAAATAACTTCTATGTCCAATACTAAGTATTTAATTATTTATAACTGAAGTCTACAGCCAAGTACTGGAATTGAGAACAGTGATTTTCCAGGAATTTCAGTGAAATATGAAAAAGTGCGCTGTCAAGGATTAAAATGTAGTGCTTTTAAAATGTGTTCTGAAGTTCTCTAATTTATCTTGCACTTCTGTGTTCTTCACCTTTCCCTGTCCCTCAAGCAAGTATTTAAATTTCTCTACCCACAATGAGATAAGAATTTTTCTTCTCATCTGGCTCAGTATGTTCATGAATAAGGAGTTTAAACAGAGTGAGTCTTATGCTTTTGTCTGGTATAATAAGCCAATATAGTAACAGAACTAAAAAAGAAACTGAGGAGTAGCTGCCTTTCATACTGTTTGTCTTTAGTGAGAGTTATTGCGAGGCTATGAATGTGACAGAGACTTTTTCCACAGTTTGCATTCAGAAATACCAAAACAATCCCTTTTTATTATTATTATTATTTCTAGAATTATTTAATTGCTGGTATTGGACTTTTATATCAATTTTCTGTGCATAATTAAATTGCTGTATAGCAAAAGCTTAGGAAAAAAACCTCACCTCTCAAGTGGAAATGACCAGACACCCTTGAAGTGCTTTTAGACCACAGTCATCATATCACCTTTATTGTCACAAGTATTCCAAACATATAATGGACATTTTAACTTTATAGTAGCATATAATTTGCCAGAGTAGCATTATTAAAACAGTTATTAAAGGATCAGTAGAAGAAATTAATCTTACTGGTATGGTACAGTAAAGTTCAAAAATATCTTGCCTCTAGAGGATTTTTAAAATTAATCTTTGCAAAAAAATCCCTATTTAGAAAACTAACTTGAAGAAACGGATCTGGGAAAATGCAAATTTGCTCCACCACTGATTTGTGATAAATACTTGTAGAAGGCAAAATTGGTTAGGTCAACAAAGATGCTAAAGACTGGTATGTGCTAAAGCATTTTCTTTGCAGTGGTGAATGAAATGCTGTGATTGATACCTTAACCCTCAATGCAAATGAGGAATTGGTATATGTAGCCTATTAGCAATAATCCCAATGTCTGGCATTATTGGACACCAAGTTATGCTGTGGGTGGTGCAGACACTCCCCATTACAAAGCACTTGCTCCATTGCAGTGAGACATCTGTGGCAGGTGACTACAGCAGGAAGAGGGATCAGTGCTGAGCCCCAGCAGGAGCCACAGCAAGAAGGGCTCTTGTGATTGAGTGCCCAGCACCCTGTTGGCCCACACTGCAGACTCACTGTTGAAGTCTGTTATGAAGGAAACAACTTCATCTTTGAAACTTTCTCAGATACCCTGGGGCTAGTGCTTCACTATTCTGTCACTCTTCAAATTGGTCTAAGTTTTCAAAACCAAGCCGAACTAAATGCCTTCACTTTGTTTTGCTGTCAGTCCTTGTTATTTTTAAAATGTTCTTTTAGCTCTATGAGGTTATTTCCCATTCTTTTTCCCCTCCACATTTTGTGACTTTTCTAATTACTACATAATATCTCCCCCAAATACAGTGGAAGCTGGATGGAAATTTTCATTGATTTCTTCTAGTGTTGGGTAACTGGTTGCAGGATCTGAGTTGTTTTGTATTCCCTTCTGACCTTTTATGAAGTGGATTTATACTTGATGTGAGTAGTGAAGATCCAAGTAAAAGCAACTCTGTAGAAATTGTGCAATTTAGTAATATCTTCATTCCTTATGAACCTGTGTTTGAAAACAGTAAATGAAATACCTCTAAATTCATGATTAGAAATTCATAGGTTTTTAAGATGTCACTAGTTTGGTTTTTTTAGCAAACTTTTTTTGGCTCTTAGTAGAAAAAAAAACTTGACAAAACAGAATTGATCTCTGGTCCTCATCCATATCAGTCCAAAGTTGACTGGTTCACTTTCAATCAGTTCTGAAAAAAATTATGCCACCTTCCAAAGGAATCATTCACAGCTCCATCATACAACCCCAAACACTCGGGGCAGCTTCAGGAGAATAATGGCTTTCTGTTTCTTTCCCTGCAGAAATGGGAAATGACTGATTTGTACAACAGGTGCTCCTTTATGTCCCAAGCTACTTTTCAGCACTCAAAGGTAAAATACATACTGTAGAAGGTGATACACTTGGCACTAATTTAGTTTTCAAAATGAGCTTCTATCTCCAAGGGAGAGAGGCATTTGAAAGTTTCTAAAAGCAGTTGTTTTCATTAAAGTGAGATCTGTGAATGGCTCACAGCTGTGAACTTACTCTGAAGATTTTGAGGTCCTGTTTTCGCTACAATACATTACATTAGTACATTACAATACAGTACATTAGTATTCTTTTTTTATGATAGAAAAAATGCACAATAATAAAAAATGTAATTTTTTTTACTCTTAGGTAAGCAGGAGTCCTGTATTTTAAGAAAAGTTTATCATGAAATAAAATAAACTTTTTACAGTAATCCTAAAATATCATGAGAGTAAATTGAAGTTAAAAGGTAGAAGTAGAAAACTCTACCATGTTTCTCCCTTCTCTTCCTACCAGAGAGAGGAGGAAGAAGATGCAGACCTCCCAGGGCAGCAGAGATATGTGGTTCCTCTGAAATTATACTTTTCCTGCTGGTTATTGTGATAGATTTCCATGGTGTGAGGGAGCAACCAGAAGCCATCAGCAATCCATAAGCAGCGTTGACACAGGTGGTGTAGAGGAAGTTTTTTGTGTTTTTCACTGCTTAGGTGAAGTGTTTTGATTTATGCTGAGACAGGTTATGTTTGTGGGACTGTGCTGGGACTGGCTCATTCTCTGCTTCCTGGCTTGCAGATTGTGGTGAAAACTGGAAAGGGAAAAGCAATAGTTGCAATTGTGTGCATGTTTTATGCTTGGATTAGTGTTAATTTTTCTCTGTTCCACATTTCTGCTAGGGATGCACTATTTGCCCTTTTTTGCCAGGTCTTATTCTTCTTGAATAAAGACTTTTCTAATGAAGTAGGTTTTGCAGTGTGCAAGGGTAGAGAGATAACATTGTTCACTAAATAAATGGGCCTCTGTGTCAGTATCGGTGAAATTGCCAAGCTTTGCATGCAGTTAATTCAAAGTTTCAGCAAGGTCTTCTCTTAGAACAGAAAATTTTCAGCTTTCAGTTGTTAGAGGTAATCTGACTCCCAAATATGTGCATTTTGCAGTTGAAATGATAAGCCAGAACACCTTCTTGCTTATGCCACTTGGTTTATCAAATGGTCTTACCTATTTTCAGTGTCCCCAGGGTATTCATGCTTAGAACAGCTTAAATTATGAATGGATATGCAAAAATGCACTTTTGAATTATCTGTCAAGGAATAGAGATTTATGGAAGAGTTAACATGCCATGTGTCAGTTCAAATGACATCAAAGTTTAAAATAATTTATTGATGCAGTTTTTTCCTTAATTTTACGCTTCACACCTAGTTCTGGCTTACTGCTTCCTCACAAAATGTAGAGGAAACATGTCTTTAAACTCTTAATTTTCTATTTATTTCCTTAGATTTGTCTGTCTGTTTACTCTTTCATGCTCTAGCAATTAAGTTCGCACGTACTCTGCTCTGACTCAATCACTGGAAAGAATTAGAGTCAGCAGAGAAAGAAAACAGGAAAGGAAATTACATTTTAAATGTGATTTAAAAGAAAAATATTCTTTGTTCCTTGTCTAGTCCTACTTTCAGATGGGAAAAAAAATTGCTTCTGCTGACCACTCCATAGATATTGGCAGTGCTGCTGTATTCTTTCCAGCAAAACCAAGCTGTTAAGTTAGTTTCTGTGTATGCTTGGCTAGAGGGACAATTACCTTCTAGGTGGACTTTCCAGAGAGCAGCTTGTTCCTATTCTGTTTTAAACTAGTCAGGTAGTTAATGTGCTAAAACATGAGCTTACAAACTTCCTCTGCTCTCTGGGAATGCCCAATGTGGCAACAGCAACAGTTGTTAACCATGTGGAAACTGCTGAGCCCAGTCAGGACTCCAGGCTGGTCCCTGATGAATGGGACCACTGCGGGGCCCCCGTCTGAGAACAGCCACAGCTCCACTGCAGCCTCACAGTGGGATGTTGAGCTGCCCTGACCTCATCTGAGGGCAAGAATGACAAATTACTCAGAGGAAGTTGGGCTGAGATTGGGACTGAAATATCTCGTTTTTAGCTGAATTTGTGTGACTTGAGAGTTTAGAGAATTATTACTAAGATAGAATCATCTCCAGTTTTTTCCCTTCATTCTCTGTTCTGCATTGTTATATTGACATAAATTTTCAGAAAATTGATGGTACTACAGAAGTCAACAGGATGAAACCTTTATATGTTCCCTTTTTATGTTTCTGAACAGTCCAAGATTCAAATAAACAAACATTTAATCCTGTATTACTTATGAGGGAAGTCCTCTGAGGTACTGTGAGATATGTTGGTAAGTGAGAAATTATTTATAGTCTCTGGAAAAGGCCATTTTTTCCAAGTAAAAAGACAAGAGGATTGTGTGGCTGAATTAATTTGTAGACAAATCTTGTGGGGATCTAACCCTTTCTAGTCAGCTTAAAGCGGGGGGGGAAAAAAAAAAAAAAAGGTGGCAAGGAACAAAACCAGCCACAGTTATTATGAACTTTTCAGAATTAGATTACAATGAAGTTCAACTTTCGTTTGGAATAAAATTGTTCAATTTAGGTTTTGCTTTTTTTTTTCATGCGATGTTTTTGGAGTTTCTTCATGCTTGATACAGTCTGCATCAATTTCTGCCTATGATTCTGTTTGGCCAGAGCTAATTTAAGCAATCAGGGAAGGTTATTCTGTTTGACAGAAATTATGTGCTAGAGCAGCTTCCATTGTAAGATATAACAGTGATAAAAGCAGTTTTGATATCATCAATATTTTGGGCTGTAAATTGCATCATAACCAGCAAAACCACCTTTTTGAGCAGGAACTCAGTAGCTGTGTCAGGGTATACCACTTTCTTTAATCACTCAGACCCTCCAGTTTCTCAAAAGATCAAATGAAAAACAAACAAAAATTTTGGACTTAAAATGTTCAAGATGAGGATTGCACAATCTTCTGGTTTCATTTGAAATCTGTAATATACAGAAGAAATTAAGTTCCAAGCCATTATAAAAGTAGATCCTAATGACCTTTACACTTGGACTGGAAGCTGATGACGTCTGTATTTTTCTGTCATTATTACCAGGCTTCTTACTGAATAAGAACAGGAGATAAATAATTTTCTTTCTAGCTGCCTAAAATGAAATACTGTATTAGCCAGGAATTCTGTGAAATCCAAATGTTTTTTCCCATAAAATTGTGAGTTATTAAGTGTACCTGAGCTTATTACTTTTTTAGCATTTGTATTGCCTATTGCAGAAAGTATTTCTCTGTTTAAATTTCTTTCTCATTTAAAACTGGAAGCAAAGTAAACTGTAACATTGTATTTGCCTTGTTTCAACAATGGTGTTGCTCCTTCATTCTAAAAGTCATCATCATGCAATGTGACCATGTTATTGATATTTAATTACAGTTTTGAGTATTGAGTATTTTCAGTGGTATTGTAAATAAGAATACAGTTCACAATCTGTTGCTTAATCTGTATTGTGTGTGCTTACTATAACTACCAAATCAGAGTTAAAACTCCTTATAAGTAATTAAGCTATGTCAGGATATTTCAGATAGACTGAGGGCAATTCCTGTTGTGTATTGTCACTACAGATTACATTATTTACAGTAGCTACAGCTAATATTTCCAAATGTTTGGGACTTGTCATCAAATTATTTTTAGCCTTGACTTTTTATTGTTCAATATCTGCATAGTCCTTTTTATAAAGTCACAATAAATCTAATGTGTACAAGACAAAACTGAAATACAGGACTAGTAAAACTAAGTTAATAATACGTAACTTATAGTCTGTCTTACTTCCTTAAAGGAAACAAATTGGCACTAAACCAACACTGCAGTACCTAAATGGACTCTGTATTTCTTTAGGTACATCCAGCTATCTTTGCAACTTCTGAATCTTGATAGTGGTATTTTAGAAATTTACTTAGCTACTTTAGCATCCTGTTCTTTCACACCTAAAGTATGAGGACACTTTACAATGCTTTAAGCATCTTAGCTAGTGGATAATGGTACAGGGAGCTAAAGCCATTGTTCAAAATGCTATGGAAAATAACTGCTACTTACAAGCAGTATTTTCTTGGCTTTGACTTCAGGGGTTTTTAACAGCAAAAGCATCAACGTTGTCCAATGAAAGTGGAGATCAGTCCCTGGTGTCTGATCTGCACATACATTTTGAAGGCTGATCATAGAATTTTGTATCTGCCAAGGATTAATTCATAAAAGCAGCATTGGAAAATGAGCTTCTCAGAAGTTCTTGTAGCTAGCTCTCCTTTTTAATGAAATAATCAACAAATGAGCTTTCTACTCTTAATATATAAGCAGCCTACATGCAGAAGTTCTGCAGAAATTGCTGCAGACAAGGTACAGTTGGTCTAGAGAGGTGCCAGATATTGACATGACAGCAATAATTAGTCTGTCATTGGAAAAACTAAAATGTTAAAATATGGCTATTGTAGTTTATCAGTGTTGAATAAATGTGTTGTTGTTTTTTTTTTTTTTTTTTAATATGTTAGATCTCAAGATACTTTGACATTGGGGCTTTGTTTGGGTTGCTTTGATGTGACTAAAATACCTTGGCATGAACTAGAAAAACATTTACATCAGACACAATGATTATTTTACCTTAATGGCAATGCCAGCTGGGATCTCTGTGACTTTGTTTTATCTGTGAAGATGAGTGTTGGGAAGGCCAAGAGATCCATGGGTAGAGAATGCTGTGAGATCAGTTCATCTCTCACCATGGAAAATGACAGATAGTCATATCTATAGTTTGTCTTGAGAAAGTAATTAAGTATTTCTTTTCTAAATCATCGCATATGGTATATTAGTGGAACTTTGCAAACTGTGTAGAAAAGATTTATACAAATACAGAAACAAATTAAATCTCTAAATTTACAGAGGATCATATCTACATGGTTTTGTTTTTCTCTTTATTGTGTCCTTTTTACGAATAAGAAAATTTTTCCGTTAGAGCATCTTCAAATAAATCTCAAGTAGAGATATTTTGTTCTGTTTTGTTCAAGTAGTCTACCACTTTTTTTTTTCTCCTGATAGTATTACTGTCCTGCTGGAGACACTTTGGCCATATGATTAAATTTGTTTTCAAGGCTTTATTGTAACTAATTCTCATAATACATTTACAAAAGCTGACTACACTATGGAACTTGCTGGACAAGATAACAAAGGGCCTTTTTGTGTTCAACTGGGCAGAATTTTTTCTATCCTGACACAAAAGATCTGACACCAACAACTTTTCCTTTTAGCTGAAAGTGACAGTGTTGATACAAGAAAATACATAAGGATAAATCCCAAATCCTACAAAACTGCTATATTAAAGTGGAAGAACAGTAAGATCCTATATTTTGATGTAAGCTGGTTTGGACATCTATTCATTATTAATCCTAACCTGCACCCATAAATACAACTTGTACCTCTAACTATGTATGGTGAGAATTCATATAAACAAATAGATTTTAAATAATGTTGTTATTGACTCCTGTGCACGATGTAAGTTCCATAGCAAGGGATGGAGAGCTCAGTGAGCTGTCAGCCATCCTCACCCTCAGTTCCGTGAAAGGCAGCTGCAGGCGGAGAAAGGTCTGAGGTTAAGTGTGTGGTGTGCTAAGTAACCAAAGAAAACCATCTTATGTCCTTTCTCTGGGATTTCTTAATTGCATATTTGCTTCCTGCAATATTCATTTCAGTTTTATGTTCGTGAGCAAGTTCTGAATTCCTTGAGCTTTTTCTAAATTGTGAATGATGTTTCCTTCCCACTGCAAATTCATTCACAGAGGTTATTCACAGACAATATTTACTCAGTTGATCATGCAATGCAGAAAATATTCTTCTCTTAGCAGAGAACAATGAAGAGCCATCCTCTAATTCAGTCATATCACTGTCATTTCTGAAGTTGATGGTGTCAAAATGCTCCAGAGTAGTTAATTGCATGTAACAAGTGGGACTTGTTTCAGACTGTTTTTCTCAAGCTGGGAAAAAAGGTATGAATTAGATATGTGGCCAAGTGTCAAAATTCACAGTTAGTGCATCCTGAGATGTTTTATGCCATTTGTACCCTTTCAATATTCAAAGTGTTCTTTTCCATATGGGTTTCTGAGGCTTACTGGCACTATCTTTGTCAGTGTAATGAGCAGAAAGCTGTGTGGCTTTACACTTTCACCCCTTCTTCAGCAGAAAAGCATGGGGGCTCTCAAGGTTTGATAAGGAATTAGAGCTCCTATTTCAAGGATATTGGGCTTTATTACCCTTCCTTCTTTTCAGGTGAGACAAAGTAAAATTAGGGTTGGTGTTTGGAGTTGTTTTTTGAGGTAAAAATGTAGAAAAGATGCAGTGTGCTGAGGTCCTGGAGAAACTTACTCCATAGTCCGTTGCTGAAGAAGCAAAGGCCGTCTGGGGTCTTGCTGAATCTTTGGCATGTCCTGAGATAGAACATTGAGAATCCGAAAAGGAATGAGTGAGTACTTAAGAGCTGAAAAAGAAGAGAAAGATAGAACACCACCCCCACCCCCATATTTAATCCAGCATGTTACTGAGGAAATGAGCAAAACTAATATTTTGTGTAACTTGGAACCTGCTAGATGAAAGTGCTCTCTTACTGATAAAGTCTCCATAGATGATGAAGGTTTTGCTTTTGGCATGAGGTCTCTTAGACAGCTGAAGGGGAAAAGCATTGCTCTTAGAGACTCCTGCATGGTTGGTGTTAAGAATGATTCAAGTGGAGAAATGAGCTTGTCAGAAAATATTTCAGTGTAAATGTGGTAATGTATTGAAACCTACAGAACTGAGGTATTTCACTGGCAAGGTACACCAGTGACTATATATTTAAATAGAACCACTGGACCATTCAGCAGCACTCCCAGTGTTCATGTTTGCATGACCTGTAAAAGATGTTACCACTGAAGCTTCCAAGGCACTGTAGTAATTTCAATGATTCCAGATTAATTTGAAAACAGGGAAGTGAAAAGTTGTGAAATAAACAGTTGAAATTGAATGCGTAGTTCTTGGAGAAGAAAAGAGTTTATCACATTAATCTGGAAGGACAGTTCTGGCACCATTGGAAATTACCCTTCAGGTCACAGAGGAACTTTCAATACCCTGCTATGCTTTGATGCATCACACATGACACAACTGAATACCCCAGTAGGAAAGCAAAACAAGTTTATTCATAAGCATCCTGCAGACCTTTCTGGGGACAGTTTGCTAGTCCTGTTCTGGAAAAGGAAATCAAATCTAGAAAGATGGAAAAGGTGAAAAAGCTACACTATAATAATCTGAGTGAGGTTTTTTGTTGTTGTTGTTTTTGTTTTAAATTTTTGTGTTGATTTCTTACCACTGAGAGCACTCATAAGAAATTACTTCAATCCTTAAAACTTCAGTCCAGTAAGTTTTACTTTCTATTTACTACAGTTTTATGAACTTAAACTTTGTTTTTAGTGTATCACTTAATCTAGAGCTTTTGAAGAGGGATTTCTTTTTTTCCTCCCCCACATCTGTAACATACCTCTGTCAACTCTTTCCTCTGCATAAGAGGTTTGTAGAGTATCGTAGGGAACTGCTGTTCAGTTAATAGTTTGTCAAATTGGCATTGAAACAGTCCATTATTTTTATTTTGATATATTATTGATTACCAGTTTATGAACTGTATCTGTAATATTTACAATATAACAGATAAAATATATTTTTATGAAAAAAGTATACTGTCTTTTGAAATGTGCCAGCAAAAATAAGTCAGAAAAGTAGTTGTGCTGATAGTGAGAAGTTAGAATTGCAGTGATATTTAATAAGCACAAAAACTTAGCATCTATGCACTGTGCTCAGATACCACTGTTGTTTCTTGATGCAACTATATAATTTGGAATATTGCATTCAGAAAGCTGTACACATTTCAAAAGTTTTCTTTAGATGTATTCTTGGATGAAAGTGGAGTGCAACAGAAATGGCTTTGGGGTGTGCTCGTTCCTTACAGGTACTGTTGCTAAAATACTTGGTGTTGTGAAGTACTAACAGGGGCAGTCCAGTCTGCATTTACATGATCACTGCCAGGACAATATTTTGAGGGAATTGGACATATAAAATTATCGAACTACAGAACTGTAGCCATAAGACAATCTTGAACTTTTGAAGATTTGTATCACCTCATATGAATAAGATCACTTGGTGTAAGAAAAGCACTGGGAGCAATTAAATGAAAATGGGGAGTTCATAGCAGTGAAAAGCAATTGGCCCAGCATCACAGGCAGTTGGATGTGCCCTGTTGCAGCACGATGTGTTCAGAGAGGTATCTGCATTATAAAGGGTAATGGAGACACAAAGTACTGAACAGTATGTACAGAAAGAAATTCTGTGAACTTCTTTTTTTATCATTACTAGTGAGTGTGTTTGTAGAGCTTTGCTGATGTATGAAGGTAGAATGCCATTTCTGATTCCTGTACACTTGTTCAAAAGTACTGTAAGTATAGCAGAGGTCACTGCAAGCAAATGAGCATTTATATCACTCCCGAAGCTGATGATCAGTCACTGTAATTGTCAGTGAATTTGTGTATACCAACACAAACCTATGTGTTGTACTTCATGCCCTCACAAAAGACACTGCCTACATCCACCCTTATGTGTGAAGGGGGGTTACATATTGACTCCAGAGTTTTGCAGGAAATTCTTTTCTCTGATTATCCTGGATCTTGCTCTTATTCTAAGAGCTCCTCCACAAAATTTAACCATATTCACTTACAGAGGATTTTAAACGGCATTTTATTGTCAGGCCTCTTAGTGTTAGGCCATTGTGAATCCTCTTTCATATTATTTACAGGGTATAGTGGGCAGGGTTGATTTTTCCCATCTGTTGTATTTCTTATCTTTATACAGGTCAGCCTAAGAACAGAGTATGTTCTTCAGATTTATTGAAGCTTTAAGATTTTAGTTCAACCCTTTAAGTCATCTATCAAAATGACATTGCTTTTTTTCTTATGTGGGTGGGGATCTTTCACAGAAAAAAAAAAAAAATTCAAGTCAGGGAATAATAGTCTGGCCTGTAGCAACCTTCAGCTGAGTGCTTTAGAATGGTTTATGGACTCTAAATTAGTTGACTCTTATAGCACCTCATGTGGCGAGTTGTACTCTTTATCTACAATAAGGAGACTTTTTCAAAATCATTCTACAACTGGCTCTAGTGAAACTGAGATTTCCAGTGCTTTATATGTGTGGACAGGGCAAAGCTGCACCTGGGTTTAGAGAAGAATAAAAGACAACCTAAATAGCAAAATGCATGTGTGGTGTTTTCTAGTCTCTTTCCTCAGTCATCTGAGGTTTACAGATATAATTCCTTTTTAGTACATAGCATTTTTTATGCTTGGTTCACATAGTTGATTGTTTTTCACTTCAAGAGATGTAAATGCAATTCCTCAAAGGCTCTTTAGGTACCTCTTTGATGTATGCCCTCTGTCCATTTTGGTCTGTGTCTGGTACAATCTGAGATTTTACCAAAGCTTAACCCAGAGTTTGGAATCAGCCATTAAAAAAAAAAAAAAACAAAACAAAAAAAACCCCTCACAGTATCATGTAAGTTATAGTTGCTAGTCCTAAATACTTCTCTTAGTTTCCAGTAGGTTTTGCTGCTTAGGCAACTTGAAATGATTGTAAAAAATCATGTAGATCAGGCACCTGAAAATGTTTCAATTTTAGCCATCACATTTCAAAATCATCAGGATAACCAATGGGAAGAAAACAATGAGGGAAATTTCCCCAGGCCAGGAGATATGTGAAGAGTGAAGAGAGAAATTAGGGTACAGCAGAAAGTGAATTAAACATAAACACTTCTGCATGGATCAAAGAGAGAAAAGAGGAAATGGTGAAAAACATGGAGAACAGTTTCACCCTTTGGTGCTTTTCTCTGTACAGGTGTCCGAGGTTTCCATAGAAACTTGAACATTAGCCTGAATTTCAGGAAAAACAGAATTTCTTCCATTTCTACTTAACTGCTGTAAATGCTATGGAAAATTGATGTGTGGTTTTTGTTTTGCATAACTAGGCCAGCTACTTTAACAGAAAAGCAGTTGCTAAAGTGAATTAATCTATTGAGCCTTGTGGTGAATTTATGAATATAGGTTATTTTTATGTGTCACTGGAACAGTTTTGTCCATAAAATATAGCCCAGTGGCATCAGGAATTAAAATGTAGTTTGTCTTTCAGCAGGTGATATCATTACATTGTATTGTTTAAAGAGTTTTCTTGAAATACATATATCTACAATTTCCACTGTTTCTGCAAAATAATGGTATTTTAAAGGAACAGTTACCTAATTTTTTCCTGCAATATCTAATATTAACTTCTGTTAAAAAATTATATTACCTTGCTATTTAATGACCAGCACCTAGAAATGGATTAAAATTAATGAAAAATAGGCTCCTATGTAAAATGAGATACAAGTAACCAGGCTCAGAAAAAAATAAACTCCACACCAATTACAAACAACTCACTTGGTATGTATCTGTGATGAGTTCAAATACCACTAATGTAAAGAAGCTGAAAATTACCTTGGTATTGTCATCTCTCTGCTCCTGCAGAAAGTGCCGAGTTAAACAGTAGTTTCACAACCTAATTTAAGGGAGTGTGTTTGTGTGTGTCTACACAAGCCCAGGAACAAAATATGGAACGGAGTATGTCACAAGGGAAAGGCAGTTACTCCTTCATGTGAGGAAGCAGGTGAGTTCAGCTCTATAGAGCAGTATGGACTCAGCAGTGCTAAGAAGGTGATGGCATTCCCAGTCTTCATTCAAAGGACTTTATATAGTTTTCCTGGGAACTGATCACAGAAATTGGTGTCTAGAAAAAAACCCAACCACAAAAACCCCAAACAAACAAAAACAAAGGGCGAGGAGCAGAATCTAGACTTCCCTGTTCTGAAATGAGATTGGGAATGGGGAGAGCATCACTGGGTACAGACAAATCGTGTACATGGCTGGTGGGGCAGAGGGGCTGAGAGGGTCTGCTGGCACGGTACTCAGCCTGTGCCAGTCTGGGAACTTGGCATGGCAATATTTCCCTAAAGCCCATCCTTGCACTTGAACACATGCCCACTCCAAGGTGTTTTTCAGATTTTACTCATTATCAAGCTGTTGGATGCTGTCCACCACATGCCATCTCTTACTCAGTTAAACGTGGGCACTCGTGAAACACAGCTCTGTCTGGTTGAAAATAGATTGGATGAATTTGGGTCTAGATTTTTAGAGCTTCAAACTGTGCTAATTCATTTCTGTGAATTTTGGCAGATTGAAAATTTCAGGATGCTTTTGTTGTTCATTCTTCCCTCTATTGTTTATCTCACTTCAAAAAACCTAGAAATCTCCTATCTATCCTAAAAATTAACTAGATGCTGTTTCTATGTAGGTAATATTGTTCATAAGGAATAGATTTGGTTTGAAATAGTACACACTTTAAACAAATTTGTATATTGAAATACAACATATGAATGGAAAAATAGTGAATATACAGAAAGGAAGATTTTTGCATTTAAGCCTAAATACCAATAATATTCTCAATGTTAACATGTAATATTCAAAGGTTTATATACCACCTGTTACTTTTATTGTGGTGATTAGCTACAAAAATTTCCTTTGCCTCTTTAGGATGTATTCTCTTTTTCTTCCACTGTAAGAATTTTTTATGCCTTTTGTTTTCCTTTTTTTTTTTTTTTTAATATTTGTAGAAAAAGAATAATTGGTTCAGTGTGTGCACATTCTTGTAATGCTCATATTGCAGCTGATAGAAATATTTAATTCTTTTCTCTAGCAGCAGAATTATTGCAAGGATGGTTTTAATCTGTGTTCTTGGATGGGCATTCAAAAGTCTGTGAAAACGATCTCTGATTTCCATGCCATGTGAATCAAAGTGCTTTGGTTCGTACCTCATAGAGTCACTGAAAGAATTAACAATAGTTAGAGTTAACAATAGTTTCAAGAGTGTTATTTCCTAAGTAATATTGGCAGAAATCTGGCTCTAGCAGGTAGGAGGCTTAATGCTAAATTGAGGATGTTGTTCTCCATGAAATAATTATACCTCTCCTGAGCATTAAAATGAATAAGTATAAATTAAAATAATAGTTAATTAGTGCTTAATTGCACTAAACAAGAAGGGAGATGCCAGGTGCTGGTCAATACAGCTTATTGACCTGCTGGAAAACACTTAACACTGTGGGATTGAGGGCTGACCTTTGCCTGCCCTCAAATAGGGTATCCCAAAATATCCACAAAATTGCTTCAATGAAAAATAGTCTTGCTGGTTCAGCACTCCTGACATAGGTCAATCTGATAAGAGTATTTGCTCAAGTTGTTAGAAGAAGAAACCTCTTAAATATAAAAGAAAAAAAAATAGTATAAATTGCAATTAATTGAATTTTTACAAGTGGAACAAGTGAAAAGCATCTCAGGAACAGTTAATAAGGAATATATTAACTTTAAAAATGCCTGACATTGAAACTCCTTAAATTGTCTGTCCCTGGGATTGACACTCCAACTTCACATTGCTTATATCTTGACATAATTTCTTGAAGATCTGAAATGTGCAGTTAAAATAGTCTTTTAACATACCTCAATTTTTAACATAAAAGCATACATGCACACAAGAAGAATTTCTAGGTTATCTGCTTCTTGTTTTATTAAAGCACACTCTGGTATGCTTTTTATTACCTGAGAACTTGACTCCTGTTCACTCTGTATGTTTCCAAAAGAAATAATTTATTTTATCTTAAAGTTCACAGCTTTAATTCACCCCATCACAAATATGATTTTTTGTTTGTTTGTTTTCTTCCCCTGGTCTTTTATTCTCCTGTACAGAGTAAAGGAGTCATAATCTGAGATTCTATCACGTGTTAAAATCTGTAGAGAGGAAGTGTTTGCCCCTTCCTTGATATTGAATATGATTAACGAATGCAACCTTGATCTGACGTGGGATTAGCAGGGCAATCTGGTTTTGAGTATTAGAAGTTTACTATAATTCAATTTCTTGAGAACACATCAAAAATTACTTCTTATATTGAAACATTTTAAGTCTTGAGGAAATTAAAAAAAAAAAAAAGAGAGGGGACAGAAATCCTTTTTGTTTGGGCTGCAGTTACTTTGGACTCTTGAAGTTTCCATAAATACTGTTTCCTTAATAAAGAACTGATTGATGGGTTCTAAAGTCCTTCAGAGAGTTAGGACCATGTTTTATAGAATTCTGCTAGTGAATTTATTCCCTGGTTTAAATCTAAAAAGTCCAGCTGTTTCCAGTGTTGAATTCTTAATGACTGAAATATTGGATTTATTTAGTAATGATAAATGGGATAGCATTTGTAGCATTAGGGGAAAATTAATTTACCAGTCTATAGCAGTAGGCCTCAGTCCCACAATTCAGATTCATGGTCACCATTTATGTGAAAGTCAATGCCAACATTTTACATCGTTAAAATGAACAATATGATCCATGGGATGCCAATGTAATGGCTCTCCAGGACCTGAAAAATTTACTAAGTGACTTTCAATTTACTCCTTTGAAAATCCATGGAAACCACTTTCAGGAAGTGCGTAGATATTTTTGTTTTAAGGTAGGGGTACAGGAGTGTGAGTTCACAATCTGGTGCTTCCAGTTAGGTTACTCAGTAAATAAACTGGGTGTTAGTTTATTATGATATTTGTAACAGATGTTACTTGATATCCTACTTATTATCTAAAATGTGATAGAAAATCAAGAATACACTTAGAATTTTTCATTTTAACATGTTCACTGTGTATTAACTAAAGAAAGAAAAGTATTTTTGTATGAATTCATGATGGTTACAGGATACTTTAGAGTAGGATATTAAAGAAACTGTTTTTTCCAAAAAGCATAATTTAATGAAGTCCTTGAAGGCAGTGACACAATTTCATTAATTTTATAAGAAATGGCTTCACTGAGCATTCATTTTTTACAATTTCCAGATCTTTTGAGAGAACTTTTTTCCATTGAACTCTGTAAGTGGAATGTGATCAGCATCTCTCCCAGCAGGTTTGATTTGTAATCACAGCAACAAAGCTGAAAACTTAAGGCAAGAATACATACATGAATATTTTATATAAAAACACATGTGATGCTATCAAAACAGTGTCTTGTCTAGATCAGGTCTGAATCTCTCAATGAAATATAAATTTTACTATCATACATGGAAACATTTTAATTGTTGCCTTCTTTGAAGTGCAGTCAGAATAATGTCTGTAGGCAAATTTTCTGTGACATACATCATAAGTAAGCAGCTGCACTGAAACCTGGTCATGCACATCTCTTAGGAGCTCTTGAACTAAGTGGTGTGTTATTTACAGTTACACAAAATTTAAAAGTCATAGGGCAGAAAGATCAGATGTTATTTATTATCATACTGTGGTTGCTGATGTTTTTGTTATAAATTTTTCCTCTATTGATAATAACATTTTATATTGAGAATTTTCTTTTTCCTTTCAAGCCTCCCTTCTTCCTCCCAAAAGCACAAACCAATAAGCTTGCTACAATAAATTTAATTGCCAAAACATCTATGATTTGCATTTCTGAAGAATAAAAAAAAGACCAACTGGTGTCTATTATCCAGGACAAACAAAATCTTGATGCAATGTATGTAATTTTGTAGTTAATTGATTCATGTGTCTTCTCCCTTGGAGAAGCAAAACTAAGTCTCAATTGTGCATCAAAGGGCTCTAACTATCAAAAATTGCTTTCCTTGATCTATTGTATGTGTTTTTTATCAGGAGATAATGACTAAGTCTCAGGCAAGTTTATAGGCAAAATATAATCTATATTAAACCATCAGGTTGATGCTTTGAAAATTTGACATAGTTTCTGGAACAAGAAATTATTTTTCCAAAATAAAACCTTGATTTAGCTTATGGTCACAGGTCCTATTATAGATTATTAGGACCTTGTTCTGGAGATTCTGATTGAAATAACAACGGAAACTTGGAAACAGCAGCAGATATATCTGCAGTTGGTAGAGGTTCAGAAGCTTAAATTGGTGTGAGAATTATGTAGACAGAAAATATGAAACTGATATTGTCTGTGCGGTTGATCACAAATCTCATCACACACCTATTGAGCATTCAACAAATGTGGAGTTTTTTTGAGCAACCCAATTTCTGATTATTATTATTTTTTTATTTTTATTTTTTTTACTGTTCATTTGACAAAATTAACTAAAAGACAAACTTGAAAATAAAAGTTGTTGCAAAATTACTTTATTGGAAGGCTATAAGCCAATTTTCTCACTGTTAATTGGTTTAAGGGAGAAAAAAACCCAAACAAATGAAAACAAAAAAGCAAACCCACAAAAAAACCCAAACCCCTGCCAAATTCATTAATATTAAACTTAGTAAGCAGTATTAGCTAGATTTAAGTTCAGCTGCAAATTTTGGTTATTTCTGATCTTTTTCTACTTCTGACCTGTGCTGGCCCATGTGACACAAACACCATAGAAGTTGCATTCAAGCAAGAAATCAATCAGAATTTTAATTACCACTGATAACTCTATTCATGGGAATAGTTTCCATAACTTTTTCTCAAAGGACATTCCTGCATTGGTTTTTAAGGTATGTTTGCAGTCATGCTGCCCTGGCCATATTGCTGCTTTTAGCTTTGATATGCTGCATTGTCTGGCCTGAAAGGCCACATTACTTACTTTTTGTGAAGACTTACAGGCATCTTAGCATTTAGAAAAAGAGAAAATAAGACTGAAGTAATCAAAATTGAACCTTTTGCTGACTGAATGGCAGAATGACAGTGGAAAATTTAAGTGATAGCCTCAGAAATTACTCAGGAAAATCCATCGGAGTCACAGAATTTGTTGATACCTGGCCCAGGCTCACAAATTTTAGTGAAAACAACACAGCCAATAAGCGACCTATAATGGAATTCAATGCCAAGAAAATATGGCAGATGGTCAAAAGTGTCATATCCTTGCCTCTCCCAGTATTCACTGTGTGAGGTTGATGAAGTCATCTGACATTTTTGTATCACTTTCCTTATTGAGGCAAGTAATGCTGATTTATCTTGGTAAAATTCAATGGAGTCTATTGACAGAACAGCCCAAGCTTTGTGCTAAATAATGCTTGCTGTTGAGCTCCTCCATGATGCTTCATAAGCATTGGAAGGGAGCTGAGTGGCTGAGCTGGCACATCAGTGTGTGTGGGTGTAGGAGGGATATCATCTGATGGGCTTCACTGGCAAGAACAAAGCAAGGGCTTGAAATATTCAGTAAAAAAACTGAGGTTCAAGGCAGAATCACAGGGTCTTTGTAAACTGAAGAATGTGCAGAGAACACAAGTAGTACTGCAGGTGATTTCTTTTTTAATGAAGGATTTTTCTAATACCCTTATCATGGACATGCACACACTGTACTGTAGAGAAAACTAGAAGAATGTAATTATACATTTACCATATGAGATCTAATTATTCTTCTGTGCTTCTATCTCAAATAATAAGTGTTTTCATACTAAAACTGCTTCTGTCAGACATGTTAACTATTATAACTTTATTGGGTTGAGGTTGTAGTTATTAAGTCAAGAGTAATTAAATTATCACATTTTTAAAGATTTTTGACTTGAGAATGCCTGAGTCTGCATTTGTTTTTCTATCAATACTGATATATGCTTGTTTTAAATGCATGAACTTCTTTAAATTTAGGGACCTTTCTGCCTGAAAGAGATCATCTTTGGTATTATTTTTACTGATTTTTCTGACTCCTTGAGAGCAGGAATCCAAATTAATGACAGCTATGATCTGGGAAAATGGATTAGAATTAATAAGGAAATTGATTAAATGTTCAGTATGTTACATCTTTCTTTAAATAATGGCATATTTACATTTTAAGTATATTTTATAAAGCAGATTTATTGTTTTATTCATATCTTAACTTAGGGGGTTTTGTTATTGTATTTATAAGATAAATACTCATAATTATTTTACCTCGTACTGATGTATAAGGAGCTACTGTAAACTTTTATAGTGGCCATGTTTTAAATCCTTCCTCTATAAATTGCATAGCTGGACAGACTGTGGGTGATCTTGGAAGTGTTTTGAAGAATATTCATGAGCCTATAGCTTTTAAATTCTTAAAATCCAATTTACACTTTTCTTGGTTTTATCTTGAACAAAGAACTTTATGGAAAAGCTATGCAGGAATAGCAATAAAGAACACATGGCAACACATGACATTCCATTTCTTTGTAGCTGGGAAGATTAATGAACTTGCCTGTAGGTTGGCCCATAAGTGTAATGCAGTCTCTCTTACTTAGGTTAAATGTAGCCTTCCCTTCAAATAGGTTCTTTTAGATTGTTTTACTTTTCAAGTTTTTCTGTATTAGCATGTCAGAATTTAAAAGATTTTTAAAACTCATTGATTTCAGCCATAAAATGTAACTTTAATTTCATGAATATGAAGGTTAATCCTGAATATTCAGAATCAAGCACCTGTGGTTAGTACTTAGAATTTAGATACCTAAATGTGAGATCTGGTTTTAAAAGTGCCTCTTGAAAAGAAGTTAACATCTAAAAGAGAACACCCTTGAGAATGGCATATTATAGTTTTGACATGGAACTTTAAGGAGTACAAGGAGGGAACAGATATCTCTAAATTTCTTGAAGATCTTTAATAAAAATAAGATCCAGCTGGTGAGGATCAGGTTTGAGGAAATATTTTCAAAATTAAGTTATAATTAGACTTTGAATTTCCATAATCTTTTTGCATGACATTTTCAATGTTTTGTCTCAATCTTCCAAATTTTATTATGTTTTTTTTTTTGTTTTGCATGCAGAGAATTTGTTTCCTTTAACATTCTGTAGTATAAGATCAAGTGATCCAAGTAGGTGTCTTAAGTCATGTTACTCCTGGACAGTGTTTTTGTGCCATTTTGTAAGCTATTCATGTTGATTTCATGATCAGTCAATTAGAGGAACCCTCTGTCTCTTGATGAAATGAAAAAGATGTAAAAGTAATTTTTAGTATGTAGTTGGAAAAGTACTTACCTCCTTGGACATATAATTTCTGCTTAATTTGGTTCAAAACAAATCCCATGTTGTCCTGGGTGATAGATAAGGTGTGCTGACAGATGTTCTGTGGGTGTTTAAACAGAAGGGAAAATATTTTTTTTTCATCTTTTCATGATCTGCTCAATTTTTCTCCAAAAAATGGGAATTTACTTTTCACTAAACCTTGACAAAACCACAACAGCTGGGAAAATAATCCCCTCATTCAATTCATTTTAAAACTAAACCAGCAAAACTTTTAGTCCTCTTTTCTTTAGTTTTTCTTTCCCCATGGACCAGCACATATCGGGATCCAGACATAGAAATGTTGATGTTTCCATATTTAAAATTGAAGAGAAAATATAAAATTTAAGAAAAAGCAAATGTTATATTGGATGGTTTGTGAGTGATTTCATTTGAAAAATTAGCAGTACAATTTCAGAAATTTTGAGCACATTAGATAGAATGTATTCTATATCTCTGTTCATATCTTGTATTTGGTGCTTCAACAATGAGAACAGTAAATAACCTGCTATTACTTTTGAGAGCAGAATACTATTTTAGAAAAGGAAAACTCCATACAGCTAAAAACACTGAGTGGCAGTCTATCACCTATGTGATATCCGAAGCCTTATCCTAATGTATCTTAGTAGTAAGGAAAGGGATACAGAAAGAAATCAAATGCACAGAAACAGATGTTGGGGCATCCTTGCAAGGATGCCTGGGGAAGGGGTAAACAGTAGGGTAATATTCTCTGGGAAGAGGAAGCCAGAGGGAAACACACAGAGAATAATACAAGCAATGTAACTCTTCCTTTTTATCTTGTTGCTTAACACTTGGCAGTCTTCCCTGCATCAGAGTGGTCAGTGAGGAGAGCAAACAGATGAGGTGGCCCTTCACAGCTTTGTCTTTGATGTTCCTTTCTCTTTCCTATGAAACTGCCCAGAAACAGGATGAGATACAGTAGTAGGCAGGCTACAGCTCATAGAAATTATCAATGGTGAATTAATTACATATAAAAAATACCCAGTGAAGTACTTATAGCTAAGTATTTTGTTGACTCTTCAGATACAATGAATTTTTCCTAGCATGCAAATGTTTTTTGCCTTGAAGTATTCTTATCACAGACCTTCAGATTTATCATTTTTCCACCCCTTTTGCATGTTCTAGGAACCAGGTATGCCTAAAAAAAAGTTCAGCTTTCACCCTTCAATGAGCTAATTAAGCTAAAGCAAAAGAGTGGCATTGTTGAGGTATGGAAATGAATTTGTCGCCTTTCTATTGTGGTATCAGACACATCATTACAGAGCTGAGTGCCAAGATGTTAATTTCCTTGCTCCACAAGGATTTACAAGCACTGCCAAACTGTCTGTTCTTATCAAACTTTACTTGCTTGCAAATGAACAAAAGATTTTAGATCAAATTTCACTATTTAAAGCAATTTGATTAGTTAAAAGACATGGATTAGATAATGGAATAAAACTCATGCTCAAAAGCATAGAAAAATAGCTTGTAAAATTACTGAAGAACATCAGAAAAATCTTCAAATTTCCTACCACTAAGAATATCTGTTTCTTGCTAATACAATAGGTGTAAAATGGAAACCTATAACTAACTTTTTTCAGGTTTCTAAGAGCTATCATTATTTCTGCCTATGAAAAAGTACAGCCCTCAGGCTGCATATTTCTTATGACAGTATTCAGCCACAGCATGTGCCAAAAAACACTGGACAACATTAAATTTCCACAGTGAGAATTCAGCAGAGTGTTCTAGTCCCAAATATCATGAGATGTTGAGGGAAAGACCTGAGCCTGGCTCAGTGAGCCCGAGCTTGCCCTGGCACCAGCTTTTGTGCTGTGGCCATGCAGTTCAGCACTTGCTCTCAGCTCACTGCCTTGTTTGCTGCCTGTTTTCTTGTGACAGGGCCTGGGGGATCTGCCCAGGGCCCAGCTGGGCAGGAGGACGGTGGGCACAGGTGTGGGCAGTGTGGGGCACAGGGGCAGGGGGCAGTGCCCATCTTGTGCAGGTGAGGGGAGATGATTTTTCTCCCGGTTTTCTGGGGATACATTTGCAAGCAGGTAGAGGTGGGTAGCAGAAAGCAGAATGTAAGCACAGGGACCTTTGTTTTCAAAAGTTTTGCTTGTTATTGCCTCTTTTTGTATTTCTAAACCAAATATTTGGAGGGAAGGGGCTGTCCTTAGTGCAGCTGCCCAGGGTAACAAGTGCTGACTGCCTGTCCTCCTGTTGGGGGAGTCATGGCACAAAACTCTCGGTCATCCCTCTCTCCTTGTGTCCATCTCTCTTGCACTCCTTTGTAACACTCGGTTTGGAAGAATAGCTTGCAGTCACTGTGTGCCAGGTCTGGAAGCCTCTGCTGGCAACGTGATCTCACAAGTTTCACACACATTGTGCTTGAAATGAAGTTTTGCTTTTAAGTGGTCTCCCAGGATAAGAATTTCAGAGTCTGGAATATTTAGTGCTTGGTACAAAAAGGCATAGCCAGCAGTTTGATAATGAAATGCACTCACAGAAACTCTGCAGAGCAGAGTGGTGTGGGATGGCTGCATTAAACTGATGGCACCCGCCTCTACAAATCAGAGTTGGACAAATCCTGAAATCAGAACACCTAAAAATTTCGTTAGGGCAGTTGAATTAGGCACTAGCTGTAAATAGTGAATCATATGGACTATCTGAAATGCTATGAAAGGTTGATGATGGCTGTTTGTCTTTTTTCCTGCTCTAGAGTAGTCTCTGAAGGAGCATCTCAGCCAACAGCAGGACTACAAACCTCTCAGCAGCTTAAATGGAAGGGTTGAACTTGAAACATCTTGCAGCTAAACAGAGAAGAGCATCAAAGGTCATGTTTTTAAGGGAATGTCTATGCCCAGTGCAGGAAGTCAAAGGTAGGTTTTAATGCATGGATACTTTTTATTTTCCTTTGGTCATTCCTGTTATGACAGCATATATTTTTATGTAGCTTTGGCAGATATTTCTGTTCTAGAACTGTGGCCCTACAGACAGTAGGTAGGTGAATCTCCTCCTGGTAGTTAGGCCAAACAATGTGATTTTAAAACTCCAAGCAAAGTACAGACTGTAGAAAAGCTTTTTCTGTATGATTGTTAGTAAATAGCTGGATAACAATAATTAGTCTAAGTTTGCTGTGAGGTAATTGAAACCTTTGTATACTGTCTGTCCATGTGTCAAGGAACATGCTCCTGAGAGGAGTCTACCGCATAGCACCTGGCAAAAACCCTAGATTTCAAGAAGTAGCTTAGTTTTGTTACTTCTGCTGGTATGAATGATGTTAATGGAAAACAACTTAGTCTAAGAGCAGTAATCAGTTGCCATAGGTATTACTTTTCTCCAGAATCTCCATGATATGCTTCATATTTCTCCTAATTCCTCCATTCTCTTTTGTGTCTTTGGTTGAAAAAACTCATATACACTTTTCTCAGCACTTTGATGCAATTCCTTTGATGTACATCTAAATCATAAGGCCAATTTATTTTCTAAGACATAGAAATAACTGACTGAAAAATATTTACCTAGATCATCTCACAATTTTGATAAAAGTTGTTGAGAAGCATTTGGGTAATTTTTGTAGCAGTTTCTCCTGCTGAGGGAAATAATGTGGGAATGTACGTCTTCTGGAGGGTAAAAAGAAGAGTACCAAGATTGCTCTTGTGATGCTGATGCTTTGTACAATTTGTTCCCTGCGCTGCGAGATGCTGACAAGGGAGAGTTCACATTTTATTGGGAATTTGAGGTTTTTCAGGGCTGACATGGAATGAGGTGTTTTAATTTCCTTGTGTTGGTCCAGCCTAGTTCCCTACTGCCTGTTATTTGAAGCCAGTGGAACTGAAGCAGTGGAGGGTTTGTCTGTTTATGACTTGGAAATAGCCATGGATCTAGTGTGAAAGCTTTTCCCCCTGATTTTAAGTAAAATAAATACAGTAATTTTCATCCTAGTCTGGGAAATAAAGTGAAGTCATAGCTGCTCTTTCCTAAAAGAATAGGTGATATTCTGTTTTCTTTTTCATTCTTGTAATACTGTTCTAAATATTTTTGCCAGGAAGTACATTAAGAAAAACCTGTATTTGACATTCAATGATTTTTAAATAAGCAGTTAGAGTTTAATGATAAAAAATAAAGCACCTGATCTTTGCCAAATGGATACTAATATTTATTCAGGATGATTTCCTGGGCAAGAATTTGCTACCTAAAGAATTAGATTAATAAATTGGTGCCTTACCAGTCAATGAGCAATTTCAGGGTACTGGTAAATAGTCAATTAGGTCTGTACTGCTTCTGTTCTATTTTAGGTCAAACCACTTTGTAGTTATAACATTTTATTCAGTTTATGGGTATAAATATCTATGACATAAAACAATTCTGATCAGTTTATCAAATACATAAAAATAAGTCTGGAAATGCAGGAAGGATATTGTAGAATAATTTCAAGTTTTTCTGAATTAATTTATGCCATATAGGAACAACATAAGATTATTATATATACAATGGTACACCAAGAATTTATGGACTTGGACCTGTGCTTTCATACTTGGGAAATACTTTACAAAAAGTGCATTGCTAAGAGTTGCATTGGGATATAACTGTATACAAGATAGGTCAGGCAATTTAAATTGGGAAAGGAGCTTAAAAACCCCATGATTTTCTGGCTAGTAGAATTAACTTGATTATATAGAGGATATGGATAGGATTTTGTGTAGGGTCTTCATTTGGTGTGAATTGCTACAGATCCTTAGAGTGCTATGATGTGAAGCATTAATATTTCCTGTACTTCTGTAGATTTTCATTTTGCATCTAGAACTCGAGACCAGAGCAGCCCAACTGGCAATTTGAGATTATTTCTGGTAGACTGCTTCTCTTCTGTGAAGTTTTGTGGTGGGACTAGAGGTGACAAAATTGCTGTTAGCCCCTTTCTAGGCCTCTTCCCTGATGTTTTTGTTTCTGTTATTTCTGTGGCTTTCAGATCTGGTTTTAATGCAGAAAAAAAAGCCATTTCATCAAAGCAGAGACTCTCCACTTTTTTTTTTTTTGTCACATTGAGTAGCTGTGTGACTGCCTTACACTGTGACTCAGGCAAGCTGCTGCTCGTGCCACTTGGTTTCACTGCTGCCTGTATCTGAAGGAAAGTGACTTTCACAGCAAACAAAGGCAACACATTTTTCAGCTTTCCTCAGAATAGGCACTGTTCCCAAGGCCTAACAAACTAGCCTGCTAGGAGCTGGGATTTACTACACAGCCATTTAAGGTGATCAAGGGCGCTTTATGACCTAGACAAAATCATAACAGCTCTTCTCAGGTCTGATTTTTATGTCTTTATTGTCCTTACTTTTTCTTAAATCTTTGAGGCTCTTTTGGCCCTTTCCCCCACCATAATTTTCAGTGATAGAGTGCCAGGTTGGAAGGGATGGCAAGAATCATCTGGTCCAATCTTTTCTTGGAAAAAGCAGGATCTAGATAAGATGGCCCAGGACCCTGTGTAGCCAAATCCACTGTTTCCCTGAGGACATGATTCCAATGGCTGATTGTACTAATTTTGAAAAAAATCCCGGTCAGATATGGTCTTGCAAATGCACCATTCACCTTCTTAATGTGGGTCATCATATGACAGTGGAAGAGTATTTTGTCCATGTCCCTGACCAGAACATAATACTCCTTAAGGCTTGTTGCTTAATGCCGCATAATGGTAAGGAAACCACTGGGACTGGTGAGAGCACGTACACATTGTCTTTCTAGGATATAAATGAGAGGGGGAAAGAAGTGAAATAATGATGAGAATAGTTTTAAATTTCAGTTATTATAGTTTTGATTGTTTATTAATATTTTAGTTTTAATAACGAAAATGTTTATTTTTGGGCAAATGGAAAATAGGTGATTATCTTTCTACTACTCCTATTTACAAGGTGTGCTTTTCATCTCATAATGCACCAATGTGAAATAAAACTGCTCTGATAACCTATGTTATAGCTGAAATAACTGCTAGAGGTAATGCTGACAATTTGTTATTAGAAAAAAACATTTTCAAACAGAACATGCCATGCTGCAGTTACAGCAGATTCTTTTTTTTTTTTTTTTGTCAGTAATGAGATTTTTAACAGAAGGTAGGCCATTCTTTTTGCAGGAGGCCAAGGCACCTTCCTTACTCAGCCTCATTTAGTTATCGCCAGTGACATAGAGAGCTCATCAAAGTAAAGAGTCCTACTACTTACCTAAACTCTCTTTCAATTTAGTCTGAGATTTTGAAAGTCAAGGAACTGTCTTCAGGCAGGGAAATTAATGAGTATTACACTGCAGTCTTATACTAATGAATACTATTGCCAAAATTAAATCCTTTGTTTCAGTTTACCAAGTTCATCTCTCAAGATACTTCATCTAAATTATGTCTGCTTGTAACAGAAAAGGCATTTCTTATCTTAAATTAAAATTTCATTAACATCTTGTGGAGGGGGAAGTGAGGAATACTGTGTTTTAATTCTCGGTGCTGTTTTTGTTACACTGTCTTTGCTGATGTCAAAGACTTGGTGGTGTCACTGTGCCACAAAGATAACTGCATCTTGGGTCAATGCCTTAGTGATGCTGCTTAGTGGTTTGAAAGATTGACACAAGAAACAATTTTTAGGCAAAGAGTATAAATGAAGTTGAAGAATGGGAGTGGAGAGTGTGCTGCTTCCTGAATGCAGAGGGTTTAGATGCTCCATTGCATGCTGTGTGTTACATCTCCCACTGCAAATCCAGGCACAATGACACCTCCTTAAAACTGATGTGTGCAAATGAGTAAGAGCTCCTTTCACAGAGCTGCCCAGTTTCAGAGAGAAAGACCTTCAGTTAAAGATCTCCCACAATTAAAATATGTAATGATTTCACTGACATATATGGGTTTAATGTTCCTGTATCTTTCTAAGCATTTGTATGTAATGTTTAGCAGTAGAGTGGATGAGTTGAAGTACTGTTCAAAAATAGATAATAAACTAGTGCAAACCAGAGACATGAGTGATCTTTAGAAGAAAAAAAGCATGGATTTATGGGCTTCTTTTACTTATTGCTGCTTAGGAAAAAAACTTTTTTCTATTAGTGTTTCTTTGATTCATTCCTTAAAGTGTTCTGAGTATTTAAATAGAATAGTCAAACCCATAAACTTTTACTCAAAACTTGTGTATAAAATTGATTGTACTGATTTAACTCATTCTTATACCAGAAATGGGGAGGGGGGAGTAAAAATCCTGCACTGAAAATCCTTTAATAAAAGCTTAGTGTACTTTATATGCTAAAGATACTAAATCATAGGCATAGTCCAAAAATATATTGTGTTTTTCCTGTGCCTATAAATTAGCATGGAATTTAACCAAGTTGCAGTGTCACTGAATTGGCACAGAGGGGCCAGCACAGACTCCTAACAACGCTCTGCACAATGTTTGCCTTTATCTGCTCAGCTGAGTCATTTTGACTTTGAGCCCTGACAGGGTAGCACAGTCAGGCCCGGTGGGAATGTTGACAAAAATCATATAATCAGACTTGGGATCTGAGAAATCCAGCTTTGAGTCATGTCATAGCCATCCTCCCCTTCCCTGGCCCCCAAACAAATTTCAGAAAAACTCTTAATATCCACACCAGCCACACCCATTCCCTCTCATGCTGTAAATCATGAAAATTTTAGTTACCAGTCTTAGTTAATTAGCTCATACTGCTTTATTTTATAGAGAAGCTATTGACTATCTGATTTTGAAAGTTGGTTTTGTGCATAGAAACCTAGCAGAGGTCAGGCCCGACACTAAGTGTTGTTTAAAGGACTTGGGAAAGGTTCTTGTATAAATCAATCCCTAAATAACAATTATTTGCTATAAAAAGTTACCATGATTTTCTAGGCTATTTTACAGAAATTCTTTAAACTTAAATCTAAACAATAGATTTAATTAGTGAAACAAGCTTAACTACATGCAATTTGGATGCGTCAGGTAATGTTAGCTTAGATTTTTAAATCAATGTTTTCAATGTTTTCTTAAACTTGTTACTCCTTCAAGTCACAACAGAGGAAAGGGTAACTATACAGAACAAAAATGCCCAGCCAAGTTCTACTTGTGAATAAAATAAGCTTAGAAATGTGTGAACTGCTTCAAGCTTCTGCTCTTTTCACTGAGAAATACTAGGAAATATTTTAACCATTTTTGTGACCATGTGATGTTGCTTTTCATAGTTTCAATAGCATTAACTTCAGAAGAATATTAAATAGAGATAGTATCTATTCATGTAAAGACATCTTATAGTTTGAACAAAGTAAGCTTTATTGATATAATCTACTATGGTTAAAGCAAAACTTATATTCAGATCATTAATGATGCTCATAATGACAGATTAAGCTTATGTACTAAATAGATAAGAGACATAAAAGGAGGGACTGAAAAGGAAGGTGGAGATACTGGGTGATAGCAGAACCAGAAATAGGTTTTGATTTTTAAGTTCCTCTGATGATATTCTGCTATATATCAATTTTATATTCATATAAGTGTTCTGAGGTTTCAGCTGGAATTTTGGGATGCTTATTTTAATACACAGTATAATAGAGTGGAAGATAACCTCTGTGTAGAAAATTACCCAAATAGATAAAAACTCAGCAATGTAATGCCTGCAGAATCCATTTAAAATAAACAGTAATCTATTAATTTTACATGATTGCTAAAAATACATTAAAAACTATTGGACACTTTTTTTTGCTTGCAATAGAATGAATACAAAGCAAACAAAAGGTGTTTTCAAATCAGAACATCAGTAAAGTGAATTTTCGCACATGTGAAGAAGAAGTTGTAAGCATTTGTTACTAAAAGCTAGAACAGTTCACCATGGAAAAGCAAGATGCTGATTTAAAGGTGCTGCCATGTGCTCAGCTGCTTTGCAGAGCTGAATTCTAGCAGAATGAAATAAATGAAGATAGAAGTGTGCTCCTTCAAATAAATGGTGTGTCCAACCACTCTTGAAGTGTTGTCTGTGCAGGCAGCATTAGGCAAATAGGTTGACAATGGAATTCTGAAAGCCAGTTGAGATGTCTTGAGATTTTTGTTGTGTGAAAGAGAAGGAACAAACTGTTTGGTAAATTCTCTGATAAACATGAGAACTACTCTATGGATTCAGTGGAGCAGTTTGTAGCCTGACAGGATTGTAGAATTGTAGCAGTTCCTGTCACTTGAGTGGTGCAGGTTCTACAGCTACATATATAGAAATCATTACAGTCAAAAGTTGTGAACATATTTTTGGTTGAATTCTTCTGTGAGTATTGTGTGAAATATCACACTTCTTGTTGTTGATACAGCAAAATCAACCTTTTACAAATGTTCAGTTTATTTTTTATTATCAAGGAAATTCTATAGCAACCAAAAGTAAACCTTAAAGCCAATTACAATCAAATCAGTTATCTGCACCTGGAGCAATGAAAGGCAGGCTCCCCCTCCTTATGGGAAAGAAGTTACTCAGCAGAGAGATTTAATGTCATTCCCTAACTGACTGATGAAGGAAAAGCTTAGTAGAGAAAATCTTGTGAAATCACTTTCAAATTTGTACCTTTATTTCCTACTTCTTGGGATAGAGCAAAAAACAACTTTACAATATTCTAATCACGTGAACATCTAGCTTTTTGGTAGAAACCATTTCTACATGTATTGACTGGGTTTTTAGGAAGTTCTGAATGACACTGAATGTAAAAGTCATCTTTATATTCAATAATGAGGAGGATAGAGAACAAAATATGGTCTCTGAAAAATTAGAGAAATTAGGAGGAAATTATTAAATGGTTTTTAAAATAACATTTAAAAGTATTATTTTCAAATGACACAAAAATCCTTGTACTAGATTAAAATAAATAAGTGTATTTTGACTGAAAAGGATATTACTTACTCATGCTGAAGTGTTTCAGTTAAATTAATACTACCAAAATTAAGATATTCAAGCTCCAATCATGGGGTACTGAAATAGCCAAACAATATATACTCCAGCAGGTTCTGCTCCAGATGGTAATGACAGTATATCATGCACATGTAATAAATTCAGCATTCAACTGATTTCAGAGTTCTGCCTTCTCTTTATAAAGATTTAAATATGTAGTGATTAGAGTGGCAGTTACCTCTTAGTCTCTTATCTGTGTTTATGAGGCTGGAAATCTCAGCTGTTGTATTTCTGAGGCATTTCACCTTGAAATCTTTTTTGATAATTTTCAAAATAATGATGCTGATTGACTTGTGAGGTTAGTTGGTGACAGTAAATTGAATTGCAATCCCATTGCAATATTCATTTTATTATTAAAGACAAACCAAACATGTATTACTTGATTAACTAACAGAAGTGCTTTTAGTGTGAATATCACAATGCTCTGGTGATTCAAGTAAACTAACTCAGATGGGAATGTTCTCTGTAAAAGTGTTGTTACATCAGGTTCTTTACTGCCGTAACAAGTGCTACTTAAAAGTCAGAAAAGCATGTTTATTTGCCTACCCTTTGGATTGTGTGTATTGCTTTTGCATTTTCATACTTCAATGGAGTACAAGCACATTTGAGATATGCAGTGCTTGTGTTTTAATCCCTTCTACTCTAAATTAAATAATCATTGGCCATTGGTGACCTTGGTCTCTTTCTCCCTTTGCTACTGATAAAATATTCTAGTGACAAAGCTGTGGGACTCATCCCTATGAATTTTGGTATCTCTTAATAAAAAAAATGTATTGTTTTAAGTAAAACAACAGTAGAAATACAAATGCCAGCTTTGAATTATGCATAATTTTCAGTTGTAGCTGCCAGACATTCCATGTGAGTTTTCTTTTGTTTTTATAGCACTTGGAGTAATTTTTATTTCTTGGTCTTACAGAAGAATTTCTGAACTCTAAAGAGCAAACAAATAAATAAAAAAATCCCAGTAATTCTTTAAGCTGACATTTACTAAATCAGAATTGCTGCATTTCATCGTGGTAGGACTTAATACAGAAGGTAATATAAGCTCAATGCTTTTCCAGTGCTTTTACTTATGCAGCTATTTATTACATATTTAAAGTTCTGTTAGTAACTTGTGGTGTTTCTTGGTAGAAAAGGCATGTTTGATTTATAATAGTAATTAAAAAAAAAAAAAAATCATTGTAGAAGCCAGGACCATATCCAGCCACAAAAAAGTTTTATAGTTTATAGCCCATGTTTTATGAAGCCTAGATTTTTGTTTGTTCTTTTCTTGATACTGATGGAGTAATTTATGAAGATTGATGACAGAGAACTGTGAAAAATTGTTGCATTAATACAGATATACTTTATAGGGGTTTTTGGACTTCATCATGTCTGTGCTGTGGCACATGTTAGTGCTGCTTTGGTCAGTTCATTAGTCAGCTGGAAGTGGCACACAAAATGAGAAGCAGTAGATTCAAAAGAAATTTAGTGGTACACTCCTAAGTATATTGTCAGGGCAATGAAAGCAAGTGGCTGCACCTGCCCAAGGAAGGACAGGTATGTTACTTCAGCTACCCCTTTGTCTTGTGTTTCCCTCCCACTGCATTTTGGTAGCTCTGGTGCTCAATTACAGAAGGAGAAAGGGAAGTGGGGACCTGAAGGAAATTAGGGGATTAATTTACTAGGTTGAGCTTTGGTAACAGTACTGAGGGCAATCCCAGGGACAACAGTGAACTCGCTACTGTAAAAACCTACTATACTGAAAACCTATTGTTCTCTGTGCTCTGTCTTAAGCTCCTGCTTGTCATTCAAGTTTTCCTGAGTTTTCACAATACATAAAATAAAGGAATGGCACTGTAGGATAAAGAGAGAACAGTTGATGCCAGATAATTTTCTGTATCCTCTACTCCAGAGAAATAGTTAAGGAAAAAAGTCTAATTTTTTCATGTGGAATCATATATGTACAAAATGTATTACGTCATTCAGAATGCTGCATTCTCTGAAACATGTAGCTCATGATGCTTTGGACTTGGTTCAATTTAGAAAGTTACATATGTTGGCCTATATGGAAGCATATTTATGTTATAATCTCTACATGTATTGTTGCCATACGTATTTAAAGTATATATGTGTGTTTCAATATGTGTGCATGTGGGTAAGCATATATTTATATAATCTGCAAACTGAATCAAACAGCTGATACTTAGGACTTTCTTTCAGAATAATGTGAGACAGAGGCGTCCATAAATATATATATGTTTGTGTGTGTTGTAACATCTGCTTTTGCTACTCACTTGAGAAATTAAAATATAACAGAAGGGAAGAAACTTCTGTCCTCTGGAAATCCCCAGCATGTCCCCGAGTGGCTCAGAGCAGGGGAGTCTGTCACACACGTGAGCAGCTCCCCAGAGAGAAGCCCCACACAGCACAGCAGTGGGTGTGCTCCCTACAGAGGAGAGCCCAGAGCTGTAGGCAGCTTTCTAGGGGGTCATGGCCACAGTTCATTCCCAGAACTGTCAAAGTGTTTGGGTTGGTTAAGACCACTGGGCTTTGCTGCTCCAGGCTTGTAATATAAGCAATGCAAAATGGGAAATTGGAGGTAAATTCAGTGGAAAGGTCAGAATACCCTTTCAATTCATGCTGCTTTAATGTTCAAGACCTGTGTCTTGCTGGAACTGATTTTGTGGTTTTGTTTTTCTTTAATGTTTTTGAAAGACCAAATCCTAATATAAAGTTTTCTTCTCCCATGTTCTGTCAAACTTAATTTAACAAACACTATGGACAACCCTAGTGTTTTGAACACATACTGTGGGAAACCATGTATTTTTCAGACTCATCAGTGATATATGTTACTCTTCTGGAAGCTGATGGTTAACTTTCAGCTCGTTGTCTAAAAAGTGTTGTTGGATTTGCTGTGCCTGTCACTGTGGTAGAGTTTGGTGTTGGTGTGTCTTCAAAGTTGTGCAAAAGTTTCACTTGTCTAATCCTGTTTAGTTTGTGTACAAATGGATTTCTTAAATTTTCTTTGTCTCATTTACAAATAAAATGGAGAAAGGCCTTCAAGTTTTGCGGACAGTTTTTATTAAATTAAGCCTTTTGTTTGTTTGGGGTTTTTGTGTGTGTGTTTTTGTTTGGTTTGGTTGTTTTGGTGGGTTTTTGTTTGGTTTGGTTTGTTGTTTTGTTTTTTTTTTTCCCCCCCAATCAGAAGATAAATGGTACACTCCAGTATTGCAGACTTTTTGCTACATCTTGGTGCTGAAAGCTGGGGCAAGAAATTTTTCATAAATTTTTGATAAATAGATATTAGCAGAAGAGATAGACTATGAAATCAAACTTTTTTTATGTGCTCAATATTGAATTTGTACACAGTAGGTCTTAAATTGTCTCAAACTTACTTTAACAAACAAGAATAATGGGTAAAACGTGAACATTTCCCATTAGTATTTTTGTTCTTTATCTTCTAGCCATTCAACTTACACTGCAGGATGAGTACATTACATTTACAGTGCAGCTGATAATTTTTACTTTCTGAAGAAGCTGATGTGTCAAATAGCTGGTAGGTTAAGATTTTGTTTATAATTTTATTGTAAACTGGCCAAACATGTTGCTGGACACATGAATATGCAACTCTAATTGTATACTGGAATGTGGGAGGGTTGTTTTGTTTTGTATTTGTCATGAACAAGTAAGATCTCTGTGTTTTTCATAGGCCATGGGTTGCTTCACTGAGTCTTTGCTATTCTGTCTTCAAAGGGCTATTGAGAAGGGTTAATTCAGCTTTGGTTCCTTTGCCTGTCATTGCTGCTTCTTTCCTTTTCTCTGTGATTTAAACAGAATACTTCAGCCTTTCAGCTGTCAATCTGTCAGTTTTCATGAGTGCTAAATACACTGGGGGAAAAAAAGCAATTTATTACATTTTCACAACTGAGGAAGACTGGATGGCTCAGGAGATTGGTAATGAGCCTGGATGCTGAAGGGAGAGATACAGCAGAGAACTACACATGCTACTAACAAATTCAAAGATGCATCTGGAGAGTCATTGCATAGATTGCACCAAAGAAGCTAAAGTTGGAATGCTTTTGATGGGACACGATTTTCTTGTACATGATTGCACTAAACTTGAACTGAAACACCTTGAAGTCCAAGTTTAATAAATGAAATTCTGGTCTTGTGTGCCTTTCCAAGTTGTTCTTTCAGCAATCTGCTGCAGATGGACCTAGTGCAGAGTGAATTTTCTCTTCTTGGCTTCAGCTTTGCTTAACAGTCAGCTGTTGTACAATATTTATATGATATAGAGTTAATTATTTAAAAGATTATGGTATATTGTATGATGGTATAGCATAATTTCACAGTAAGTGTTGACAAGACTTCCTCTCTTACATGATAATACTGCATTGAAAGAAAATTTTCTTTTTTTTTTTTCCCTGTGAAAATTAACTTCAGAATATTTTCAAGATTTATTTGAGCATTTTATTAGTGAGTTTCATGCCTAAATACTGTCTAACAGGAAAAAAAGTATTCAAGCAAACCCAGAGTTTGCAGTGGGAAGCTACTCAAACAAAAATATGAAACAGCAGTGGTTTGTTGCTTGTGGAGAATCCTCAGCGAATGTGTTGAATTGCACTGATGTTTCACTGAAATTTAATGATGCCCAGGAGCATTTGGTCCAGTGATGTGTGAGGCTGAGCCTCACTTTGATTGAAAATTCAGTGGTGGGCCACTCTGAATGTGGAGAATAAATCTTTAGTTTTGTAAGGAAGCTTGCAGTGCTTTTGTTATTCACTACCATTTTGAAAGATGATCTCAATATTTGTTTATATTTCATTGATTTATATAAGGTCTTGTGATATTAAGAAAGGTTCAAATTGACTAGATGTGTAGGTGGCTTTTTTGATTAGAAGTGTATGACACTCTTCTAACAGGAGCTCTCAAGTGTTTTGGCAACTTTTTCATTTATAGGTAGTTAAGATTTATGAGTTTTTCTGAGATAATAAATTTCAAGTGCATGAAAGCTAAATAATGCTCATATGCTGCTATTTTCTACCGTCTGAAGCAATGTCTGAAAAATTCTCTAACAAAATCCAAAACAGAACTGTTGAAGAAAACCCCACAAACCAGTACCAAAAAACCCCCTTGACCACAAAAGCTTTCAGCAAAACAGTCTTCACTGTTGAAGGATATATCAACATCTATTGCCTTGTAACACATCTGATATGACAAGATATTCAATTTATATTGTTTAAAAATGAACCTTGATAAATGATAAATAGACCAGTTGCTTTCAATAACACTGATACCACATTTTAGGGTTGAAGTTTGAACTAAGGCTCTCCTAGCAATTTACTTGCATACAAGGCATGTGCAGTTATCTGTTGAACAGAGACACTTCAAAGATTTTCACTTATGACCATCACTTACAGTTCTGATGTTACCTGATATAAATTATATTTTTTAAAAGCTATTGCTTTTAACTAGCACAATGTTGTAGAAACTAGCATGAATGAATTTCAAAACTGTTGCTGACTTAATGATTACAGAATGAAGCTGCCTTTAATTCATCATCTTTGCCAGATAGTCTTTTTATTCAAGGATATGAAAAGAGTATTTCCATAATGAAACAGTACCTGACAGATGGTACAATGGCAATGACGTATCATGTTTTACTAATATATTTCTTTATCAGATGTTCACACCAGAAGTATTTACCTTTATATAGCATTGACATCAATTGTGCAAGCTGCAAAACAGATTTATTCCTCTGAAAGTGTTTCTAATGAAATGAATACAGTGACATTTGGAAATGCAAGCCTTAAGGCATGCATGTATCTTGTACCAAAAACCTTAATTAATTCATAGCTTAGCTTGTTTTGGTATGCTTCTTTTTAGCACAATCACTAACAAAATTAATCAAGTATATTACCAATTGCAGTAAAAAAGTACTATTAAGCTTGGTTCATTTATCTTGTCATTATAAAATCAAAGCTTTGGCATGGGTATTACTGAGAAACCTCATAGGATGGGAACTATGGCTTTCCCTGTGATCAGTCTTGTAATCAATATCAGGTTAATCAATCTTTGGCCAGCCAGACATTAGAATATAAGTCATTCTGAACATCATCTCTTGCTTTCTAGTGAGGATAACTTTGTTAGACATTCAATTGATAAACAGATAAATTCCACCAGAAAAATCCTAGCTATATGTCCTCAGTCTTGGTACCTTTTTGCTCATTATTTGGACTTTTTCTGCTTGCATCTCAGCAGATGATTGACCTTTAGAGCTCTGTTGAACAGCAAATTATAAAAACAATTAAAAATAGTACACATTTGAGGAGTTAATGTTTATTGCATTTATAGTTTTGAGGTTAGAAGGACAATATTTTAGGGGTTTCTTCCTGACTGAGCACTCCTAATTAGTTATTAAAAGACACACTGTTTATTTAATGTAATAGTTTTCACTTATTATTGCATTCCTTTTCTATATTCTCAGCATAAGAACAATGCAGTTGTCCATCAGAAGCTCTTTGAAGTAGAGGCACGTGTTTTTATGTGTAGTCAGCAAGAAAACTTAATGAATATATGTATATATACATGCATGTATAGAAATTATAGAAATTATTAAAGACTTGGCTATTATGTCTTGTTTTGTTTTCCTGGAAACAGCTTTTTTATTATTATTATTATTTTGAAAGAAAGGGAAAAAAAATGTCCATAGCTTTGGCAGTATTGTCAAGCATCTTACAACATAGGCAAGGGACAGCTGTATTCTTGGCATGTGTGGAGATTTGCATTCTTCTGAATAACCATTTTTTTTGTTGTTGTTGTTCAGAGTTTAATAACTCTGTTTTGCCTTTAGGTGTTTGAGATAAGTTGTTGGTGTACAGGGCTACATGTTTTGGAATATTCATAACTATGTCTCTAATTTCTCCTCTATTAAATTCTGTGTTTGATATTCAATTGTAATATGACTTACTTATGCTTACAGGAGTATAAGAAATAAGTGTAACCTCTAAGACAAACGCATTTTTTTAATATACCAGAGCCTTATTGGAATCTTGGCATGTTTAGGCTTTATCTATGTAGTCTGGAAAATCCTAGTTATGTAACCTACTATGTGCTGAGGGATCAGAGTCTCAAAGCATTAACAGGTCAAGTTCTGTAAACAGGGAAGGCAAAGTTTTTTTCTATTACTTCATTTACTTATTGAGATTCATTTTGGTTATGGAAGGGCTAATTGTGTCTGAGTGAACAGATATTAAGACTGCATTAAAAATCAATAATTAATTAAAATCCACTTGTAAGAAAATGTTGAACAGGTAAGAATTACTAGTTAGAGTTGCTAATGGGTATGTTTTTGTTAGATATACGGAGGACTGGAGTGTGAGCCTTATTTCTGTTTTGTTTTGGCCTTCAGCCAAAAGGCAAGTTAATACCAATCAGACTATTGATCTGTCTCCACTTGCAGATTCTTTATTAGCTCCTGCTTTTTATATGTGAAGGATAACTAACTTATCACAAGAGGGGACCATATCAAAGATGCTTTTTCAGCACTTGTACCAATCTGAGGAGTACATTGTAGCCAAAGCAGAACACCCTGAACTTTAAAAATTACCTTTCTCTTGTCCTCCAAAGCATTGCAAAGTGTCTAACAGAGTATGAATGCAGGCTAAGAGGCAAGGTGATTTCAAAGAAACTACTTCAAGTCTTTGTATAAGCTGTTATTCTTAAAAATGGAACTGGGAAGAGGATTATGCTTATCAAAGCTAAGAAAAAAAAATCCGCATGTGGCTTCCATGCTTACACTGTACCTTTTCTCAGGAGCCTGGTGAAATTTGCTTATATAAATATAGGGGGTTCATTTCAAAATATTTTATTCATCGAGTAAAAATATTTTACCCCCGGCATTCCTATTCTATTGGAATAATTTTAGTTTTTTACACCTCAATTAAGAATTTTAACAATGTAAACCACCAGTAATTGGCAGATTAATATTTTCTGTAAGTTCTGTAATTATAACTCCTTGGTTTACAGACAGTCACAAGGGAAGGAGAGCAAGGTATTTGTTAAATAATTGTTATGTAGTTGAGGTGCTTTCCCTGCAGGTTGTTCAGCTGCTATATTTACCAAAAGTGAAATATGATAGAATTGGGTTGTTTTATTTTGTTGTTGATATTTATATTTTACATACATTTGTAAATTAGCTTGTCATCCAAGGTAACCAAAGCCTAGTTGGTTTGACATTGTCAGCTCTTTCATTTGTCTTGGAACTCTTAATTTAGTTTTTCATCTGTTTGCAGCTATTGCAATGGAACATGAGTTACATACTGTGTGTCTCTTTCACGCAGTGCAAGATCTAATTAGCTCATTCTTAATACAAAATAATTAGTGATGCTTTTAATAGATGTGTAAATATATGGGAGGGAAATATTACAAGAATAGGAGCTTTTTATGTTATTTTTTGACATGAAAGAAAACCTGATCCCACTTGGTAATGGGAGTGTATGAGTAATTTCATGATCTCCTGCAAAAGAATTTAAGTTATCTCTGTAATGGAGCTGGTTTAATTTCTCTTTTACTCAATCTATAAAACTGTATTTCTTTGTTCTTTTCTTGTATAATGCGATAGTTTTGCACTAGATTATAAGTGCACCTTTGGACTTTTAACAGAATAAGGTTTACACAGTGACTTTTACTGTAAAAGTAGTGTAGTAACACTTGTGCTAAACATTCTGAAGGAGGAGAAAAGTTGTCTGCTTTTAGGACCTCCATTAGTGGTCCTGTGACAAGAAGATTAGGAGGCCATGCTGAGTGCTTTAGAACTCAGCAGAGGTCAGATCCTTGGGGCTTGCAGGTGGTGCGTGACTCAAGATATTGTTCCACACCTGCCCCTGGGGGTGTTGTGGTTTAAGCCCACCCAGCCACTCACTCATTGCTCACCAGCAGATCAGGGAGGGAATCGGAAGGGTAAAAGCTAGAAAATACTCATGGGCTGAAATAGACAGTTTAAAAGGGAGAACAAGAGCCAAACCTGCAAGCCAAGTGAAACCAAAGAATTCATTCCCTGCTTCCCATGGGCAGGCAGGTGTCCAGCCACCTCCAGGAGAGCAGAGCCTCATCATGTGTAATGATGACTTAGGAAGACAAATGTTGTTGCTCCACACGTACCTCCCTTCCTCCTTCTTTCCTCTCCTTCATATACTGAATATGCTGCCACGTGGTCTGGAATATCTCTTTGGTCATTTGGGGGTCTCCTGTCCTGCCTGTGTCTCCTCTCAACCTCCCAAGCACCCCCAACTCCCTTGCCAGTGTGGCACAACAAAAAGTAGGAAGGGCCTTGGTGCTCTGTGTGAGCACTGCTCAGCAATAACAAAAACATCTCTATGTTATTGTCAGTGTGCTCAGAATAAATCTAAAAACAGTCCCATACCAGCTACTGTGAAGAAAACAAACCCTAACCCAGACAAGACCAGCAGAGAGGGTTATATGTTTCAGTTATACCATAGAGTGAATGGACTTGGGAATGTCAGCTCCTGAGGCCCATAGGCTCCCTGCCAAAACTGCTGCCTGCCAGTTCTCCTGGAGTCTGAGAGCAAAGGGCTGCCCTGTGAATAAGAGGTGCCTCCTGGTGCTCCTGATTTGCTGTTAATGCATGATTTACTCAGAGGGAGTAAAGCTGTATTGTGGGTCTGTGCTGCTTCCCAGCTGGGGACTTTGAACAGATGTGCCTTTAACTACCACTTGTTTGTAATCAAACGAGGACAGTAGGTCCCTCTGCAGGGTCCCTGGAGTGGGGAGGCCCTGGGGCTCCCCTGGGCAGTCACAGCCCCTCCCTTGCTGCCAGTGGGCTGTGCTGATGGTGGCAAGGTGGCCTTCACAGCACAGAGTGGGAGGACATCAGCCAAGTGTTGTGATGGATTTTATCCTGGAGGATGCTCACACATGATTATGATTTTAATTTTAGTGTATACCTAAGATGTGTCATTAGCTAAACAATTGCAATGCAATATATTTCCTGTGTTTTATGTTATAGTGTAATATTTCATTCTCTTCTGTTCCTTGCTCTGTTCTGTGTATCAGGCTCCATGAGCTAGAGTGAGTCTTTTGTACGTGATAGAAAAAAGACAACAAATCGCCCCCAAAATTATCTAGAAAGGTCAGATTATAAACGTTTATTAAGTCATTATTTTCAGTTCTTGTGACAAAAAAGTAAAACTCACTCTCCAATTTGGAGATAGTCCTTGCATTATCAGCTTAGTATTACTCAGTGAAATGTCCCATTTTCCCCTCTTTTTTTTTTTTTGTAGGTTACCAGTGGGACTTCTCACTTAAAATTAGTTATTACGGAGGTAGAGCTATTGGGAAATCATGGATCTGATGCAATTATAAGTTTCATAATGCTGTACTGCCACATGCTGTTCTGATATGTGGAAGTGTATTGGTTTAGATATGTTTTATGTTTCGTGTTATGTGTCCCTAATCACCAAAAGCAATCCTCTATCTTTTTAAACATTTTATGAATTCAAATCTCACAATTTAGGTAAAGGCAGAAAATGTGCATGTTTTGTTAAAGTAGATGATGAGGTAAATGTGAGGGAAAGAGTGAAAAGTATAATAGGATTGGAGAAAACGTAACAGCTGTTGAAAAGGAATAGAGAACAAGAAAAATAAAATGTAAATAAAAGAGAAAAACACAAAAACTACAATGCCAAAATTAATTTTAAAAAATTCTTTCAAGTGTTCTGATTACAAGTAAGTCAATATTGGGTTTTTTAGGGAAAGGATGTAGCTAAGCATCTCTCTAAGCCTGCTTACAGGCCTTTAAGGTGTCTTGACAGTCCTGGCGTTTATCACTCAGATAACATGTTGGTGACAGGCAATCAAATGTTTTAATGTTCCAGTACATAAAATATAAATTTGAGTTGTGTTCTTTAGAAGCAATAGTTAACTGAATGAAATGCTTTATTGAATAAAATTGAAGAGGGAAAGAACAGTTACTTCCACAAATACTAGTGCCCAAACTCAGTGTACATGTAGTCCAAGCCTATGGAATGGAAAATAGGGAAGCTCTCAGCTTTTGTGGAGTGCTCTCTTCACAATGTGTTCTCAACATGCTAAAGTGTTTCAAATAGTCTTTTTTTATTGTTCTTGTGTGTTGGTTTTCCTAGGAGTGATTATGTGGTATGGAGAAAGGAAGGTGATTTCTACAAAACAGAACTACATGTGATGGAATTAAGAAAAGGTGCTGCTTTCTGCTCCTGCCCCACTCCCCCCTCCCCAACCACACACCTCCAAGAAGGTGTTTTTTTTAAAAAAGTTCTTAGGACACAATAAGTAAGGAACTCTATAGTGGTACTGTAAAACAGTAGCTGTTGAATACTGAATGGAAGCTGGGGACTCACTGATCAGGACTAAAGGAAGGAGATAATGTAATAATAGAAGCAATAATCCTGAGAAAAAAATGCAGGTACAGTGTTATCCTGAGCACTGAGAGGAGGTGGATGATCTTTTGACCTGTGCCATGTACTTTCCGTAGTGCTGATGCAAAACCTTTGGCTTTATTTTCACAGCTTTGGTATGAATTGAAACTCTTAAATTCCTCTCTTGCTCTGGCAGGAGATTACTGAGCTTTTCAACATCAGACTTTAGAAGTACCGAGCTGCCTTTCATGGACAGGACTAATTGTCATGGTACTCTTTCATCTGTCAGCCTGACCATCTCCCTGCAGCTCCCCTTACTTGAGTTTACTTCAGACTTTCAAATAGAAACCTGATATTCAGGAAAAAATGCCTTTTTACTATTTTTTTTTTTTCACTGACTGGAATTTTGGTTAAAATTCTTAATTAAAATGAACAGTTGAAAAAATGTTATGTCTTCAGTTCTTATAGGAAAGATTTCCCACTCCCCTTCTTTTGTGGTCAAAAGGTAAAAAGACAGATAAGGGAAGCAGAGTTAAATCACATCATTCATGTAAACTGTAGAGTTTGTTTTACTTTATACTTTGCTTTCTGATGCCTGCCCTGCTCATATTTGTGAAGCTTCCCCTTATGTAAAGAAGAGGAGGAGGAGAAGGTTTATGCACCAACTCCGGGGCTTAGGCAGGGTTAGAAAAGTATCTATATCTTGAGGTCTGCCTTCCAGAGGATATTTTGTCCAACTCTTAAGAGATTCTTCCTTCTTTTTCCTTTCCTTATTGACATATCCTAAGGCACTGAAAGAACAACCATATGCTATAAAGACTCCTTAATGTTCAACTATCTCTATACTGTATTAAATACACAAATTTGGGAGAACATTAAAATAATAATTGGCCATATTTGTAACTTTCCCAGAATTCTAGCAGAAGAACAAGGCACAGAGAAATTGTTCTAATATGAATGCAACTACTGTGCCAGAACTAAATGATCTTTAATATCCTTTCCAACCCTAGCTATTCAGTGCTTCAGGTATTTCAGAATTTGACAGTCTATTCACCCATTTTATCAACTTTGACAGAAATCATGTCTGTGTCGCATAACAGCATCTTCTAGAAACTGACAATGATTAAAAATACAGTGTCAAAACATACTTTTAAAATTCTCTTTGGAAAAGTTATTTGATCGAGGAACAGAGCTATGACTTTTAGATATGTGAGATTCTTCTGCAGTTCTGTTACTCAGAGAAAACAAATGTAAAGGAAGAAGAGACATAGTCACTACCTGATTTGATAACCTATAAGAATGAACGTCACATAGAATGAAAAGTTGTTTAAAAAGTTTTACCTTGGACTTCAGTTAAAACAAAAGTAGTATGAAAGCTGCTTAAATGCTCTCTGTCAAAATAAGTGTGCAATGTGTTGGAATGTGTATTTTTCCCAGTGAAAATCAGTACAAGTCGTTTATAATATTAAAGCATCAGATTTTGGTGTCTTTCTGCTGCTAAAAAGTATGTAGAAATCAGAAAAAGGAATATTCCTTTTAGACAAGTAAATTCTAATGCTTCTATCAGAAAAAAATTAGAAATATTAGGCTTTGTATTCTGATTGCTTTCATAAATCTATTCAGGGAAAAAAATAGACGTTCTTGCTCAAAGTGTAAAATATTTGAATATTGGTATTTCAGCTTGAAGTAATTAAGTATGTAGCATACCTCTGTACATGGACACAAAAAGCCTGATCTTTGACTTGTGAGTTACAAGCTTTTGGTGCAGTGCTGGGGATATTTTTCATATCCCAATGAACATGAAATTAGATTGTGATTTGAGGAGCCTTTAAAAGTTTAGTCCTTAAAATTTTGTATTGCACTCTTGAAGTCTGTGCAAGATCATTCCTTCAATTCTGATACCACACCAGAGAAGTCTTTGCTGGCAGCTAAACTGTACAAAAAATGTGTCAGTGTTGTGATCTTTCTCTCCTTAGAGAGGGTGGCATTCTCTGTTGCCTTCTATCCAGCTGGCAGCACCGAGGGCAGCCAGTGATTCAGCACTGTTTGATTGTGACTGAAAATAATATCCACCTGAAACCTTTAGCTCCCCGGGAAAAAGGAAGGAAATGGGCTAGCCAGTTGCAGAAAACAGGAGAGGACACTGTCTGACCACAAAGAAGGAGTTTTGGCTTCCCCCTCCTCTGCCTTCCATCACTGAATATCCGGATAAAAATTATTAGATACAGGTTTGCTCAAAAGGTAATTAAAACTTTGCTTGAAAAATAACCCCTGGGATTTGGATCACTGTTTTCCTTCCCTTTCCTAATGTGTATTTCCTGCGGATTCTGGAAATCCTACAGGCCTGAGCACAGTGTTAACATGCTACTTATGGGAACTTTGCAAATACTAAGAGTTGCTCTACTGTAGTTTATACATTCTAAAAAGAAGGTGAGGGGGGAAAAAAACCTCTGATTTTAACTTTCAACAATTACTACCTCTTTTGTCTTTGATACAATAAACTCTTGATGAACAGTGCTCAGTGCGCTCTTCTCTTGATATATCTAGTTTTTTTTTGTTGTTGTTTTTTTTTTTTTCTACTTGAGAGTGGCTTAGTTGTTCTCAGTCCTATTTGGTTAGAATATAACCTTAGCCAGTTGCAAAATCCATGGGAGTGTAGATTCAAGCAGCCAGTTCTGGCTGTCCTCAGCTTCCTAAGAGTTTCCATTTCATAGCTGATTTAGTGTCATCCTTTCAGACTTTTTCTCACTCCTTACTGCTGTATTGGGCACAGCATTCTGCTCTGCTCTTCTACATACTAAAATGAAGTTGTGGAAACTTACAGCTGTTTGGTGAATCTATACTCTTCAAAAGAAGTCATTTGTATTTTCTTCTCGATCTTGTCAAGTATCCAGAAGAATAGATGGTGTAAGATAGTGTAGCAGTAATAGAAATACCAGCGGAAAAATGAGGTTTGTGATGCTGCTTTCTAATGACTCAGTAGTGTGTCTGACTGGCAAAACTGCACATCCATGTTTTCACGTTCTGAGCAGTGAAACCTCATGTGTTACACACCATATTCTATATGAGCCTTTCACAAGGCACAGAAGTAACCTTCTTAGTGTTGGCCTGAGCTTCTGGAAAGTAACACTGGTACAGAGATCTGGTTGCCAGTCTTTGTATTTGGTTGCCAAGCGAAGGTGGTAATAATGCATAAACATTTAGTTCAAGACAGACCTAAACCCAAATTTTGCTCTGAAGATTAATCCGTAAATAAAGAGGGTGTTTTGTTTGTTTTTTTGTTTGTTTGTTTTTGTTTGTTTGTTTGTTTTTCAGGTAAGAAGTAGCTGATGGTCTCTCTTGCCCTGAAATGGATATTAGTAGTTTGAATCGCCTCAAGGTTTTTTTTGATTACACAGACAAAATAAAACCAGCCTGAAATACTCTTAAATATACTGGCTAGAGCAGTAATTTGCTAATGTTTGAAAATACAACCTGTTTTCTCTCTTGCTTTTCTAAATGATTAGGGATCATGACAGTCTCAGTAGAACATTTTTCCTACTTACCATGAACTGATTTCACTATTTTAGTGTCAGCAGGTTCTATTATAGCCCTTGTTGCCATTCTATTTAGCCCTGGTCCTGTGGAGTTTGGTGAACCACAGGTGTGTGTGTGGGTTGGTGTAGAGGAGGTGACATGTCATGGCTATTGAGCATGACTTGTCAAAAGATGTATGAAAGCTCAGTCCTCTCAGCAAGCTTAAACATTCTCCAGATCACAGCACTGTGGACACCACAGTTCTCCAGTCTGTGAGGTGGTTGCCACTCTTTCAAGTAGTACTTTTCTTCCTTAAATTTGTAAAATTTTGAAACTGTAAGTGTGGACTAGAAAAATACTGACTGGTGGTATTATTTGCCTTTCTGTGTATAATAAAAGTCTATGTACATTTGATTGCTATAGCATTTCTCTTTGTCCTCTGATCTTTATTTCTGTTTCATGATACTACAGACTGTAGTTCTAGTCTCCAGATATTTAATATGGTATATAAATATCTTGCTAGAGTAACTGGAACAAGTCACTAACAGCCCTTAAAAATAGAAATAACATCAGAATCAGAAAGACTGTATACCTATAGCACTAAAATGAATAGAGCTTTGAGTGGTCTTTTAATATTTAACAAGGCCTTTTGACGTTACCTTATTAGCGTGACCAAGAACAGCTTATTCATGCAGATTTTGCATCAATAATTAATTAATCCTGGCAAGAAATTAAAGAAAAAAGTAACTAAAATGCATAAAGAGCTTGGAATCCTGATTCTGCTGGTAATCTTATAGGCCATGGTTCTGATTTCCATATGACCATCATGTTCTGCTATTAGCAATTCCATTAAATTTAATATTCTTGTATTGCAAAGTATTGGAGGTTGTAAATAGACATGAAATAGGCTTAAAAGTGATTCTGATGACTCTGTCCTTGGACAATAAGGTCACTCAGTTTAAGCATGAGTGATGTGCAGTGTGCTCAACAGACATTATTCGTTGTGTCTCTCTTTATTGCTTGCCTTGTAGGAGGGCACGAAGTCTCCATCCAACCCAGTGTGTTGGGTACAGGACAAACAATATGCACTTAAAGGAATTCGTAATCTATAAATTTGAAGAGGTAAAAAAGATGCAGCAATATAGTGAATTCTCCTCTTGGCAACATGCACCAGATCAGAGAGAGAGCTGGAAGAGTAGCTTCGGTTTTTTGCTGTTCCTTTATATTAAACTAGGCAACAGTGAGAGATGTGACCTTGTAAGACACTAGAACAATCCTCCTGTTCTCTGGGTCTTTTGGTTGGGTTATTTTCGAGCTAACAATGACAGGATTGAATGTAGTATATTGTGTCATGGAAAAGGTAACCTACCTTTAATTTTTCACCCATCAAAAAGTATTTAAACAAACCAAAATGATGATGACTTGAAGGAATGATGTGTTGGATGAAGTTTTCAAATAGCATTAGTTTTAGTAAATATGCTTACATTTTGTTTTCTCTTTTTGAGGTCTGTTTCTCCTCAGCACCTTCTCAGAAAGCTCCTGAAGCAGACAAAAGAGAATATAACACCATTAAAAAAAAAAAAAAAAAAAAAAAAAACCAAAAAAACAACAAAACAAAACAAAAACAAACAAACAAAACAAAACCCAAAACAAAAAAACACAACAACAAAAAAAGGCAGATGGACAAACACTGGTTATTTACCCAGGTACATCACAACTCACTTCACTGAATGCATACTTGAAATGCATTTTATAAATACATAAAGCATTTAGCCCTAGATGTTTGAGTGGTTTCCAAGTATTAGGTAGAATGGCTACAGATTTCCTGGTAAATAAAGGGGGAGGCTTTGCAGTGTAACCCCGAAGGCAATTATAGAGAAATCAGAACTTATTCTCTGTGGGTTGTTTGCACATTTTTGTTCACAATTTGTTGTGTATTCATATTTCATGTATATTTTATAATACAGATATCCTATATATCGAATTCTGAAAAGCTATAAAATATAAATATCCAGTAAGTTTTTCATATATAATTTGATCAAAAGTACATCAAGCAGCCTGTACAAAAAAGTTCAACAACGCTTTATTTCTTTTGTGGTGTCTAGTGATGAACATAAATTGGTCATGCTCTGTTTTGTATATGTTTAGCTCTCACTATAAATATAATAGATCTTAGCTGCATTTTCTTTTTTCCCCTTTCAGGAAGCTATTGAGTATCACTAAGATGACCTTTTTATGGGGTACTGATATGCCCACTAAACACTAATCAGGGGTTGTATAACATATGTTTTCTGACTCCTTAGGTTTCTGTCATCTGACTTAAGATTGTCTTATAGCGTTAGAAGATGTAACAAAAATGCACAATTACTGTAAAGCATGTCTGTACTTGTGTCTAATCATTTCTGATGTATTGTTGGTAGAAGTGTTGTTTGTAACACCAGTTGTGCTGCTGCCAATCCTGCTGTGGAAATGAGATACTTTATCCCCAGAGGTGACCCATGAGTGAGCAAGTAAATATACAGAAGAATTGGCAGTAGAGAGTGAAACATAGACAAAGATATGTTGTATTTGATCATTTCAGTTTACTTAGTCATTTCTGTACATGCAATTCCACATCTCAGGCTACTCATAATATGAAATAATATGTAACTGTACAAAGACTAATTCATGAAGCTCACATTGGTTAGCAACAAGACCCTTTCAGAATATACGAAAATATTACACCTGGACAATATGATTGACCAATATCTGGGGGAAAAATAGAAGTTCATGTAGAAGTGAGATCTTTCTGTCTTTCTGCATTTCTGAAGTCATATGTGACTACCAGTTGCTCAGGATTAATTGCTTACTGTTAAAGCCTGTGTTTATAAATGGCTGAAATGCTATATGTCAAAGGTCTAGAAGTTGCTACATCTGGTCATTATCAGCTAATTATTCTCAGTACTCTGAAAACAAGCAGAAGAGATGTATTTTTCAAAATTTAGTAAGGCATAAGTTTATACTGATGTAATGACTGGCCTTTCACATAACTTTCAAAATGTTACTGCATTACTTTCAATTTGAATACTGCAGGAAAATGAAAGTAATGGAGCATGCCTGATTCTCATGTTATGATTTCATTTTCATCAAAAATGTGGCTTATGTTTCTACAACTGCTCTAGAAGAGGCCTTGCACCATGTGATAGTATCCAATAGAGAGCAGGATCCACAGCTGATACAGAACACATTCTTCCATTGAGTGAAAAACTGTGTTTCAATCTGGCCAATGGAAAGTGCAAATATGCCACTTAGCAAAGGGTCTTTGAAATTACTGCTGTTCTGACTTCGGTGTATTGTTGGTTACATATGGAACTTTTGGTTGGTTAGACCTAAGAAAAGGTGGTGTAGCACATAATGTTCTCATGTGTGTGCAGCAATTGTCTCTAGTTGATGTAATGAAGATCGGTGTTTAGCCAAGACTTCTGCTGTAAGAGTTGTTTGTTTCCAGAAAAAGACTGGGACTGTGAAACAGCATTAATAGTAATTTAAAAGGAAAGGCTTAACAGTGTGTGAAACCTTAATTCTTAAGAGTCTCTTGAAGATTTCTAATCTGTGAGATTGATCTCTGATATTGGGTAAGGAATCTGCAAAGAAAGAGATTTAAGTGTGTGCTCAAAAAAAAAAAAAAAAAAATCTTCTGTATGTACCTGGCAGATAAACTCAGCTAGAATGTTGATTAGTCTCACAATCAACCAACATGAGAGTTTCTGACCAGTGGTCTATTGAACTGTGTAAGAAAGGAGATAGAAGCCTCATGGCAATTTAAATTTTAGGAGGGAGGAAAAAAAATCTTTTTTTCTATTTAAAAAAAAGCAAGGCAGAAATGGATGTTTGGTCTCTGAATCTCAAGGCAGTGTTACATGTGCACTCTATTTGCACTGCAACCTGTGAATGCTCCTTGATGACCAAACAAAACTGAAGTCACCTATTTCCAGGGAGCAATATGGTGTGTAAATAGAGAGCAAACCTGAGGCTTGGAACTGCAATGTGCCTTCTATAGGCAAACTCTACCTCGATGGACATGCATCTTGGTGATGTGGTTCTTCTGACCTGAGTGTCTGTCAAATGACTAATGGTGTCTAGGAACTAAAATTCCTTATAAGTGGGGCTTTAAGAGTGATTGTGCCCATTGGTAATTTTTTGCCAAGATGAGGCTAAATGGTTATGCTGCACTTGATAATAGTCTGTTTAGAAGCACTGGCATTATTCTAGTAGTATGAAACTGGGATGAACTCCTACCTCAGCTTGATCTGTGGTATATAAAGCTGGTGCTTTTCCACTTGGAATAAAGAAAGGAGCAAAGATGTGGTGGGTTTACACCAAGCAAAAGTTAACATTGTGAGCTTCTTATGCTGAGAGCTCAAAATTTACAGAATCTAACTAGTTACATAAATGGAAACTGTCACGTGCAGTTCTTTCAGTAGGAATGTATTAAAACAAATCACAAGAAAACAATTAATTCTTTAGGCTTTTCTTTTCAAATTTGAAAGCGTTAATGTGTAAGCGAACTGATCCACAATTATTTTTTTCTAGTCTGCCTCTTAATGAGTTCTGGTAAACATTTGCTAAATTTACATATCCCTGTGAAAGTTATTCAGACCTAACATGCTGCTCTAGATCCCAAAGGATTCTAAGCAGCCTTGAACAAACTTGATGTGTATGGCCATGTTTTTTTCCCAGAAGCGTTTTCTGGTTTTGAGTGTCTTCTCCCAGGTGTAGGTTATTGTGGTGCAGCTCGTCACTGCACGCTGATATTTCTTTTGATCATCATTTCTGGGAGAACATGACCCAGCAGACAGGCAGAAAACCAGAGCTGTTTAATCATTGGACTAAAATCAATCTAAATATCCCGAAAATCAATCTAAATATCCCGAAAATCAATCTAAATATCCCTATATAAAAAAATAAAGCAAAAAGCAAAGAGAAAACCCCAACATCAAACAAAAACAGAAAATCAAACCCAAAACTTTTAGGTGAGTATTTTATTTGACTGAATGGAACTCTGTTCCCAGCATTTAATTAATAATTGTCTCTGGAAGTGTTTGGGTGTTATGAGGCTCCACATTTCTCTTTGTTTCTTTCCTCGGGACAAGTATGAAAAGGAAGTTTTCCTCTGAAAAAATGTTTTTCTGGAGGTGGCTTTAGACATTTCAGAACTAAATATCACTGAGACAGAGGTGAATGCTTATTAATCTATACAGAATTTGGTTCCAACCCAGAATACCTGTGGAAACCCAGACTATAATAGAGAGAAGGAATACCAGATTTCCACACAAACCAAAAGGCATAAGCAAGAAATTAAGATTATTTAATACAGTTGCATAGCTTAAAGTTACTTTTAAATGTTCTGCCCTGAAGTGTTACATATTAGTGAAATGATGCTGCATCACAATTTAGATTAGAAAATGGGGAAGTAGCACAGATTCTTCTTAGCCTCCTATTACCTTTAGGAGAATCTTTAAATGTTTTTAAGCTACAGCTTGAACATGTCATAAACTCCATTTTATAAATGTAACTTCTTTCTCCGAGACTTATGCTAAGCACTAGAATCTGAAAGTTTTTGGATGATTTTGCTGTGTCAATGGATCCAAAGATCTGTATTTTGAAGTTAATAGTGAGGACAAACATTTGAAAACAAAATAAAATTAAAAGTTAGTGAGGAGTGATAACAATCTCTATACAGAAAAACACATTGCACACCAGTCTTCACAAGGAAAACCCTACTGATATAAGGCTCATTTTCAAAATAAAGGATAGCAGGGACCTGTATGTGGTTTCAGAATGATAATTCAGAAGAAATACACACATGTCTTTTGTATTGTTCCTGTAGCAGTGTGTGTCAGGGAAGAGTTTGTTCATTTGTCTATGGTTATGTGTAGTATCTGAGTAAGTAACCTTGGCACATCTGAGTGTAATTGGCAACTGATGCACAGTCTGGCATAGATCTTTCTTTCCTGTCTCATCTGGGCACTTCTGTGAAAAACAGCACACAGATGTTTGGGTTTTTTTTTTAATATTTACATTTTTTATACCAGTGAATTGAGCATAAATCCATGAAAATTTGGGTAAAGCCTAGTCGAAAGATAACTGAAGAGACTAGAACTCCAAAATGGAATTTGATGTGATTTTTCAGGTATTATGGGAAGGAGCTTTTTACATACGAGTAGGGCATGGGGTGACAGTTAACCATTTATCAGTGTCTCCTCAACAACTGTCTGTTTAGACTGTTTTAGTGTTCAAAGCCCTTGTGTTGAGTATGAGTTGTTTTCTCTCTCTCTCACTCGGAATTGAAGGATTTCAATTTGCCTTGTATTGCTGCAGGGTAAGAAGTGTATTAAGAAGGATAAGAGTATATTAAGTGTATCATGCTTAGGTACTGTTCACTGAAAAAACATTTACTTTCAGTAGTTAGACTTCGTTGTTTTCAGGTTTCCAGATTTGCACTACATCTTTTGGATACCTAATTGGTTTTGCTCATAGACTTGCACTAATACTTCTCCTACTACTTTGCGTAGCATTTCATTGCCTAGAGCAGTACTGGAGTGGGCTTTTAGGGGCTTTGCCAAATGAAGGTGTTTCTGATAAAGGCGACAGCGAAAACCAGGGCTTTTAAACAATGTAGTTGACATTGTGTCACTGTGATGTTTGTGTAGTTGTATGTTTTGATGATATAACGGTGACCTAATGGTTTAATGCCTCTTTATCTGTCCCTGAAACTTGAACTGTCTTGGTGTTGGTAGACTGTGAAGGTAAAGTATTTTGGGGTACCAGAATAAAAGGGAAATCCATATCCTAACAAAAAGTGTGAAAATCTGCCAGTCATTGATCTCATTGGACTTAAGACTTGGACATGCATATGAAAAAAGAAGGCAAATGAAGTTTTTGGTTAGGAGGATTGTTTATTGTTATGTAACCAGAGCAACAGCTACTGCTGGTTCTCCTTCTGCCAACCTGCAACAATAAAATAACAGCAGAATTTGAAAGTGTACCAAAAGAATGGCACCTCGTGGTCTCTGTCCTTAGAGCAAGCTGACATTTCTCAAGTACTGTTTGTTCTTTGTGTCTTTCTGAAAAGTTCTGAAATTAAGGCCACAAAACTTGTCCGATAATTTTAAGAATTTATGCGTATAATACAAAAAAATAGAAATATTAATATGTTCATAAACTATTTTTACTTGAAACAGAAGGCAGGCATTATTTCTGTTAAGTTTCTACTGAGGAAATATAAGTAGGTCTGGGATTAATTCCTACCTTTCAATGATCTTGATTTCACTGAAGAGTTGCCATGAATAGGTATGTAGGGAAGACTACTCACTTCCAGAAAGCCAGGAAAATTGAATGTATGCAAATCTTAAGTAATGTGAAATTGATAATTAAAAAAACAAAACAAAACCCAATTGAAAATTCTCAGGCTACTATTAAGAAATTATACTTTAAATTGTGTTAGTTGACTTACGGTACAGGAAAAAGAGTTTGTATATTGTTTATGCAACTATATATGCATATATTTTAGGCTCTAATTAGCATAATAACATTTATCCTAATTTTACTACTAAGACCAAGCCATAACATCAGTACTCATGTTTAAGTGATTAGGGCAAGACTGACTGTCCTGCTTCTATAGGTGTGACTTTGGGTTGGCTGTTTCCTTTCTAGGAAAGCACAATTCTGACACAAGTGATAAAAATATGTAACGTTAAAATAGAATAGAATAATAACACAAAGCCAAGACTCAAAGTAGAAATCTTGTGTAAGATAGGGAGGATGATTGGGTCAGTATACAACATAGAATAGAGGAGCTTTAAGACTTGTGTTGCAAAAATAATTTTAAGAAAAAGTAATGCAAAGGTGAATGGGGGGAAAATTGAAACTGGAGAAATATCCCTGTAGCTGAGAGATTCTCTGAATATTCTTGTTAATTAGGCTACATTTAAAATTTAACTAACCAAGTTTTCAAGCAAACTTTTCATCTATTTCTTGGTGAAAGTGATTTAAAATTTTTGCCACCTTTGATTTTTTTTTTTTTTCCCTTGGTCTTGTCTTCAATATGGTTTTTGGAAGTGTACTTCCTGCTGTTCTATCTCACTGTACAAAGTTATAGTTCCATTAAAAGTGTGTTAGGTGCCTTTCAGCATGTACTCCCTGTTCTTAGTGTAAACCATGTGAAGTTTATTTCAGTTGAAGTGAATATGCAGGAAAGGCCTTATAAAACAAGGTAACATCTGTACTGGTAAACTAACAGATGGCTCTTATCTGGCTGCTTCATGTTTGTAGAGATGATCTGGTGGGAAAAACCATTCCTGCTGGCAGTCTTTGATCTTAATACCTGGTGTAAACCAGTACAACAGGGAACAGCTGTCCATAGTGACTCTCTGACAAGTGGATGTGTGTGAAACCTGCTTAACATCAAATCTGTCTGGACAAAAATGGTGGAGAGAGAGTACAGTCCCGCATTCTGATTTCTATTTTGCTGATTTTTAGGTTTTCAGCATTGAAGTTGCGCTTATTTTGTATATGAGAAATGCCTTTCATATCCACCTATGCACACTAGATTTTAGATATCTTACAAGAATTTGTATACGCTGTAACTATTTAAGTACAAAATTCCATGTGGTGCTGTCTTTACTGTAAAAGCAAGGATAGAAAGCTATGCAGAGTTTCACGCTCACCAAGGTAAATACCACTCGGAGCATTTTACATCTGTTTTTATTCTATTCAGAACTACTGTTGGGGGAGTATTTATTTATTTCTGCTGTTGTTGCTCTCTTGATCATTGTCTCTCAGAAAATGGGCTCCCATCTGTGATTATTGCTGACAAATCAGGTCTAAAGCTTGAGCAGAATTGCCCTTCAGAATACTATGCTACTTTTCTTGTAATAAAGATACGTAACCAGGTAATAAGAATCTGTATGAGGTCATTAAAATGTTTTCAAACAAGCTTGTATCTGATTTGAATCCGTACCTTAACTAAAACCAGCATTTTAGCTTTTACATGTATTTTCAAGGAAAATCAGCTATTCTGAAGTGTGCTTTGGGCATTTAAGTATACTTTGGAGTGCACAGTGTACATCTGTTTTCTTGGTTGCCAATAAACCATGAAAGTGCAATTCTATAAATACCCAACAGTCTTGGGGACTTCACAAGTTGTTTTTTTCCTCCCCTATTTCTTTTCATCATTCTGCTCAATGGAAATTCTTAAAAACTGTTTAGAAAAGTTGAAATAATTCATATATGTGGGAAATGTTATAAAGGTACAATGAATATGTAGAAATTCAGACATCTTCAAAAGATTATAGTCCTTTCATGACTTTTTAGGAGTAGGGAAGGGTAAATGTGGTTTGTGAGGATGTTTAATAATAATGGCTATATCAAAATGTATTGAAATGAGGAGGAGAGGAATTTATATTAAACATGTAAATGTGCTAAATCTGCTCATGTATTAGAATCTTCCATGAGAAAGTGTAATTTGTCTTAGCTTTGCAAATACTCATTGTAAAATATTTGTATCTAAAAAAAATTCATGTCTTGGTGGGGGCTTTACCTTATCATAATAGTCTCTTGCTTATTTTAAGATTTTAAATTTCTCTAAAAAGGTTTTAAAAATAATATTTCAAACCATTCAATTTTGGAACTTTTCTCAAGATAATTAAAGCATTCACTACAAAATACTTCATCTAACTCTGCTGCTATATAAATCTCCAAATATTTCAATCACTTTAAGGTCCAGTGCAATTGGAAATTACTGTACTGTAGCAGAATATGTACAGAGCAAGAATTAAACATGTAAGCAATGTTCTACTTTAAAACTGCTAGATATGCAGTCAGTCATTAAAGTTACTCTTTATGTTAAATGTATTGAAAACTTTTTCTCTGCTTAAAGATAATCAGCTTGGTCGTAAATAGGGGCTGCTCAAAGGCATTGTGATATTTGCCTACTTGGGAATATATAAATATGCACTTGCGGCTGAGTTTGAAGCCTAATCTTTAGTTCAAGTTCTCATGCTGTGTCTTTGAGATATCACATAGCAAGGGTCTCACTGGAGTAAAGAAAAGGGGATGTCTCTGAGAGAGACTAATGGCTTCTATAACCTTGATCTGCTTTGTGCTTACCATAAGCCACGTCCCAGTTTCTCCCTGCAAATTGTGTTTAATTCCAGGTTCATGGAAGGCTGTATTTTTGCTTATATTTCCCCATGTTCCTCTCACTTCTTTGTTCCACTGTATTTTGTTCTAATGTATTTCTAGATGAAATGAAATCAAATTTATTTTAATGGAATTTGAACGTGGCTGTAGCAGCAGTATTTATGGACACTGCAGTTAAGAAACTTGCACCAAAGGGAAGAAACGACTTGGGCTTGATTGAGCACACTCATATATTGATGATTGGATAGTTGGGGCATCAAACAGTGAGACACATGCACGTTTGGTAAACTGGCCTTTATGAAATGATCCAAAAATATTTGACATGGGTGGGTTACTAACTCTGGATTATATGACAGACTGTTATAATTTTTGGTGGGTTTTTTTGTTTGTTTGGTTTGGGTTGGGTTTTTTGGGGTTGTTGGGGGTTTTTTTGGTTTTTGTAGTTTTTTTTAATGGCTATACTGAGCTGAAACTACAACAATCAGAAATATTTGGCAAATAGTGACCTTTAAGAGGGAAATTTAATAAGAAAGGAGAGAAATTTCTAAAATTCCCAGTTTCCACATTTTACTCAAGAGTATACCAGATTAATATTAATAACCATGTTTCTTGTCCCTGTATGGAATTACAGGAAAAGTAGGAAATCTGCCCTATTATCTAAAAGCTACAGGGAAAGCATACTTGCCAGAAAGATTAATATGTATTAAGAGACAGTAGTGATATTAATAAAATTATTTTAAATAGCTAATGCTCTGTATATTCTTAGAGAAGTTGTTTTAAATGTTGAAATAGCAGTAATGAGATAAATTCCCCAGGAAAAGCTAAAAAGATTCATACACAAGTGGTATTTGCTAGTGCTGCTTAAGGATTAAATCAGCCTAGGGGAGTCCAATGGTAAAATCACAAAGGTCCATAAAGTGCTTGTACACAGAAATTCAAGAGACACCCATCACTGCTTTCCTTGGAGATGTGGTGACCATGGTTTGCAAGGGACAGACAGTAAACAGAAAACATAAATACTCTTGCATGCCTGACGTTTGTTGAGCTGTTCACCTCCCTGTCTGTCCTTGCAGGAGCAAGGTTAGAAGCAGTCACACACCTGCTGCAAAATAACAGTGGTGACTCAGGACTATATATATTGTTCTTTGTCTTTGATCCATTATTCTTCAAGCTGCTTGTGTTAGGCTGCTGAATAATCTCCTGTGACTGTCTGTGATCTATCATAAGAACTTGTGTTTTGGATCAGTTTGTAGGTTTCAGTTTCTGTTCCCTGAGCTCATTTTCCAAGCTACAAGAGTAAAATGGGAAATATTTTCTATAATATTAAATTCAGAACCAAACCAAATGGCAGGATAAACTTTAAATCCCTATTATATGAGTGTTTATTGTGTATATGGATGTGTGTGTATATATACACTGAAGGTAAACACACAAAAATATCTATAAAAATCTTTACTTCTAAATGTAAGGTAGGAGGAGTGATGGAGCATGTAATATTCGTACATCTTTGTCTTGTAGGTAGACTGTAAGTCCATGGCGTTTGTACTTGGTTTTACTGGAGTCTTGCTGCGTGACCTTGTGGAAGCTGCTTTGGGATTCAGTCTCAGCTTTCCCATCTGTCCAATGATACTTATAAAACCCTTTGAGTTTCCGTGGTGAATAATGTAATAGGAATTAATAATTCTCAATTCATAGAAAGTAAGAGGTATATAAAGTTTGGGACTAAATCCCATGCTGAAGAAGTGTGTGTGTGACAATAGTCCTACACATTAGCACAGATAATGTGCAGATGGTATCATTATACATATACAGATGTATACTTAAGAGAAAAGTCTATCCAGAGCTGGATACAGGTGGGATCTCACCAGAACAGAGCAGACGGGCAGAATCCTCACCTTGACCTCCTGGCCACGCTGCTTTTGATGTGACCCAGGTACAGTTGGCTTTCTGGGCTGCAAGCACACATTGCTGGGTTATGCTGAACCTCTTGTCAACCAACACTCTCAAGTCCTTCCCTTGAGGGCTGCTCTCAATCCCTTCTCCACCCAGCCTGTATTTGTGCTTGAGTTTGCCCTGACCCAAGTTCAGGGCCTTGTCTTGGTCTTGTTGAACTCCATGAGGTTTTCACAGGCCTGCTTCTGCAGCCTGTCAAAGTCCCTGTGGATTGCATCCCTTCTCTCCACCCTATCAACTGCACCACACAGCTTGGTGTCATTGACAAACTTGATAAAACATGTTCAATCAATTTAATAGCCTCTAAGTTTTTGTTCTTTGCAGTTATAATAACAACTGCTATAGGTTGGTAGTAATGCAAATGTTCCATAAGCTCCTAAATTCTAGGTCTAATAAAGACATTAAAATTTATTTTAAAGTAATGTAGTATAAATTTGCATTTCCCTTGAGAAAATTTTATGTAACCATTGTCAGTAATCCTGTGTTCAAATAATTGCTGCCAACACTTTGCTTCGGGACTTGTGGATTCTGTTAACTTTCAGGAAAAAAATAATTCTCTTCTACTTACTGAAAGTTGCTGATATGAAAATTACCATTAAAACTTCATGAACTGCCTTCTTTTTTATTAATTAAAGGTTTTGTAAGTAACCTATTTGTGGATCTGGAATATATGATGATAACTGGCTCTACTTTGCTGAGATAATTCCATTTGTTAGCAAAATAGTAACAAGACAAGTCTTTTTTTCTAAGAGAGTCATGCACATTGTCAGATAAAAGGTAGTCTTCATAATTTCTATCTGGTTCAAATAAATACTTTCTTTTTCTTTAAAACAAGTCAAATTCATATTTTATGGTGTTTTGTTTCTGCTAATTTGCTGCAGTCATAGTAGCTCAAACAGCCTTACTGGTTATTAGCTTTCTGAAGTAATTTAGAAGTTAATTTTTCTTTCTTGCAAGAGAAAAATAATTACTGTATACATGAGCATAAAATTATTTAGAGCTGGGAAAAGAAAATGAACAGAAAAAAGAAATAATAATTGTGAATGCATAGTATTTCTCAGTGCTCAGACGGTAGACTTGTGAGCTTGGAAAATTCTTTTGGGGTCTCCAGATCAGTCACACAGCATCCTTCTGTCCCAGCTGGGATGTTTCAGTCTAGATGGATGTGCAAGCAGATGAGTAAGAAAATCCTTTGTATGGTCAAAGCCATTGGAGTGTTGTACTCTGTCTTGGGTGCAAGTAAGATGTGCCGTAATGGGGGTGTATCCTGGGCCCCATCCTGGGCAACTGTGTAACCAGTGATGTGGATGAGGGAAGGGAGGGCTTGCTCATAAGGTTTGCAGGGACATGAAATGGGGGAAGCAGGTCATGTACTCAAGAGCAGTGCTGCTATTCAGGCCTGGACAGGCTGAAGGAATGGTCTGATGGGAGCTGTATGGAACTCAGCAGGGATGCACAGAGTCCTACCCCAGCAAGGGAGAGCCTCTGCCAACAGGGCAGGCTGGGCACTGACTGGCCAGGGAGCAGCTCTGCGGACAAGGCTATGAGGTCCTGCTGTGCAGCAAGTGGGATGTGGGCAAGGAATGTGCCCTGACAGCAAAGCTGGCCAGCAACAACTTTGGCTGTGTGAACACAACCAGCAGAGCAAAGAAAGGGATGATTCCTCTCTACTTAGCACAGTTTACATGATATCAGTGCCAACAGAAGTATGGAAAGTAACTCTCTTCATTGTCAAAAGGAGTAGAGCACATCTGATCATATGGTGGAATAAGCAATAGATTTAAAAAGTTGTTGAAATATGAGCCTTTGTACTTTATTTGTTTAAAATATATACTAAAGCATATCTACTTTCCTAAAGAATCATACTTCTAATTAGATTATTTTTCTATCACAACCAAAAAGTCAAAGAAAACTTCCTTTGCATCCTCAAATCATCTCTTTTTCACATACCTCATAGCATTTCCTACATCTTAGGTGGACACATCAATACCTTATAAAATGCCAATTTTGCTCAGTCTATCAGTCTGAAAATTCAGAAGTTCAAGAAGCAGTGTAAGTACACTGTGAGATATCCTATAATTTAAGAAAAAACCTTACACTTCCTAAATTATTTTCCACTTTAATTTTACATTATATTAGTGGAAAATTATTAACTTGTAGACTTTCTGATTGCTGTACTGATCAAAAAAGGAGTATTTTTTTAGGTCTCTTTGAAGAATAATGAAAGCAAATGAGAGATGAAGGAGCTTAATAACATAAAGAAGAATTATAATTTGATGCTGACCTTTCTATTTGCTTATGGTCCACTTCCTGTTCAGGATTGTATGTTCTCAGACGTGCTTTAGATGGATGGATGATCGATCCAAACTACAGCCATGGATCTGGATGCATAATGGCAGTGAGCCTATATCAAATTTGTGTTTCTTGGCAAATGTTAGTGTTTCCCTGATGAGCAAAACAGAATTAATGTCACGATGACTCTAATTTGTTAGCCTTGAATTTCTGGAATTCATTTTACAGCTGTAATATAAAATACCATAATGAGTTTCTGTTTTAGATTATGGTATGATTATATGCAGTGTATAGTTTCTGGAAATTTCAAGATGCATATTTACTGCAGAAAAATATTTAACTGGGTGTTTTAATGAAAACTTTATCTTTCCTGGATTCTTCATCTATGGTAGACTGTGTATGAACTTGCAAAGACAGGAGACCATAATTACGTCCGTTATAGTACTGTGGTTGGTGAAACAATTTTTCTGAATATGAGTTGTCAAAGCAAGACCAAGCACAGTCCAGTAACTGTGGTGCACTTGCAGGTAAACAATGAACAGACCACTCCTTTTGTTTTGCTTTTTTGGTTTTTTTTGCTTGTTCTACTACTCACAGAGACCAGAAATGTAATGGTCTACAAATGCGGAGTTGCTTAGCAACGATAAGTAAAATGTTATGAATCCTTTTAATTTTTTTATATTTGTCATCATAGATCTCTTATGATATTTATGAATGAAAAAAATGGGTATTTGTAAAATCCATAAGGGCAAAAGGATCCAGAACAGTTTAGATCAGAGCTATCCATGACACAGATATATCAAATGACTATTGAATGAGTTGTTTCTGCTTTTTTTTCTGGTTTTGCTTGTTTGGTTTTTGTTTTGTTTTTTCTTCTGTGGTTTTGTTATTGTGGTTTGGTTTTGGTTTTTTTTGTTTGTTTGCTTGTTTTTTAACAAAATAGTAGGCACTTTACTCTCTTTCTTGTCCTTGTTTTCTTGGGAAATAATGGCATGTAAAACTGCT
>JAWWEV010000169.1:10036234-10070565 GCA_035583235.1 Hafferia zeledoni | reverse complement strand
CGCATTCTGAAATGACCTTGTGGTACTGATATGCTAATGTATTCAAATGAGACATTATGTTTCAAACTCCACTAGCAGAGATTAAAAAATGGCATTATACTAAAAATAGAAGTACTTTTGAAATGGGGGGATATAAATTTAACTGTGTTCACTAACCTTGCAGTCAGGTTCTGAAAATAATTGTTATATCAGAAGACAGCAAAAATATGAGAGGGTTGGAGCCACAAAAGTTTCAGCAATAGCTGCAGTGGTTTCTTCAGAGGAGGTGTGTTGGCTTGGCTTTGTTGTAGAGCGAAGCCTGGGTCACACAGCCTGGCATTGCTGCAAGTGCAAGGCTGTCACCCGTGGCATAGGTGGGCAGAGCCACTGAGGTACATTTTTTGCCTCCAAAGGCACAACTGTCCAGGCTCCTCTGTCCACACCATGCTCTCTGTGCATTGCAGAGTCCTCTCATCTGCTTTCATGGCATGTGCATCTGCCCAAACAAACCTACAACCTTGCTGAGCCGCAGCACAGGGGGCAAAAATACCTGCCCAGATCTTGTGTCCCCCTGGTGAGTTTTGAGGCAGTTGCTGTTTTTCCTGAGTGGCTTAGCACACAAGTGGTAACAAAAGGGAGTAGTGAATTGCTGTCAGAAATTACTGAATATCTTAAAAATATCTCTTGGTTAAATATTATGCTCAGATACAATTTCTTTTGGGCTGAAAACTGGATATTTTTCTTAGGTTAAGGTTATCATCAATATGTAGCAGGAGGAACGTTGTGATCCTGTAACGTTTTGTAATTATGAAATATTTCCTCATTTTTGCACTGGCAAGAAAGAGCAGAGGAGTTCTTGTTGGGGATGAGCAGAAAGAATAGATGAAAGCATGACTATTTCTGTCTTCCATCACTGGACACAACTTCAGATTTTTTTCAGATCAGGCAGTTCTTGTGTTGGTTATTATATGCTAACAAGTTGAATTAAACTTGCAATTTGCTAATATATTGCCCTGCAAGGAAATGCCCCCAACAGGTAAATGTAAATAGTAGTAGGTCAACTGTGTTAGTTTTGTAATAAACAAAAAATAGGGCTCTCTTCAATTCTGCCTTCCCCAGGAGTTTACCCATCTGATTTATTTATAGACAGAAATTCCATCTCCACTTATGTTTAATGTTTGCTATACGAAGTAGGTTAAAGTCTTCCGTTCTCTGATATGGTAAGTCCTGCAATTCCTTGGTGGGAGAAATTGGGTATGTGGCTGTGTGGCACTTTTTTCTTCCACTTGTCTGAATTCATGTCTCTTGAACATATATTTTTCGCAATATTTCACACGCAATTTGACTGATGCTATAGACTTTCTGAGCTTTTTATTGTCCTATTTTTTTTAAAAAAACTTGCATTGTTTTGACTCTTTACCAAGTAGCACATGTGAGCTTCTCCTCCTCCATCATCCTCCAGTTATAAGTTTCCTTTTTTGTAATTAGTCTCTGCCTTTCATATTAATCTCTTTGGGGTTGTTTTTTTTTGTTTGTTTGTTTGTTGTTTTGTTTTTTTTCCCAAAGCCCAATCAGACTTCCTTTGTGAAATCTTAATAATATTTGTTCTTAAAGTGCCATGTAATTTCGTGTAAACATGAAATATCAATCGGTTTTAGACCTTCAAGAACTGATAACCTCATTGCAATCTGATAGTTTTTTAGCACTACCCATTATCATATTTTCATTAAATTTTACACTTTACCTGTAGCCCTTTAAAGCTTCTCCTCCTCCAGCATAACCAATATTTGTGTGCAATCATATAAAAATCATTACTAAAATTCACATTCATAAAGTCTGACTCACAATCAGTTACTTTTCCAAAGAGAGAGTAGATGTTAATATTATATTATGTCTATTTATTATACCTTGCACAGCTTTCGTTGCATTTTTTCTTTCACCTCCATATTGTTCATGGGGATAATGCTTTTCATCTGTAATGCCTGTATCTGTTTCATATTGTTTTTAAACACAGCTATTCCAAATGATTATTTAAGAATATACCTATACTTTATTTCATAAACATTCCCTGGTGGGTGAGAAGTCAAAGTGGGTTTACCTACATTCATACATAATATACTAATGTACCTTTGGTTTTGGGATGGGAGTGATGGGGTTGGGGTGCTGTTTATTGTTTTCTGGTTGTTGGAATCTGTGGCTGGAAGAAGCTGAACTCAACCCCACTGAAGCAGATAGAATTAAACAAGCCTTAAACTAAACTGTGTACAGAAAATTGTTACTGTGGCATCAGAAATGAGCTGAGTAATTTCTTTACCTTCAGGCTGTGAAGAGTTTCACAGCTTTGGTTTCAAACACCATTTTACCATTTAAGAACTGAAGTTAGAGATGATTCAGCTGTGTTTACATAATACTTAGCCATTTCTCTGACTTGCAGTGTTACATTTATCTTAAAGATGATTTATTAGCAGGTTGAGAAACTCTTAAAAATATTGGGTTTGCAATTAAAGTGTGTGTATACTTGATATTGCTACTTGTTTCATTTAAATAAACTAAGTTCTTGTGCTTTAGCAGAGGCAGCATAAAAATTGTAGTATCTCTTCACTGTGCTCTGCCCCGCATTGGCAGAAATATTTGCTTGTCCCCCAGAACCATGCTGGAGTAGAAACCCCTCTGGCTTTTAAGCATACACACTGGTAACAGTTGTCTTCTACACTCCTTAAACTCCAATTCCTGTGTTCCACCCAAAACCAAGTCGGTGGTGGGAGGGGGTGGGGTGGTGTTTATTCTTCCCCCTCTCCAATGTCAGATGTGAATGGCAAAGGAGGAATGTTTTAGATCTTGTGGCTAGATTTTTGTACTGAGTGTAAAAGCTGTATATGGCACAAACACCAGAACTATCTGTTGTGTGGGCACATAACAGGCAATGGAGCACCAGGAAATCACTTTTCTAAGGGGAGAGGGGAAAAAAAAAAGAAAAATGAGACCAAGCAATTTTAGTTTTGTTGTTCTTTTATAAACACTACTTGATAAACACTACTTTAATTGATCCTGACCACAGATGAATTGAAGTCAATTTCTTCACCTAAGGAACAACCTGGGTAATCCACCTTCATTTCAAGACCTGACCTTAAGTCAGTTCTTGGCTTTGGATCAGCCAGGTAAAGTTTGAGTGAAATTACGTAGCTGAAATTATGTCAGATACCTATGGTAGTATGACTAATGTTAAACACAGAATTCCTGAGATAGAAGGATCCCCTTACTGTGGGAAGGGGAGCAGTTACCCTTGTTGAGGTTGCAATTACAAAGCTGATTTTTGGTCTGTTTTAAATGGAGTTTTGCTGCCTTCCATTCCTTTGACATCTACTAGAAAAGACCTTTTATAAATTAGGCTAGAGAGCAGAGACCCTGCTGATCAAGGAATAATAATTTTGCTATAATCTACTTAGAAGTACAGGGTAAGACACCTTTCAATGCATTATGCTCTTATGATTTATTAATGAAAAAATATATAAAATTTTTACTACCCAAAACTGTCATACTTTGACTTCTTTCAGTTATTTTCTTCTGTAGTGACATGAGGCATGAGGCACAGTAGTCTCTAAGTCTTTCCAGAAACAAATGTACTAAGTGGATGACTACCATATACAGCATTTTAGTGTCTTGTGTGAAAATACAACATATACTTACTTTAATTCAATAGAAGGTCACATTCCTCATGTTGTTTTGGCAGTTAGAATTAATTTGAAACCTGCTTTTTCACCTTCTCAATTCTCACATGAGAAATGTTAAAACTGTACAAATCCTACTAATAAGAATCCTGATTATCCTCAGCTGTCCCAGCAACCCTCCTAAAAGCATGTTAAACAAGTAGTGATGAGGTGAGCACATACAGTGACACTTGTAAACACTACCCAAGTACCTGTAGCCTTGTTTGTCTTTTATTTTTTGTGCACTCTTCTAATAGTGATGTTCTGCATAAATTAAGAAAATGGTTATTTGTTTCTGCAAATATCCATAGAAGTGAAATCTCTGGAAGAGATATGTTGCCACCAATAGGTTATACTTCTTTGAAAGTGAAGTAATGTATGTGAGTGCCAAATACTGGCTTATGAATTCCACTGTGAATATTGTGGGGGAAGGGAGGTAAAGTGCTGTAGTTTTTCTGTTAGCATCTCTCAGAGTTGGGCATATATATGCAGTGGTGTGATATACTGGTGTCTGATCTACACAATTTGTGTCGAGTATCTCCTTGAAAACACATTATTTAGTGTTAGGAATTGCACTGGAAGAAGCTGTACTGATCAGAGAGGATCAACAAATGGATTCTTTTATTAATTTTTGACTTAAGTGAAAATGAGTAAATAAATCCAACTTTTGAGAAACACAAATATGTATTTAATTCTTTCAACCTGTATCTGGAATAATTTTCCACATCGGTTACAAATAATTATCTCAGTATTGTACCATGGAGCACTTGTGCATGTGTGATGGCAGAAGCCATTTTCAGATGCAGGTAGATTTGCTCCCTGTTTAACCAAGTGTGCTTGTGCAGTTTGTGTGAGCAGCTTGTGTTACCCACAGAGCAATTCCAAGCATGCAGTGCTCAAAATAAGCCAATGCCCCAGTGAGTTTGCCGAAGAGAATAGGCCTGTTAATTCAAGCAGTTTGAATACCTGCCAGGGACTTTGGAGTAAAATCCTGTCTTTATGAAGATCCAGTGGGAATCTTGCTATTAACTTCAACAGCCACAGGATCAGGCAGTATATTTCTATGTGACTTTGGCGCTACATTTTTCTCCTCTGAGCAGTGCTATTGTGAAACTAGGGATATTTATTTCCCCCTCTTATTAAAAACATACCAGAATTAGGTTAAATAAATATTATGTGTAAGCATCACAGTTGATTAACCAAAAATAGTGTTATAAATAAGTAAAAATCTGGCCTAGTGCTGAGAGTACATGAGGAAAGTAAATTTTTTTCTGTCTTTTTCTGTATCTATTTTTTATGGATATATTATTAAAATATTTTGTATTGCCAAGGTATTCCTACTACTCAGTTTCCTAGTAATAAGTAAAAAATAATACTCTATATCTGTTACATTTCTTTTATAAAGTGCAGAGAGACTAAGAAGTTCCATATTTTCATATATTTCCTCTGCAAAGCTTTATTTCAATGCAACTAATTAAATAATGTTTGCTACATTTTTCTCTGCAGTGTCTCTGACATATTGGAAGTTGCACAGTGTGCCAATGAAATGCTTTTTTTATACAGTATAATTATATATAAGCATCATTGACACTGTCAAGCCTGTACAATATTTACTTAGCATGTAAAACATTGGGTGTTAAAAATCTGTAATAAAACTTTGAAAGGAAAAAAAAGAGAAAAATCTTTAATCTGACAAAAATATTTTTGAAAATAATTTAGAAGGGATTTCGGGAGAGTGTAAGTGGGAATGGGTTTCTTTGAAACATTGCATTCTGTGTAACAGTTGGGCTTATTTTTTATTTAGATTACCTGACTTTAGCAAAAAAAAAAAAAAAAAAGGCATTTTTGAGTAACTCAAATAGAAAATACACTTTAAAGGATTTACAGGTGATTTTTGCTTAGCCAGGCAGAATACTTGTGGGAATATTTTAGGCATTGGACAGTTTATCTCTTCTCCCACAAGTCTATATTTGTTTAAAGATATATAAAAGTTCATAGATGTGCTGCTTACTGAATCAAAGTTTAAATCAGGATGTAACAGTCCAGGAGTTTTCTCCACTAAGTGCTTTCCAAACTGTGGCTTTGCCATTTGTTGAACCAATTTTCTATGCTCAAAGACTATACAAAAGTCAGTTGTAAAGGAATCTTTACCAGTTCCTGTGCAATGTCCTTTAAGCCTTCACTCTTTCCAGGCCTGTTCATTATTTCCTTATGTGTATCTTGAAAAAGAACTAAAAGAGAACTCTGGGCCAGATGCAGAAATGGTGCACTTTTCAACTTTCATAACAAAGTGCTTCAAAGTTTCTAATAAAGACAGACAACCATTATATTTCACTTTCATTCACTTTGGTTTGTTCTTTTATATTCTGTTTTATTCATCAATGTAAATTCAAAAGGCAGCTAAAATCCATTGATAGTTCTACCCATCTACAGAAAGAGGGAGAAGGAATGGACATTGAATTTGTATTCAGCTCAACCAAGGGCAAAGTGAGAAAGGAAATGTGTGCTGCTGTCTTAGGTTGGCCTTGTCTGTATTTTTTACCAAGAGGCAAGCTCTGGGTAGGTATAACCTTGGAAACGGATTAGAATAACTCAGGAGTTTCTCTGTGCTTCTTTAATGATGGACCTTTGCACCAGCTCAGAATGTCATGAAGTGGCACATGAACTTTCAAGTGTGGTGGCATTTTTGTACGCATGCTGAAGAAAGGAGGCAACACAATTATTGAGAGATTTCATTTTTTTCAGGGGGAGTCTGCCTAACTAGTCCTGAGAGAATTGGCTGTAGCTATTAAAAGTAAGCATTTACAGTGTGCACCTAGCTGAAGTATTTAATTAGTGCCTATTCATTGGGGAAGGAAGGATCCCCTATAGATCACCATAGTAGTTGACACTGGGTGCATGGTGGCTACTGACATTAAATTTTAGGAATTTATTTGATTTCAAAAAAATGACTTTATATCACTTTTATGTGAGCTTTGTGTGGTTGAATCAAATTTATCTGTAAATAAACTTGATTTTTAAAAAAAAAAAAATTATTTTTGACAGAAGTTTTAGGTATTGTTTGTAGACTTCATTGCCCCCCTGGATACCCGAATCAATCATATTAACTCATTCCAGACATAGTGTCTGGTTCAGTCTTCATCAGACACTTATTTAGCAAGCACTGCACCTGTTTCTCTGTTGTGTATTACTGTCTGATTCAGAGACTGCCTGCTGAGAGTTCATATAGAATATAAAAATACAAAATTCTCTGTAGGGCTTGTTTGATGTCATGACCCAAGTCACCTGTGCTACTGGGTAGTAAACTGGTGTCTCTCTAGGGAACTAAAAAGGAATCCCATGAAAAGCTCCAGTGAGAACAGAGCTACCTGGCTGAAAGGCTGATGTTTCTTAGACAAAGAAAACAATTTTTATACCATTTTTCAAAATGAAGCTTTGTGTCAGTTATCCTTTAGTTGTCAGCTTTGTACTCAAGCAGTTGTGGAGAAAAAGTATTTTACATACTTACCATGTTTCTGCTCAGGTTTCTGAAATAATCTCCATTTTCTTCTCAAGAGGGAGTTTTCATACTGTATTTAGGAAAAAAATATGAATATTTTTATGAAGATCAGCATTCAGAGGTGTCACAGCATGTTTCCATGTAGAAAGGACAGTAGATAATATTCTCTATGTGTGTGTCCTGCTACCTACAGCATCCTTTGCATGACTGGCTTTGACTCCATAGTCATTGCATTGTTTCCTCTCTCCAATAAACTGGTTCTTTGCTGCTCCCAAAGCTCTTTGTCCCTCACCATTTGCACACTGAAGCACCAAGTGCTGCAGAGTTGTAACCAGCCACATCTGCTGCAGCTTGCCACAAATGGAGCCAAAAGGCATCACCCACCAATAGGGTGTTCTCACACTGCATGTCTCTGCAAAAAAAAATGAATAGTTGTATGTTTCATAATAGCAAGAATGACACATTTCTCCTTTCTTTCGTTACTGAATAATTTGCTTTAATTTATTTCAACACAACAGAGCAGGCAGCTATTTGCATCTTGCAATCATCCAGTCTAGGAATTTTGTGATGAAAAGGCTAGAAGAAAAAAAAAAAAAAACAAACCTGTATTGTGATCACTAGATTCTCAAACTAGTCTGTCAACATTTCTGAATTTATATAGAAGGCATATATTAAAAAGTTAAATTACACTCTGCTGCTTTATTAAAATTCAAGAAATCTCCATTTTAGTGAAATCTTAAATTCAAATGACTCCATGTATAGAAATAATTTTTTCAATGTAGCTGTTGGATGAAGGCTCACAGTATTGTGCTGCTGCTGTTATTCTTTCCTTGACTGTTCCATTTGAGAGTCAAGTCAGAGGCTGACTTGCAGAAGAGGACTTAAAACAGAAAAGACAGGTAGATCCAGTATAAGGAGAAGATAAGGATACAGAACAGTAAATTTCACATTTCATTTTAATTTGAAACATAGTATTTAGGTCCTGTGGAAGACCAGAGTAGTCTTTCACCCTATTGATGCAAAGTGTATCTTGTTATTAAAATTAGAAACCTAATCAAAACAAGTTGTAGGACTGAGCTGGTATCTGCTATAGTCTTTAACAGTATATTTCAGATGATTTGGGGATTTTTTCCTGGATTTTGGGGACCTAAAATGTCATAATACTTAGTTTCATAAACTAGTTCCCTTAGGAGAAAAGAACATTCTTAAAAAGGAAGACGTCTCTTGTAGATGGTTTCTTAACTGGATTTTTAAAAATGTCTTTATATTTTTCTTCTTTTTAATGTGAAAAGAACAAAGGCCTCTTGTTATTTCCACATCTACTTAAATATTTTCTCAAAAATTTTTTGCTTTTAAATTCTAGCTCAGTAATTCATAATTGCATTAAAAATATTTTTAAATGTACAAAAAAAACCAAACAGAAAATATATTTATGCTTCAGGGAATAAATAATTTCCCTGATTTTACAGAGTAAATAATTCCTGAGGTGGTCACTCCTGTGATTTGGATATCAGACTTCATAACTCAGTTCTTTTATTCATTATAATAAATCCCATAAATGCACAGTGTGATGAAGAAACTTCTATTAAATAAAAAGGCTGACAAGAATTAATGCAAAAACATCCTTTGTTCTCACAAGGCTGGACGCAGTTCCTCATTAAATATATTGGTGGAGAAATAGCAACAGAACTCATCTGCATACCCTACATAGTTTAATTTTATTCAGTGGATTTAATTGTTGTACCTGCAGACAGAAGATAATCTGTCACATGGCATATAAACTTCTCAGAGTGGGAAATCCACTTTAAATTACTTTGCTATTGAATCCAATTTTCATCCTCACTGGGGGAGAAAATATTTTTTGTTATGAATGGATGGTTATGTATTTAACTACTTCACCTTTACCTCTAAGAATAACCCTAACAAGGAATTCTTTATTTTCCACATAGTGCTCATAGCTATTTCTAAGACACCTCTGCCTACCAGGAGTTGTCCAGAATAAGGGAGGATTGCTCACAGTTTGGGCAATAGTGCTTGTGTGTGGCAGCCCTTTTCATTTTCAGGCATGATCAGCCGTTCACCACATCTCCCCCTAGAACTCAGCAGAGTTCCACAAAGAATGGATTAAATGCATCAGCTGTATTTCTTTGAATACCTGTGAATAATTAATAGCTTTTTTTCAGTTTCATGGATAGGCAGGGGTACAAGGAGTAATTTGCTAATGCTGTGGAGACTATTTGACCAGAATTGGAGCTGAGGACTAACTGACTTTCTTGCCTCTTCTGAAAATAATTCTCATTGTGTAGCTAATTGGCTTTTAGCACTCTCCTGTCCATGACACTGATAGGGCAGGCCCAAAGAAAAACCATTCTCTTTCCCAGGAGTTTCAAGAGCCTGATAGAATGTCCCATGTTTAAAGGGGTTTGATACAGGGTGGGCTGGAGAATAAGCACAGGTAGGACCTGTCCTTAGCTCAGACAGTTGGGTTACTGTGGACATTATTTGAATTGTGAACAGAATGAAACCCCTGAAGTACGGGAAAATCATCTCCAAGCATGCACACTGTTAACCTAGTATGGGATAAATTAAACCAGGAAGCTTGTACTGGGTGTGGGTAAGGTAACATTGCTTGCCTTAAGTTGTGCTTGATTTAGGGATGGACCTACTCTGAATGAAACCCCTGGAGATTTCAAATTTTTTTTTTTTTTTTTTTGATTGACGGCAGAAAATATATGAATTATTTTTCTTTTTTGGTTTTTAAGTAGCCAAAGAGGATTTTATGCATGGTACCTGTACTTGCTCAGGGTGATCACTAGGAAGTGATTTATGGAGATATTTTTAGGGGAAAATGGAGCTGAAATTTCTCTTTCTGTGCTGCATATCACTTTTGGAGATGTACAGATCTGCCTCAGCCATGCCCCATTGTGCTCAAATCACAACATTCCTGTGTCTGCAACATTTTCAGAGGTTATGTTCTTTCTGTAGATTTAGTTAATTCCATTTTGTTGAAGTATAGTTTCAAGATATTGTTTTAAATTGCCATTTCAGCCCTAAAAAAACCTGCCAGCAAACAAAGCAGCTGTGCCTCATCATTTCTTAGATGCTTTTACTGTTTCTTAGACTGCTAAGTGGAAAAGAAGGGGGCAAAGGAAAAAGGTTGCACTAGACCAAAACACTCTGCCAAAAAGGTTTGGAAACAGCAGGTCTAATTAAACAAGATATTCCATAATTTGTGCCTTCGTATGAGTGTAGTTTATTACATAGGGAGTCAAACAAAATAAAGGGCTTTCTGTCAAAGACTTGTAGAGAAAATGAATAGGCAGGTTCTACAGCTATCCAGTGTATCAGCTTACATATAGGTAATCTAGAGGATTTGTCAAGCTTCACACAAAGAAATGTGCATCACAGCCAGAATAATAACAAACTCAAAAGACTATTTCCACCATGTAACCCATCAGTTAGATATTTTGAGGGATCTTTGGGCCCAAAGTGTAGCTAGAGTTTCCATGTTTGGAATTTCTTCCTGTTGTTTTGATAAGACCTGGATACATAAAATTAAACCTCACTTTTCTGCATTACAGTTTCAGGCTTTTCCCAGTCTGAAATGTAATTTAGTGCATTTTGATTTGATAGTTGTGGAAACAATTGCTCTACTCCCACACTGTCATTAGCAGTGCTTTTCCCCCACTTCCCTTATGATACCCAGAGAACTGAAATTGTGCTGTTCTTTTTACGTCTCCTGAGCTGAATCCATTTCATGCTGAAATCAATGGAATTTGGAACAGCTCTTTGTGCTCTTATTCTGTTCAGGGGGGAATTTTTTCACATGAGAATTTTTTTCTCTGCTAGGGAAGAGCTGTTGCTGCATATCTTGCGCTCTATCTATCCTCTTGATATGACTTCAGTCATCTGGGAAAGAATTATTTAATTAAAGAATTAACTATACCTTAATATGGAAAAATGTAAGTGCATGCAGCTAAGAGGGAAATGTAGGCCATACTTTCGTGATGAAGATAATCTGGGGAAAAGACAGATGAAAAAAATTCCTTTGGGCAACTCAGTACCTCATATTTTAGGACTGAGACAAAAGGTAAATAGGAGACTTAAGTGTGGAAAGAGTGGAACATTGAACACAAGAAATACTCTGTATAGAGCAAAGATGAGTTTGCTACTGGAATAATGTTTATTGTTGTGTTCATTGTTTAACAACGTGACAAATTTTAGAATAAAGTTTCTTAATAAAGTTTCTTAATAAAGACATATACATATATTTAAAGATGAGGCTTAAGATAGAACTGGCATGTATTTTGCTAGATGGTCTAGAAATACACATTTATGGAGGCAAAACAAATTTAATTTTAAAGCACTTGTAAATATAAAGGCAGAAATACAGAAAGATTCCATGGTATCATATTAAAGTAGGAAAGAGGAAATGTAATGCAACACACTAAAGGTGACAGTGAGTTAACACTGAAGCAGATTTCCAAGGGAAGAAGGAAATTTCTCATCAACTGAAATGTTTAAATCAGTCTCTGTAAGCACAGAAGTTCTAGTTTTAAGCTCTGGCAGTTCTTGCATGGCTACTTCAGAACTGTGTGGGCACTCAATTTAATTCAACTCCTTCAGAAAGGGACATTCAGAAAGATTGATTCTCTAGAAGCAATATTACGATATTATAATTTCACTAACAGAAGCAACATCTTACTGCTCCCACGTGTTTCCTGCATCGTACAAACCTGTGAAGAGTAACAAGGACAGTTGGTTTGTTGTTTTTAACATGTTTTTACTAGCCCTGAAATCTTTATATGGCACCATGTATAACATTGTGTAATATTCTGGCACTTCGTAGCTCTGAGTGGAGAACAGGAAAAAAATATAAGTTCCTTGTATGTCCAGGTTAGTTTACAAAAGAGGAAGAAATTCCAACATGGAAAGTATTCCAGACTCACATGAAATTTATGTGCCTAACTTCCTTTTACGTTTACTTTAGTAAAATTGGAAGTAAACTGTTTATTGGGGGGGGGTGTCAAAATATGTAAGTCATCAGTTTCTATATAATGAAGTATCTTTATTCATTAGAGGTTTTTCTCAAACTTTTTGGGGTTCTTTTACTTACTATAATTATACATAAGAGAAAACACAGAGAACAGTATAACAATTTCTTGGTAAGTATGGGGATAAATGGAAAGGATGTAGTATCATGTATAGCTGGAAATCTGCAGAAATGTACTATGTCTATCTTTGGTGTCTTTCTGGTATAAAAATCTTAAGTACTAAATTTCAACTTCACCTTTGCACTTATGCAAGCTAAATTGCATCATTTGTTACATCTAATATTATAAAGGATCTCATTGTTGAATAGTATTTTGTTTGGGTCTTTGTATTTTTGCATTCTCTGCAAAATGATGCTGTTGAATTTAGGAGGATGTTCAATGGTTCTATAAGGTTGAGTTAAGCTTTATTTATCTTGTTATCCATGAGACTTTATGCTTATCCAAAGGTTTTGGGGTGAGATGCTGAGATTAATTTCCCTTTCTTCTCCCTCTCTCCCATTCATTCAAGTGCTTGTTTTTCTCTACTTGTGAGGAGAACTTGATTTTAAATATATCTTCCTACAGTTTTTAGTATAGCATTTAAAAAGAACAACCTTAAGACAAAAAGTATCCATTTTTTAATGCATGGTGGTTTGTTTTTATATTTTTTAACTGGGTAAACTATTGTTGTTTTATGGCTTTTAAAATTTTATTTTTAAGTGCATAATGAAGCAGTGCCATAGAGTAAGTTAATTTTTGCTGTTGGTTTTTACTCATGTTCTACTGTGATGTGAACATGCATTATGCATTTGGATTTTATTCTGCCTATGGTTATTTTTGTGTGCATGTCGTAATGTGAAAGTATTAGTATATTTTCTTACTTGAATCCTTATTTCCCTGTGTTGTAGCCATGAAAAAGATGGTCATGTAAGTGCATTTGCTTTAAGATTGTTTAATGCAGTGACAGCAACACAGATAATGTGCAAATAAACATTTAGCTTATAACTTTTTGTATATTTGCAGTTAGGTGGTACAGGATTTACAGGCATTTCTCGTAATCTGCATGAAACTTTCTTTTCATATGGAAAAACTTATTTGTACCTGCCTGTGTTTTTGTAAACTATAAGCTTGCTATTGCACTACGCCTTACATTGGGGAGATAACAACCTTAGCTTGTTTTATATGTGATGGGAACTTCTGGGCATCTTTTTCATACTGACAATCCAATGGACTTCAGTTTCTCTGAGATTTTATGAAGTTTTCCACAAAACCTCCCATGTCATTGTTATCAGAAACAGAATTTGAATTGTGGCCCATATTTCTAGCATGTAATAGAACTTATGGCAAGTTGTATTTCAAGAAAAGCTGGACCAGTACAGACATTGTTGGTGTATTCATAAAGCCATTCCTCAGAAGACTAGACTTATTTGAATAATGGATGGTTCCACCCATTTCTCTCCAGGTTCTGTATTAGAAAGATTGTTTATTGTCATTAGCACAACATGTGAAGTTTTTCTAATTCTTTCTGTGTTATTGCTGCTTTTTGATTATAGTTTGCTACACAGATATATACCCATAAGGGCATGATCAGGTGTCAGTCCTGCTCTTCCCTATCCTATTTATTTTGCTTTCTCTTTGGAAGTTTCTCTCTTAATTTCACAGCTGAATTTGACATTTAGGGACTCTTCCTGTTCTGATTATCTAGGGATAATGAATGCTGCTTGTATATGCATGTATTTTCACTTCAATATAAAAAAAGTTTTGACATTCAAAAAATAACACATCAGTCATAGACTTCTAAATATAAATATATTAATCAAAAATATGTTGCCTTCTCAATGCTTTGCTCAAATTATGTTTATTTATGACTCTTAATTTCTAAGGAAATTATAATTACCTATATGATGTACATATTCATGGATTTTTGACTATAACTTTTGGTATCATTATGGTTTGAGAAGGAGCTAAAAAAAAAAGACAAGGTACTGCAAGAAAAAGATTGGTGTGAGAAAAAGTTATTAATAGTTGTAAATAGTTACTCTTTTTGGAAGTAAGTTGCATATCGCCATATGGAGCTTCAGGCGAAAGGATAATTTTGCCATGGATTTCAGTGGGGCCTCCTGCCAACTCCTAGAGCAGAGCCAGGGCACAGGACCCTCAGTGGCTGTGGCAGTCGATGAAATAGCCAATGGAAGTAAAGCCACAGGAGGATTGGGGGAATCTCATGCCTCAGGGGACAGTGACAGTAGTGGCTAGGCATAAAGTTTCACTATTGTTTATGTTATACAAAGATGAAAGTTTGACAAAAGTACTGGGAGAGATACAGGTTCCATCCTGGCTTGGCACAGAAGGTAGAGGACCTAATACAGCACTTTCAGAAGCACAGTCGCTTCCAACATCATGGACGTGCCTCGTCTTGACCATGCAGTAAAACCAATGGGTTGAGGTTAAATACAGTTGTAACTGTATTATTCTCTTGTTGTCTCTTTTAAAACATATTTTTATACTGATCTTTCTTAAATGTTCTTAAGATTTTAATGAATAAATGAAGCAGCTGTTCATATGAAGTACTCAAATATTTCTAGTAGGGAAATCTTTTAACTCTCTAAGGCAATTAGAAAGTGTCTGTGAATGGCATTTCCCCTCAAATACACCCTGATTTCAAAGTGAGCTATATCATGCAATATCAACATCCATTCACTCTCCACTAATGTGTGGGAATAGCTCCTTCCTTGGATCCATGGGTATAAATACTGTGATGAGGCAAGGGGAGGTAAGCCACTTAAGTTTCAAGAACCTGGCCCAGAAAGGGTCTGTCAATCCCAGTTTGTAGTGGAATAAAATAAAATATTCTCACTCTGGACAATCATGCAGTAGTTTGTTTTGCCTTAAGTGGATGACTATATTATTTTAAACTTATGCCTCATTAAAGGACTGGATGGCTTTTGGAATTGGCATAGCGCTGTTATCTTCAGTGGCGTTAACTCCAAAGGAGGAAAAGATCCAGGCATGCCAGGCATATGTTTATGTAAAAGGCCTAAAGTAATTTGACATGAGTCCAATTAAGTGTTAGCTTTAAGGCAAATGCTGGCGACTTGCTAAAATCCATTGACATGAACTAGATTTTGTTAAAAGCACACTCACCTGAAAAATGAGAGAAACAAGGTACATGTGGAAATATCAAAAAGGTAGCAAATACACTGAATTTTGCAGGCAGCAGCTACCATCAGTACCCGGAAGGGAAGTGCAGCAGTCATGGCTGACCAGCTGGGAAAGCCTTTGAACACTCAGATCAGGAAGTAGTTGGGTATAGAAAGGATTTTCCAAGTCTCCTACGAACAAAAACATAACGATATTAGACTGCGTAAAATTACGCAAGGTTTTTAGAACTTAGTACCCAACTGAAGGGACATAACTGCTGCCAGCTCAGTAAAGGGGACTGCTGGCAAAATGCGAAATGCTGGAGTTGGAGGCTCAAGTGATAGTTGAAGAGAGGGTTCTTGACGGTCATGTCAGACTGAGATGTCTTTAAAGCCTCCCTTCATGTTTCCTTCCCTTCCCTGTCCTTGGCTATTAACTGCCAAGAACTGCACAGAATCCTGTACATTCAGATATCAGGAAACATAGGGAGAATTTCTGCTACTACTAGAAGTCACAAGTTCCAGCCTTCCCTGTCTTAGGATCTGTCACCACTAGTTCAGTTTCCATCTGTCCTTCCTTCCTCGCATCATTGGTGTCTTGCAAGGTTTAAACCCCTGTTACTTTTTCATTCATCCTTCCTGGGGCTATAGTTTGCTCACTTTCTCCTATAATTCTTTTGCATCAAGTGTTCAAAAATGTGGAAGTTCTGGGTTGATAGTTGGACTTTATCTTAGTGATGTTTCCCAGCCTAAGAAGCCTGTGATTCTGTCTGTCAATCCAATTGCAGTACACTCCCCTTGGGTGAGGCCACTGTCACCCCCAGCCCAAGGTTTACAAGCCATCGCTTCCATCTCAGCCTTGGGCCACAGTTTCCACCATCTCTCCACTGTGCACTCCCACTTGTGACCTCCAATTATGAGGCCACTTTCTCCAGCAGGAGCCAGGGGCACAGATGCTGTGGCTTGGCATTGGCACGGAGCTAAAGGCACAGCTCAGTGTGACTCAGTGATGCAGGTCAGTGAGTGCCACTGTCCCTTGAATTCAAGAGCCATAATTAGGACTAATGGTCAGTAGATCAAACTTAAGTGCCCAACATACAGGATAAGGTGTAGAATAATCTGAAGCATTTTGTCTATGTTAGTTCTTCATTGTTTTCAAACAAGGCTGAGCTGTGTATGGAGAGTATATCAGTGCAGATTGTTGTGTAGTTGAAGTGTATGAGAGTACAATTACATACATGCCCACTTTCTGTCTGCTGTGGTGTATTTTGCATTTAGAGAGCATGAAATCTGGTGGAACACACACTGACAATTTGTTCTTGAATTTTCTGGAAGGAAACCATTGTGACTGCTCAGCCAAAATCAGTATGCAAGATTTAGAGCATGCACAATTTCAAACTCTCTTTCCAAGTGTGATTTGTTGTAGTAGTGAACTGTGCATCAAATTTCTGTCAAAGTATTCCTAAATGGCCTTTCTAAAATACTTCTAGAAATGTAATTGGAATGTTAATTGGAACAAGCTGAGCTCTGTGACGTTCTCATAAATCTGGCTAAAGTGCAACGATTCTACATTTATACTACTCTAATGAAAAACACCAGCACAGGGTCTAATGAAAAAACATCAAGGCAGAGTCTTAAAGCATAAATGGTGTCCAACTTCTTTGCAAACTAAATTTGGATCTGAAGCCACACTGATTGGAATTGAAAAATAAAACTAGCTTCCTATCGCTCTCTAATCCACACTGCTAAATTCTTCCCTGGAGTATAAACAGGGTATAGTGATCTCAAACAAAATTTCACCCGTTTAAAAGGCCAAATTCTCTTGTTTGGGAGTAGGTTAAATTCCAAATAAAGTTATATATCTCAGAATCACTACTAGTTTAGGTACTTTAAAAAAAAAATCCATCCCTCAACTTTTATGTTATAAAACCTCTTTGATTATTTTTAATTGGAACAAGTATTTTAAACCAGTTGAAAATTAAAAAAAAGAAATGCTCACAATATCTCGGGACAAAAAAGTTTTGGAAAGAATCAAAAGCCATATGCTTCACTGGCAGTGCCTTTGCTTGCAGCATGACATTGGCTGTCGGTCAGATTAGATATCAGCAGCTATTCACAAGATTCACTCTAAAGAGCCACGCTAGGAAGGTGCATCACTGCATTGCAACTGCAGGAGTTTGTTTCTAATAAAGAGGTGCATTTGATCAGAACATTTGGTTCCAGGAGAGCCACTGCAGATGAGGAGGAACAGATTACAGTACATTGTTGCTTGAAGGGTACGTGCTTTACAAACAAAGGCCACTCTAAACAGTGCAAAACTCCAGCCTGTTATGGCTGCAGATGATAAATACAGTAGTACATCACAGTCAGGTGAGCTGTACTGGGGTTGCATCATTATATTTTCCCCAAATGTAATAGGAATTTGAAAACTAGAAAGAATTTATCTACACTGAATGCTCCTAAACATTTTGAATAAAAGGAACAATAATTCAATTAATTTATAAAATAATGGTTTACTTGAAATCTAAATATAAACTGGAGACAAATGTGAAAAAGCAAGATTCAGTTCTTGCTTAGCAGTGTAATTTTGAGATAAAATCAGGAAAATGTGGTCACCAAATATCTAGTTTGTTCAAAAAGCTGGTAACAACTGCACCAAGCCTAGCAGAGGAAAGATATTGGAAACAGGCACTAAAAATCTCCAGGGGTAAAAACAGCCTACACAAAATTACAGGCAATGAAGCCTGTAAATTTTTCAGAAAAATAACCTAAAGAAAAAGAAAAAAAAATTGTGATGGAACTGAAATTTTAAGAACATTTTTGTGGAGTAATAGGTTCAGAAAGCATCTAGCTCATGGCAAAACAAGCAGTTAAAAACTATCCAAATTTTGAAAGAAGTATCCAGAGGGGTAAGGAAGTGCTTCACTATCTTTATGGAGAGAATGAAATGATGGATTATGATGTCATATTCCTTAAGATGAGAACAGAGTTATCACTGTTATTCCGCTGGACAAAAGTAAAATCTAACTAGACACCAAAAGAAGTAAACTAAACATGATAGCATTAGGGAAAATTGTAGAATCTGTAGAGTGAGTTTTGCACCAAGTTTAGTAACGGAAACAGTAACCACACAATGAACCAGAAATTCTCAGGAGAGCTGTGATTTAATTAAGGTTAGTGAGGCCAGATTTGCTAAATGAGAGATCAAGCCTAACAAATGTTATGGAATATTTCCAAGCCCACTCAGTTACAGTGTGTATATCATGTAAAGGTTTCTCTTATATGGCAAATCCTTGTTCAATTAAGATACACGTTAATTACCCTATCACTGCACACAAGTGCACAATTGGTTGTGTGCTCTAAATTAAAGAGTAGATTACAAGAAAATTGTTTTTTAACTAAACCCCAACAGCCTGTAGGAGTACATAATTGCTTTGGGCAAGATCATTCTTTCCTGAAGAAAGACTGAACAGGCAGTGCCTTCTCAACAGGTTCCTTCAGGGAGGGCTGTCAGGATTTTGTTTGCCGTCAAATAGGTCAACAGAGCCAAAGCTACAATCCCCCCAGTTTTCTCCACTGAGTTCTGTGAGCTTGGGGAATGATCCCAAGGTCTCAATGTTTCCTTTAATGGGGATTTCCATACTTACAAGTGACACAGGTCACATTGAAATCTCAGACTTGAAATTTTTTTGTAATCCTCTCAGTTGCGGGAAGAACAAGTGTAGTACAGCATTTCTCTGGCATAGTTCTCTGGAGGAGCTGTGTGGCTCCTCTGTCCAGAGCGGTGTGCTGGGTTTGCACCTGCAGGGGCCCAGCTGGCCCTTATCCCTCTGCTGGAGGTACTGACTCTCTGGATCAACATACTCCAAAAAATTATGGCTGAGGGTGAAATAGGCAGTTAATTCTGCAAGGCACTATTTACCTCTCTTACATAACTGCAATTGCTGTTGGAACTTTGGAGACTTGAAAATTTTTCATCATTATAAAGAAAAATTTGATTCGTGTCTCAAAACTTTTGGCAGTTTTGTAACAGGAGCAAGATTGTGGATATAATTCATCACCAAAGTGGTAGAAACAGTAATAGTAACACTAATGGAATCTCTTGCTCTGAGTTTTTGATATTAATTATTTTAATTATTATGATGTTAAAATGTTTAAATAGAACAGGTTAGAATTTGACTTATTGCTGGATTTGTGCCTGATGTAACCTGATAAATATTTGTTCAAGCAGATTTTGTCTTCTTTTAGGAAAAATAAAGCAATTACAAGTAATGTATGCTGAAAGAGATACTTTCTCATACCCAAACAGTTTGGGTTTAAGCATTTAATTGTGGATCTTCTGCCCCACATCCAGAAAGATGCAAAACCTGATAAAAAATTCTATTCAATTGAGCTTTTAGCCTGGAATATGGAAAATATGGACTATTATTTTCCTTCTTCAATGGGTTTTGTTAGGCTTTGGTCATGTTTCTTAGTCTTGGTGTCCTAATTTAACATTGGCAAAATGAAAATAATGTATCTGAGAGAGACTATTGTGGAATTCCAATTAATTACTTTATCTGGAAGGTTTAGAATCAAAGCAATTATAAGCTACAGAAATATCTGTGAATTCTGGCTGGAATATAAATTCATTTAAACAGATGTCAAAAAATCCAATTAGAAATATTAGTAAAATGATGTATTTTTTTTATGGTTTTCATTTGCATTAGGTAGTGCAAGAACATCATGGATAATAGAGTCCTCAGAGGATATTGATTTGTATTAATAGAGTTTTGAAGAGAATTAGTTGTTTATTCAAAATAGGATAACCATTTAAACAGCAGCTCATGCTATAAAACTCATAAAAAGTAAAAAAAATTCTCTGAGTATATTCCATGTATATTGATGTTTCCAATCAGTGCAACTGTCCAGGGAGCAAGTTAGAGATTCTGGACATGTTCATACTGTGTTCCCTCCCATCATGATGGCTTTTGTCAAATTGAGGGGAGAACTGACCTCTGTTTTCTGTCCAGAAATGTATCTAATGCTTTCCCTGGAGTTGGTCACTCTGTGCCACTGGACATCTGGATGCCTGTGTTCTGCACATAAAAGTGCAGAGTGCTGTATTTCTAATATGTTCATTGTGATTGACACTTAATTTTCAGTAATATAATGTAAAATTAACTATCATAGAGAAGGATGCCTCTAAGAATGTGTGCAACAAAATGCACAGCTTGTTTTCAAACTGCTTTTCTTTTTATACTCGAAACATGTCAGAATCCAGTCAATATCTTCTGCAAGCACAGCCATATGTTTTCCCTCTGCACCCATGTCAGGACCCATATGCTTGGCTGGGTTTGGTTTTTTTGCATGCTTTAGAATTTTGCTGTGACATTGTTTCTTTATTTGTCTGCAAATAACTTAGCTTGGGTTTTGAGCTGACATTTGTGCAAGGAAATGATTATTTTCTAATTAAAGTTACATTAAACCTGATGGAAAACTATTAAGCTTTTTTAAAGCATTAAGGATCGCATTTTGCTACAACAAATTCTGTATTGCTTAAAAGAAAACAAATTAATTCTTCCTTGGACAAATATTTTTGGTTTTATAAAGATGTGTTGCAGTGATGTTTTAGAGCTTAACAGCTTGTGCACTGATAAAGAGCCTGTAGCAGGCAGCCACTGACACTGAAAAAGAGAAACTGCTGATGAGAAACTTGATGACATAAAACTGAATTTAGTCAGAAGTTGAAGCAGGTAACTAAAATGTTGAACATCCAACTAATACAGGTGCTTAAAAAGAGTTATCAGACTAGCTGTGAATTGCATCTGTTAGAGAAAGGTTCTGCTATAACTGCTCTTGCACTATATCTTGTCTCCAGATTTATGAAGGTATAAAACTAAAATTATGCACAATATCTACCATAGGATTAGTATTGTGTCTTTTTTAACTGCTGCAAGTAAAATCTAAGAAACATATAAACAAACAGGACTGTAGTGGTAAGAAAAGTTGGGAATCCAGCGGTTTCACTCGTGGACTGAGCAAACTAGCCTGCAGAAATTAAGTCACTAGAGTTAGTAAATGCAACAGTCTATGTTATAGTATAAGCTCATCTTGTTTTTTGTGGAGCAGTATCAAGTTTATCAACTTCTGTATGTCTCTAGGAGACAAAATGAGTCACTTTATCTGCTTGCAGAATTACATAGCACATTACAGAATGAAAGCATGAAAATGAATGGGAATATCCTGTGTTACCTTAGTTGAGAATTGGACTCCGAGAATAAAATTACCAAGTTTCTCCTTATTTCTGATGCATCTTTTCTCCTAACTTTTTGAATACTCTCTCCAGACAGTAATACCTTCTATAAGATTAATTGCCCTGAAACTATACCCTTCCCAAACAGACTATTTGCTTACCTGTACAAACTAGTGATGCTCAGTCAATCTTTCTTATTAGTGTTCTGGCACATCAGTCACTGATAGCACATCACTCTTATGAACTCTGCATTCTTGTTATCCCAAAAGAGTAGAATGGCTTATCCTGAGATACCAGTACAGCAGGGGAATGAGTTAAGGCAACCACACTCTAATCCATTATTGTCCTTCTCCTTTTCTTTTGAATATCCCTCTCAACAATGAATTTCCACTTAACAGTGGAAAATGCACAATATTTATTGTCATTATTCAGACAGTAATTCTCATTTTCCTAATATATTTAAACCAGTCCCTTAAGGAAAGGATAAAATTTTCTCCTCCTTTTTCCTAGGTTTTGTTCAAGTTTCTTGTATGGAAATGGATTTTTTTTACAAAAAAAATCAAACTTTAAACTGTGAGGCAAAAGTGATTTAAGGAAAACAGCAGTGAAAATGAATTTATTGGCCTGTGAACCAATGTAATACTGAACAGATAAAGGGTATGCAAAAAATCAATCACATTAATCTTGTTTAAGAAGTTCATGAAGTCAAAATATTTTTAATTACTAGCTGTCATAAAATGGGCATAAAATTAGCATTGATTGTTTGTAACCATCACAAGGACTCAATATTTTTATTGTTATTGGACTTCCCCCCCTCCCCCACATATGTTTATTAGAGTTAACTTGGTCATTATCATTGTGCTTCAGTAGGTATCCTTCTCTGCATTCTTAGCATTTACAGAGGTTATTTCTGGGGAAACAATTACAAATTCACTCCAGGTAGATGATAAACCTGGAAGTAAGGCTATACAAATAATCATCAGTCAGCTTGGCACACTGAGAACATCTGTAATAATACAAATAGTGGAAAAGCTCATGTACTTCATGCTAAAATAGTAATTTGGGAACTGGATTGATCATTCCGCTTTAACAGAAAAGAAATTAAGGGAGACATTTTGCACTCAAAATGAAAGCTAAATAAATGTATTTTTCACAAACTTGACAGAAGAAAAAGACTAGGAATAGTGTTCACATTTTACATACTAAGAATAATGCTGTTTACACATACAAGATACAGCATTCTGGTTCAGTTCTCACTTTTCAAAAGAATATCTGGTTCTTTGCTATGGTTTCAGCTGCTTTTGGTCAATCTTCTATAGTTTACTCTGCCTGCCTTTGGAACTACTATCTATGTCCCAGAAGATCTGGAAGTTTTGTTTCCTATGTTGCAAGTGAATGTCTTAGGGAATAAATCTTTATTCTTGTTCAGTTGCTGACTTGAGAATGTCACAGGCACAATGAAGACAGAGGCTCAAAATGCCTCAGGGGAAGGATGGCACTGATGTCAAACTTGCTTGCTCCAGGAATTTCTTTTGGATTGTCAGTTAAATGGAAGTTTCTAAAACAACTCTATGATTCCCTATCAGTTTTTCCAGTTTTGTGAAAAGCTGGTGTAACTAAAATCCTTAATTTTACCCAGAAGTTCATTAAAAGTTGCCCAGATTTCTCTCTGATTCCTCATATACTTCACTTTAATTAGAAAATCTCTGTGCAAGGAATACTTCCAAGTAATAGCAGTGGTAGAGTTATTTTGTTATTTTTCATAAACCATTAACCAAGCACTAAAATAATTTAGCAGCTATAGGGCAGACAGCCTTTCACCATGAGGCTGTTTTCATGAAATACAGCCCAAAGTAATTATGACCAATGGCTATTGTCTCATGACCTGTGAAATAAATTGCTGAAAACAACAATAAAAATAAAACAACACCCCCACAACCCTGTCCTCTCCCCTGCTTTCTCTTTGCACAAAATATATACTGGTATTTTAGGGATTTGTTGTTTTCAGGTGAAAAGAGTATTTTGTGGACTTTCAGAATGACATCAGACAATTTGTAATATTATCACATCTAATGTGGTCAAAACATTTGCCAGTTAGTTTGCATGGGTGAAAATGCAGAGCAGTAAGGGAAGTTACCTATCATTTAAATTGAACAGAAATTCATTTCTCTTCAATGACTTATTATTATGAGCAATAATCACAAGAAGTAATCATAAAGTCCAGTACTTCAAAGAATGAGACTTAAGACAGCAGAAAACTTTGTTAGATTTTGTTATTCCTCTTTCATCTAAGTAACTAGGACTGGTAGGTCATACTCTCCAGGGCAAATGAAGACCAAAAGACCAAATTTTATCATACAACATGTTTCAAGAATGACTTGATCCTCAAGTTGCTAAGAGCCTAATCTGGTGGCTCCCTGAAGTATCTTAGGTGGTGTGGGTGCTTTGGGCTATTTTCCAGAATATGTTCTGTGAAAAGGAACAGGGATTTTGCTCAGGGTAGCTGGGTCAGTGGGAATGAGAAGACAAGGATGAGTTTTCCAGTGCTAAGGAAGTAAACACGAAGGCAGGATTGTCCCTTCCATTTTTGGACTTTGATAAATGCAAAACAGCAATGAGATAGTGTCTTCAAGGCACTATCAGCAAGCCTAGACTAAATCCATCAAAATTAGTGAGATCACCTGGAATGAATTCAAGAACGAAACTCAGGAAATCTGGACCTGCAAAAGCATTCAGAAAATGGGCTTCCCAGTCAGCCTCTCCTGGGATTTCTGTGGGTAGAGAGAGCTTGAAGGTAACTTCCAATTTATGCTTTTTCTTTTCCTTAATGAGGCTTGAGAGCTGTTTTATGCAAGTTATAGTTAGTGTATTGGAGCAAGTCCTAGATAGCTGTTTATTAGTGGTTACTTCAATGATTGTTACATTAACTAAAATGAATGTAGCAGGAAGTGAGGTGACTGAGAGGAGACACAAATGTCTATCAGCACTGCCAGTTAAAAATACAGGATTTACTGCTAAAAACCCTGAGCTGAAGCTTGTAATGATCTACTGAGTTCACACAGCATATATATTAAGATGAATAGCACAGGTCTCTGAGGTAAAATCCCTAGTAGGGCAGGTGGTGGTTACTCCAAAGAAAAAGGTTTCCTTTTTAAATTTAGTTTCCATCAGAGAACCTTGCATGGCATGAAGAGCTGTCATCAGCTCTGCCCTGAGGGCTGGGGGAGATCCAGTCGACCTTCTGCATAAACACAATGGTGCAAAGGTGTAGAGTTGTACTGATGTATAAAGTGGATTGGATAAAAGCCGCAATTGTTGCCTAAGGGTTTTTTCAAGCCCTTGTCATTATTCTCCAGAAATACACACAGGCTCTGACTAAAGGCATTCTTCTTCTGATCAGACTCTGTAACTACATTATATGTTAATTGTGGGGTTTTAATTATTTTTTCATACTTCTTCTTCTAAGATATGCTCAATTATCATATTTACATTTTAAAATTTCTGCAGATCACAAACCTTTTAAATGTAACTTATATTTTTTCTCCAGGACTTTTAGGATTTTTTGGACACAGTATCCAGTATGTTTTGTGGAAAAGTTGTAATTGAAACCAATAACCTTTTAAAGGGTGTTCAGAACACTCTAATTTGACTTGCTTGCCTCTTCCCTTATGTTTTTCTTAGCAATTCTGATGCTGTCCTATGTCTTGTTGGCCTTTCCTATTTTTACGGTCAGTATTGAAGCCAAATGCTGTGATATATTTAGCATATTAATGGATACACAAACAAAATCAACCCTGCACTAAAACTTTATGAGAGTCTTGTGGCCTTTGCTTACCTAAATTGGTATAATTTGTTGTTCTGTGTAATGTTTCCCTATATTTGTATAGATGTGTTCAAAAGGAGATGTTTTTGTTTGTTTGTTTGTTTCTCTACTTTCCTAAGGAGGATAGAGGATCACACACTGTCAGGGAGATTGTAGCTATTCATGAGTGAATCCCGCCTGGATCAGTGGCCAATTTTCTAATGACTCTTTGGCAATCGTATCTCCCTTACAAAACCAAAGAAATTGCAGGTTTAAAAATATGGCTTTAGTGATATTTGTTTCATAGCACAGCTGCAATGCTTTCTCCATTCAGACCTTTCTCTTTGTTACAGGTCACATTTCCACTTATTTAGGCTGGAGTAAAATTTAGCATAATATATCATCTCTTATGTCACCCTTCTTAGCATTGTGTGCATTTCCATGACAGGTAGAGTGATAGTAAAAATAAATAACTTTTTAAAAATTAATTTCACTGCAATGACCATTACACTAATATCTGTGATTACAGCAGATTAACTATATAATGGAAGTACACAAGAAGCAGCTCCTAAATTGATTATGAATGGATAGATAAGTCTCAGAGGTTAAGATTCTACAGTAGGGTTTTACTAAATATGCCTTATTATGTATTTTACATTTTTCTATGTATAGTTTGTCCTATGTAGGGAGACAGCTTTGGAAAATTGGGGTTTTTTTCCTCGCACCTTTCTCCACCTCCCCAGCTTCCACTTAATAACATAAGCCTAAAAGTGCTACTCTGATATGGAGGGATTAGAATGCCTAAGTCGTAAATGTTTACCTTTAGCCAGAAATGTCTGCATTTGAAATTAATGCACTAAAAATAGATGTCTTTGTCAGTAAACAATGTTTTCATGAGAAATTACAGAAAGAAATTAAGTTTAAAGAGTTTAAAATATGACAATAAACAAATAAAACATAAGTGCTTACATTAATCATGAGTACAGAAAAAGGACTTTTGCTGTTTTCAATATACAACTTGTGAATTGTTCTACAGTGTTTTAAAAAACATGCTGTGCATCAAACCTGCCATCTAGTTTGTTGAAGAGTGAGATTAAGTGCCTTCTCTAATATCTAGAATATAGCAAGTGTCAAGTTTAAAAAACATAGCCCGGGGTACCCAGGGTGTTTCTGTCCCGTCAGGCTGTCTCAGCGCAGTTCGGTTCGTTCACGTCCTGGAGCGGCAGTGACTGGTTGGGCAGAGCCCGCCGTGGGAAGTGCTGGGGCAGGAGCCGGCGGTGCAGGGGTGGCGATGCTGCAGCTGCCCCGGCCGCGGCTGCCTCGCTGTGTGTGCTGGCTCTGAAGGCACCTCCCAATGCTGCGGGGACAGAATGAATGTCTGCAGAGAAATGGTACAAGGATTGGTGTGTTGATGTTGTATTGCAGATAAACTGTATTGCAATAATATAGACGATAGTCTATCCTATGCATTAGGTGTAGTGTAAGCAGTAGTCTCTAACTATAGTTTATGGCTAGAGACAGCACTAAATGGATGAGCTGTCTGCATGGGAAATGCACCATAGTTATTAACACTGAAATGGAAGGATTTAACTTCGGAAAGAGACTGAAACTGCTTCACTTCTGTTCTTAATTAAATAATTCTAAATTAAAATATAGAAATGACTGATTTTAAATTATGGCAGTCATTCTGACAGTAAGTTCCTACTAGCACTATGAAGAAAATACTCCAAACAGCCATTGTTGCCACAGTTGTATTAGGATCCAGATGTTGGACTTGAAATCCAGAACTTTTAAACTATTTTCCAGATGTTTTCTAATACAGAACGAAATCCATTCTGCTATCCAGTGTCAGAATTTTACACTTTTTTTCATTCAAAAATATAATGACGTGCATAGTAGCATAACATAGTAGCAGCCTTTTAAAAGGGAGAGTACCATAGTCCAAGAATCATGTGACATCAAAATTCACAAGCGTTAGTAGCTATGTGCTGCCAAATTATTAGTTCTACTCAGCAGTACTGAAGACTCCGAACACCTGTTGCTGTTCTCTTCATACTGTCTAAAGACTGAATATTTCTAAGGGTTTGATCACTGAAGTGTTGGATTTGGGAAGCTGAGTTTTTTTCAGGGGAAAATTGATTTGAATCAGCTGTGCTGTAGAAAATCTGCTGTGAAGAATGGGAGGCCTCTGAAAGATTATGGTGAGAAAAATATTTTCCTATAGTGCTGATGCCCATGAACAGTCTTAAATCCATAGGGGGTAAACAATGGCTTTTGTTTCTAGAAAAATGGTTTTGAAGCACATGGATAAAGGCACTGGCTCTTTGGAAATAGAGACTTCTTTTTTAACTGTAATTAAAATTATGATATCCACTACACAGAAGAAAACAATCCATGTTTCTGATTTCAAAAAGCATGACATGGATAAATACACAGAAATGAACCCAGGTAGCTGGGGAGTTTAAAATATTATGAAAAGTATGTAAATTATACAGCAATAAAAACATCAAAGCAGTAGTAACTCTTTATTGTCTTTTAGATTACAAATCTAAGACAAGCTCTTTCAAACAGTGAGAAAGCTGCAGGATACAAAAGTGACTGGATCCAGCACTTGCAGTAAATAATTTCAAAATTTACTGTTAGGAAAAGATTAAGTGGTATATTGTCTTTTCATAATTATTTTTCAGATGACATGTAGACTGCAGTCTCTTCACTAAACTCCCTGCTCTTAACTCCCTTTGCCCTTTCATCCATGTGACCCTAACAAAGCATTCCCTGTCTTTTTGCCCAGCTTCTGCTCCAGCATTCTTCCCCTTCTTGGCTAAATGGAAAGTTGCTTTGCATGTTGGAGACTTCTCTCTCAAATTTTTCCAAAGCCTTTAAATATAAGAAATAGAAATGAGCAACAGTAATATGGCAACACCACATAGTACACCCACCCCAAAGGCCCAACCACAGGTGTGTAATGATGGTTTGAGGCATGAGTTGCCAGTTCACTTCTGTGGCCTCACTGTAATGCTAGTGCTAAGGATAATGCTTAAGTGATGATTAAAGACTTAACACTACAATTTCTTTCTCTATAATGGGGACCAAATCCCAGAGTCTTTCTTTGTGAGTCAATGAATCAGCGTGAGGTTAAAGATTATTAATGTTTATTTTCATTTTATGCCACTTTCCGCTCCGTTCATCTCTATTGCTCATGGCTTCATCTCTCTCAAGAGGGACTTTAACTGGCAGTCAGGGGTGTATATGGAGCATCATGGGAAAAACCAATGTTTATAGAAATGCATGCCTAATTTAGCAAATACCACATGAATAATAGTAGCAATTTTATCTAAGGGATGAGACCATATTGCAATACACAAATATGTGTCTCTGCAAGAAACTTCCAGGGTTTTCTCACATAATGGTTCAGTGGGTTTTAGTGAGAATCCTAAAACGTTAGTATGTCTGTTCCTTCCCATCCTCCACACTGATGTATTTCAAACTCAAGTTCCGTGTTTTAGGAAATTAATTTTCTCTTTGAAATAATAGAGAAGCTTCACTGCAACATCACAGGTAAGGGTCAAAGACTCACAAAAATAATTGTTTTAGCTTTAAATAATTCTACATCACCTTGCAGCCCATTATTGGGAAATACCATTTTCTGGTATGTAACACTAAGTAATACCAAATTTGAAAGACTACTGCTGTAATTAAAATGCAATACTGATAGTCCTGTTCCAAAATCCTTACCATAGGCATCCTTTAAGCAACTTAAAATGCTCTGAAGTATTAAGATTACTATTTTGTAGTAACATATCAAGCTCTTAGAGCAGAAATATGACATTCTCTGAGTTTTTCAGAATCCTAAGACCTGTGTATAAATTTTTCTTCTCCGCAGTTAAGCCCCATTCTGACTTAGCTGTTTTTTTTTTATTTTTTCTCTGCTGAAATCTGTCTATTTCTCCAAGTCCCACATTATTTAAACTTTTTTTACAAGCCAAAATTTCAATATATTACATAGCGTATATTACAGCTTATTATGAGCAAGCATTTACATAAGCTGTAAACGTATAAACTGTATAAGCCAAGACAAAGGCTGAGGTTTAGGAGAAGCATTTGGAAAATGCTAAGAGTGTGTTAGGATAATTTAAGGGGCACTGAAGGGAAGAAATATCCTGTCTCTAATGGCTTGGTGTACAGGGAAAGATTTCTGGGCAGATGAGGACAATGAAGGCACATTCCAAGTGTGGGCAGCTAATCTGACAAAGCAAAATATTTGGAGAAAAGTAAAAGGTTTAGGAACATCTAAAGAACTACTGTGGTAAACTTATAGAAAGCTGATGTAAACTAAAAGCAAAAGGATTTGTGTGATGGAAAAGGCTTATGTGCAAAGCTTTATAGAAGAGGAAGTTTTCTACAGATTTGAATTTGATGCAACCGGACTCGACCAGTCCAACCTCTTAGACTAGGTTTGGTGTTTATAGATAAAGTTCTTTGTTATTATCCTGATCTATTAGCACTGTGAACAGATCCTGTCCTATGCTCAACATTTTAAAAAATAATACACAACCCAACCCCTTTTCTTCTTGTGGTTTTTTGTTTTGTTTTGTTTTTTATGCATCATAGCTTTTCCTGCGCGCAGGCACAGTGCTTCACAAAAATATTCCCACATGAATTTGTGTCGATTGTCATCCTGTGTGGCTTTGATATACTGCCTGTTGTTCAGTAATGTATGTATGGTGTACGTCTCCTTTGTTCAGATCAGTATGATCAAAATTTTGTTTTGTTCGGCTGTTAGCATATATATCTCCTATTTTTTTCTCCTTATCCAAAGCAATGCACCAACATCATTTCACCTTCTGTTCTAATTCAATTTGTGAATGCAGGCAAGAGAAGGAAAGTTTAAGAGGAAAATTGATAATGTAGTATCTTGTTGAAAAATCTTCTTAAACTGCAAAGTGGGACATGTTATTTTAAAAAGACTTTAAAAATAACTTACCATGAGATCACTCTACCAAATTAAAGGAAAAGACAGTTGTGCAGATCTAGTAATTCCCTTTATAAGGCACACTCTTCTGCTTTAAGAAGAATGTCAATTCTTCTTAATTGGAATCTGTTTTAAGAATTTCTTTTTAATTATTATATAATATCTCATAGCATTTTATAGCATTTATAAATTGCAGTTGAATTCAAAAGGTAATGCTATAAATGGAAGAAATGGTGAAGTTCTTTTACCAGGTTAGGTGTTTCTGTCTAGGAAAGTGTATTGTTCTGGTCTCCTAATAATGAAAACAAAGGCTGCTTAGTGCCTTAAATTAATGGTAATTTAATGATTTTTGCTGCTTCAGCTATGTCTGAGGGATTTTCAGAATATTAAGAGGTATGAGTATGAGATATCACAGAACTTTCCAGTATAAATTCTCTTCTGACTACAGTGTGAGTGAGCTGATTTAGAAAAATCTGAATAATTTGGATTATGTGTTGACTTGCATGCAAAACTTTAATATATAGACTGCAGAGGTTGGTAAAAACACAGACTGTCTTTGTATTTGGATGTATACAATTCTAACTGATTCTGTAACCACAGACACTGGCATCTTCACTTATCTTTCAGATCAATTGGTCTTTAGTTCCCTGTCAGTGTCTCAAGTTGTTCAATATAAACAGCTGCCAATGTGCGTTCTATCGTGACCTGCTCAATAGTGATGAGAGTGATGTCCATCCAGCTTCCTCAGGCATGGGAAATTTTATATCTTCTGAACCTTTTGTTGACACGTTTTGTTTTCATTTTGATGTTACAAATTGTGTCCTCCATTTTTCTTTCCTTGGAGTGAGGGTGATTATCTTTTGAATGTCACATGCTATCATTTAAAATATAAATCCTTTGGGACTTTTTCTGGTTCCAAGCAATGTGAGTACATTTTGGCTGGACCCCCTTGGTGTTTAAGCAGTGAAACAGTGGATTCAGTTCTTACTTCGCTTTCAGCAATATCCAATTAACTTATTTCCATCGGAGATTTCTCATTAAGTGAAATGTTTGGACTCAGTTATCATAAGATATGAGTAGTCACCAGATACGTCAATGTGTTCTTCAGGACCAAACATTTCTGTTTGATACTCTTGATGCTGAATTTTCATTTTGTATTTTTCTGTAGATTGCACTATTTGCCATCTATCAAACACATGCAAAATGGGGTAACAGAATAACAAAAGCCACAGTCGTATTGCATTGGAAATGGAATAAAGAAGACACGGTGAAATATAAAAAGTCTCATTTCAAAGTCATAAATATATATTCATCTTATCAGTCTGTGGTCTGTCTCTCTCTATAAGCTGAGTTTTTATTTGAAGAACTCTTAGCAAAAGCCGGGTGATCTGGCTTGCATTTTACTTACTGGGCTAGTCTGACTATTCATTGATCCTTTCCCCTCTGCTTTTACATGCTTGTCTGCCCGTGTCTTTTTCTGAATAGTGTTGTTTTAATTTGCTATGCTAATTTGTCTGTATTATGAAAGACTATTTTTCTCCTCAAAATACATTTTTATTCATTTCGGAGAGCTGTTCCAGCTTGCTTGTTAAAATGAGTGCTGTTGGACTAAAGTGGGAATCCAAAGCAGCAGAGCTGCGCTCAGCTCACTGTAGGTGGCACCAGCAGACACAGCAAATGCCTCCAATGTCCTGTGAGGGAGAAGTTGACACAGCACTGCAATTTCACTGCAGCGCCGTATGGCAGACTACAAATTTCAGGGGGGCAAGCACCGACCTGTCTGTCTAACCACAGTCTTTAACATCTACAGAATACCAGTCTAAAATGTTCTGGAAATTCAGATAATTGCTTGATGTACCAGCATTCAGACAGCTGCACTATTATTTTCACTGTGAGGTAACTGTCTAATTTCCTTTACTGTCTGTTTTATGTAACACTACAGTTTTATGGTTAATTTTGACTCTTCTATTGTATTCACACATAATGCTTTTATATTTAACACTTCACGTGTTCTGCTTCAAGATAACAATGAGGATAAACTAGGGAGGGATGTCAGCTGAAAATCCAACCTGGGAGGTATGTCAGCTGAAAACCCAACCTGACATGGTCTTTCTCTTCATATTCTACAGTTTTCCTTAACTTAAAATTGCAGAGTGGATTCTGCTTTCTGCTCCAAGGAGAATAAGGTCTCTCGCAGCTTTTTTTTTTTTTTTTTGGTGTGTGTTTATGGATTTTTTTAGTTGTTTCTTTAATATATAAGACATTTCTGCAATATTAGCCAATCAACTGAAATATTGAACAAGCATATTATTTTATTAATTTCTTTTCCATTTTTGCTGCTCCTGTAAGAAAAACATACTGTTTTTTGCCTTATTGGTCTCACTTTCACTTTAGTGCAATCAGATAATGTAGGGCTGGGTACGGAGGTTTCCAAGGCCAGGCTGGTATTACATAATCTGTTCATGTGCCACTGAAAGGGAAAGCATGTTAAGTATCAAGTGCATGTAGGATAGTGATGATTGGGGCAGAAACTGCAAAAACATGAACATTGCTCAGTAGTTGACCAGTTTCCCATTCAGCTATCGAGGGCATGTAAAGTAAATTCCCTTAACAATCTTGTTAAACACACTTTGATTGTAAAGGATGACTGTTGTGATTTACGTCCCTGAGGCCTTAATGTGCTGAAGCAGGCAAGTTGTACAGCTTTGCAGGAGGATATGGACTCCTAAATATAAATTAATAGTATATGATTTTTTTATCCTGACAAATGCTGGACTTCTGATCAGCAGTTTTGTATATGCTCTGGATTTTCCGACCTAATTTGGCCATAATTTCTTCCTTCCCATCTCAATAAGTAAAATGAGGTACAGAAATACAATTTTTTTGTCCTTAAGGGCAGAATAGTTTCTGCTGGTTGTCCAACCCAAGACATACAGTCTGGAAGAAGTATTATTCAGAGTATGAGGCTAAGACTGAAGGGAAGTTTAGTTAATGTTATGCTTTCATTGTGTCCTCAGATATGTATTTAGGCTTAGATTTTTAAAAGCTTAAAGACAGGTGACAGAATTTTCAAAATCTCCTTCAATGTCTATGGAAAACCTTTTTTTACCAACATGTATAATTAGGTTCCTAATTACTTTTGAAAATTTGCCTTTACATTTCTTTGATGTACTTTGTTCTGCATCTTGCCCTTGTGCAAGCAAAAGATTTCTGTTCAGAGAAGCCCAGAAAGAGGTAAGATTGAGGGTGTAGTATGGTCTGTTTTATCTGGGCGGTGGCTCCCAAAGGTTCTTCAGTTGCCAATACTGGGCACTTATCAGGCACTACATTTTTTTGTTGCTACATTTTTTGTGCTGTGCTACTGTAACCAACACAAGGGCAGTTTTGGATGGCCAATCCCATAAAAGTCAGCAGAAAATCTCCCCAGTCCGAGATCATTCAGCTGATGTTCACTTTACATAATGTACTTGGGAAAACTCACTTTGCAAAAACAAAAGGTTCTGAGTTGACTGTTAACATAAGATATGAGACCTTAAGGTTTTCACAGACAGCTCAGGCATTAGTAGTGGTTAAATTCCAAGTATCTACTAGAATTTTCTGCATGTAATAAAATAGATCTCATTATTGTTCTACTTAGTAAATTCATGGTGATCACATCTTGTATGCTTTATAGAGTTACTGCTTTCAACTCAAATATATATAAAAGCTTAGGCAGAGAAGTAAATAAGGATGACAAGGTATGTCAAATCTATGGAGTGGCACTGGTGTGAGGGAAAAGAATTTTCCAGGCTAAAACCCCAAATGTTACAATAAAAAAAAAAAAATAGTAATAATAATATATATATATATACACACACACACATATATACACATATATATATATATATATGGGATGTATTGCTATAATGAGACTGTTTGGAAGACTGACAAATCAGTTGAATTGCTATCATTAGCTTTCCATCAG
>JAWWEV010000169.1:9986519-10026081 GCA_035583235.1 Hafferia zeledoni | reverse complement strand
GCAATGCTCCATGCCCTGATCATTATTACCACTGAGCAGGGATAGACTAACAAGTTTCAGCAGTTAATCCATCAGCATTTGGATATTCTGACACAAAGTAAAGAATTAATCAAACTACTGATAGTATCCAGTCAAATCCCTGGTGTTTTTCTTAATTTGTCTGATCTGTAACTGAGGACATGCCACATTATGTGACTGCATTTGTTAACCCACACATTGCTGTCCTGGTAGCTGTGCTACACACACGTTAAATATACAGGTGTATATATATGCCCCCATGGAGCCTCAAAACTTACATGGATTCCCGTTCTCTCTCTCTACTCTCAATAACAATGCAGATGCAACTGCCTTGACTGGCATCAAAATTATAGTGCAGGTCTTGTCTTCACCATTCTACATGTTAATTTCCCCACCTTTCTGCAATAAAGTTGTAGATTAACCTTATTTTGATAGTTTCTTTGAAGCTGTTGTATGGCCTCATTAGATGAAGGAGAAGCAATACAAAATCCCCTACACGCCAGAACTTGTTGAAAACAATGTAAGAACTTGTACCATCATACCACTGACTTGGTATGGGGTTTTTGATACAGCTTCATGCAGTGAATTCTGGTGATCTGCAGCCTGAACATTGCTCAGTTCTGGCAAGAGTCAAAAGATCTCATGCTATTGCTTTCAGTATGAGATGAGTATGATTACCTGATAACATCATGTTAGGTAGGTTAGATTTGCCACTTAGAATTGTGTTCAAACACGTTGTGTAATCGATTCACATACTCAGAGTCTACAAATACTCCTAAGTCTTGGCAAAGCATGTGGTTTTGTCTAAAGACACTCACGAAGTGGTTCAGAAAAAACTGTTGAAATGCTTCAAAATTCTACTGCTAAAGCATTTCAGCCTATGAGTCAAAGGCAGATTACCAGACAAAAGCAGCTAATCCAAAAATCAGCAGTTTATGGCTGACTGGAGCAAACAGGCTAATGAAGCATGCAGAGCTAGATAGGTCTCAATAAAATGCTAATAATAGGTCTGCAAAGAGGTGAGCAAGCCAGTCACAGCAAGCCACTTTTTAGAGAGACTTCCTATGAGAAAAGGACCGAAGATGCTGGGAGCATACCCTAATTAGCAAAATCATTGTCAGGGTGTTATTGTGAGCATGGAGAGCCTATAGAACACAGGTAGCACACCAAGGCATTTGGGTGTCATCTGCTGGTTTAAAGTGCAGCACGAATGGGAATGTGTGGCCTGCAGAATAGGCATATGAAGGTTAAAATGTGTTATGTTTCTTGTTTCACATAACTGTGAGATTTAATTTATTAGTTCCATTTACTTTAATGCAAATGAGAGTAAAATAATAAATTCTTCTCAAACTAATGTAAAACAATGAAAATTCTGGGGCAGCTTTCATTCTTTAAATGGATTATTATAGTTAAATGTTGATAGGATAAATGCATTCAACAATTATTCCACTGAACAATAAATCTTTTATTGCAGTTCACTGCTTGTCAAAATAAAGTTCTCTATTTTGAAACATTCTGTTCCAAAACTTGCATTTGTGGTTGTGATCTTCTGCAGCTGCTGCATGGCAGAATAAATTGTATGCTTACACATTTTACCATCAGCATGTTGGTAAACCACTTCATATGCAGCATAAACATCGATGGCAGGAAAGTTAGAGTTACAGCTGTTACTGTCCTCCCTGCCTACACCATCCATCTTTGCTCTGTGTCAGCCATAATGTTGTGAAGGTAGAATTTCTATTTTTAAATTTCTTCCTGAACTGGTGTTTAATAGAATACTTCTCCTTCTGATATAGTCCAGCAAAGTCATTAGTGAGGAAAATAATAGCTGCACTTCAGTGATTACTATCGAGGTCCCAGCACATTGGGCTTGGGGGCAAAAGGAAGAACTCCATGTGTTTGAAGCTGTGACAAAAGAAGTGTGGTTTAAAATAAGCCTAAACCTACTTCTGATCCATCTATTTTGCAGCTATTTCACAGATTTTTGTCTCCTGTTCATAATGGGCAGCATAGCACAGTATGGGCAGCAGGTCTAAGAATAAATGACAGGATATTCAATACCTCATTACTGTGTTGGAGTTCAAGTAAAGCACTGCTACTTCCTAGCTGTTGCCTAAAAATGCAGGCAACTTCCAAGCAGTTCTGTGGATGGGGTGTGAGAAGAAGAATGACTTGCAGATCACTTGTGATTTTGAAAGATTAGAAAATGTTTGCTATGATGGACATAAGATATCTCTGACAATTTCTGGCTAAGTGTTCCAAAATTATTGTAAAATACCAAAATATATTAGGTGTGACTGTGGCATGAAAACAATAAAAATTTAAAAATTCATTTCCTTAGTTTTGAACCCCGAATGTTTTAATTTCCCAAGGACTTAACTTTTTGTAAATGAAATTATATTTACCAAAATAGATTTCAATCACTGAAAGCTTTGATTTGTATATTTTAAAATTTTACTAGATTGCCTTCTCTGGGGTAATATTTTCATTTTGCTCCACAATGAGTACATTTGATAGTCTGGCCAAAGAGAGACTCAGATGCTCTACCTTTTTTTTTTTTTTTTTTTTTAAGGGGGTTTAGGGTGGTAACAAGTTTCCAGCACTATGAAAGTTCTGTGAGAAGAACTGAATGCTAGCCTCCAGAAGAGAAGCCATATAAGTGTGATTAAATAAGCCTCTCCTGCCTTCCTCCTCTTTCATTCTGCAAACATTTGAAAAATCGTCTTGGTTATCTGAGCTCACGTTAAGTCACACAGTCGTTAGGACTGGTTGGGATGGGGCTATCTGTCTTTATGCTTCCAGCAAGATACATTTTGATAGCAGTTAGGGCATCTTAGGTATTTCTGCTTAGATTCTTAATCCTCTCATGTTTTTTCCAAGTGTTCAGTAGGTTTTAATAGTAGTTTAGATTTTTGTATTTGTGCCTTTGATAAGATCTAATTTTATGTTTGTGATTACAGTTATCTGTTGATGACCTGTTCCATCTCAGATCTAGGTTCAGATATATGAAGAAATGTCAGGATTAATGGCTGGGGAATATTTCTTCATATTAAATTTAAATTAGTAACAAAAACGAAAGATCTTTTTCATTTAAACCCATGATTTAAGCCTACTTTAATTGATTTCCTTTTTTTAAAATTTACTTCCCAATAATAGGGAAACTCCATATTCAGTGTATAATCAAACATATGTTTTATATTTTGCATTATAATTTAAACATAAATTCATTTAAAATAAGCATTCAGTTTTATAACTGCATAAAATATATCAAGTAAAACATATAATTAATTTTCACAATTTTAATAAGGAAAGGAGAAAGAATTTCTATCTGTGTTCATCATTCTCTCAGTATTATTAAGAAGGGTTGCTTAATTTCTAAAAATATCCGCAAGATTTCTGGTGCTATAAATGATCTTTATTATCCAAATTGACCAAAATCCATTGGGGCATACATTCAGGCTAATACTTGGAGGAAAGACACATATGTATCTGTATGGCAGAGATATGAAATATTTTTTTCTTGAAGAGTACATAACGAAACCTCTCATAAGGCTGGATTTAATTTTATATCCACTTCTCTTGCCTCTCATTCAAGAACAAAAAAATCCCTTATTGGTTTGGTTTGTGTATATTGTCTCTGTGTGAAGTCTGACAGCATTGAGTTTAACTGCATTGGGCTGGCCTGCACCACTGCAGGTATTCACCAGTTTCTCTGGATTTGAGGGTCAGACTTCATTCACAGACAGAAAAATATGACTGATTGTCAATTACTGGGCGCTGCTGAGGGTAGAGATACAAAGTACAGCAGAACTGAGAAGCTTCCAAGTGCACATTATGCCAGCAGTGCAGCCAAGAGATCCTGCTGGGTGCTGCTGCAGGAATCCAGGTGTGGGGCTGCACTTCTTAGCTCGTGGTGACAGCAAAGGTGACAGCCATTGGCTGAAGGAGCTCTTGGTGGATCCTTTCACAGTGCTAGGGCCAGTTTGTGCAGCTGTGATTGTTGTTGGCATCTCGGTTAAAAGTAGCTTCATTCTGCCACTAAAAACTGTTCTACAATGGGAAAAGAATAACTCCAAAGATTACTGAAAGCATATAAAATCAAGGAATTAATCCTACAAAGATTTTATTAAATGACTTCTCACAAATGTGGACAGTAACTTAAGTAAGGGACTGGGAGTAGAATTGAGTGGTCTCTCATACCTTACACGCTGACAGGTTATTTGTGTTTTCTATGTGTTTGTTTTGTTTCTAGAGTTATTGGTATTGACTGTCTTAATTAAATTCATTAACTAGGTTGAGCAGAGATCATTTTACAATAACTGATGCAAATTCTCTACTTTTTTATTTATCATTCTGTTACAGAATAAGGATGAGATAGGAAAAGGAGAAGGAAAAGAAATTCAAATACTCCAAGTTCCTCATAGCGCTTCCAGGTGCAGCTGCAAGAGATGCAATGACTTCGACTTGTTTTGACTGGACAAAAAAAGTGAGTTACATAGCCAATGAATATACTTGTGTCCTAGAATCATCAGTTAAGGGTCATGAATGCCAACTTATAAGATTAGAATCTGACTTTAAACTATTGTTCATGATATTAAGACTGAAGAGATGTGTTTTCCCTCTCAGATAATGGACCCGAGCAGGAATGATTCAAAGTCCTGTGGGAGACGTTATCTGAGTTTAGTTTATCCTGTAGATAGGTGGAGTGTAAGGCTATAGCTTCATGACTCCTTATCTCTTACAGAATTTCAAGCAACAATGTATGAGCTTGACTTTCTCTGTTTTATGCATTAGGAATGTAAGAAATGACAGTATGTTTCATTTTTGTAAATGCAGAAAGAAGTCCTGAACAGTAGTTTGTGCTTTCTCTGAGGCAGCTCTGCCTCCTCCGTTCCTTTCTGGAACCTGTACTAGGATACTTTGTGCCCCATGCCAAAGAATGCCTTTATACTTGAGAGTGAAAAGTAAAACTGAATTCAGTATCACCATACAAGGCTACAGTTAATGATTTTGCCCATAATATTTTTTTACCTGTGTGTGTTTCATCAGTGCAGAACTTAAAAATGAATGGAAATCTTCTTCAGAAAATTGAAGTGATCTATAGGATATTTTTACGTGATTAATTATTACACACTTAAGAGATGATATCATAGAACGGATTGTGTTAGGGCAAGCTCACTGGAATATGTTACATAGTGAAATTTTGGAGTGTGACCATTCATATTAACTAATGTCCATTATGTAAGAGACTATCACAATTTATAGTGAAAGATACAGAATGCATTCCTCCTTCTCCCCCTCCTTTATCTGTCATCTTTATCTTCATTAATATATATATTAAAATTCTTATCCTCCTCCTTTATCCCATTAAAACACTGTCACTTGAAAAAAATGTTGTCCCCCGGCTGATTTTGACAGTGCTATTGTGCTTTTCTGGTGTAGAAGTGCATGCAAAATTTTCAGCTTTTCATCCAGATAGTTGTTTGGAAAATACTGGGATGCTTTTATGCAGAGAAACAGGATTTTTCCCTTTTTCACTTCTTTTACCTCTACAGTATAGCAGTATTTTTTTTTCCTCTGTCTACTGACCTCCTCCCAAGAAGTTATAGTTTTATAAAATACTATGCCATTCAGTTAGCTCTTCATAATGTGTGACTTCTTAGCAAACAAGCCTTTTTTCCCCCTCACACTATATGTGGAACATGCTTCATATCGCGTGTTTCAACCAGCAGTTTAAACATGCCTCTTGACTGGTAAAACATGAATGGCAGTCTCACTAGCCCATCTGTTTAAAATATTTTTGAAGTGCTATAGCACAAGCCATAATATTTATGAATTTTCATATTTGTTTGGATAGTGACAAAATTTTTTAACTCCTATTTTGTTTCTTGTTCTATTGCCATAAAAGAAAAATACTTCAGAAAGAAAAAACATATCGTAGTCTAATTCTGCAGACAAAGGCAAATACTTTACATCCAATAAGCAAACATGTGGTCTTTTTTCCTTTGTATTTTCCTGCAGAAAATAGCTGATGGCCTGAAAACTTTGGGAGCAACTTTCACACCTTTCAAAGCACAAAGCCTACATCTGCCTAATTGTGTTGTTAGAGCTGAGAGTAAAACCAAGAAACTAGTATAGCTCCAGCAGCATAGGAGAGTGTAACTCATCTGGGAGAGCTTGCAGTTGGGTTTACTGCTAGTGGTAGTTCTCTTCAAATTCATTTTTTGGCTGTGTCAGATAAGATTATTGAAAATCAAATTAATCTGCTGTATAATTAATATTTCACAGAGCCAAATATTCATAATGTGAAAACTAGGTATTCTAACTCTCACACCATGAATCTAAAATAAGTTTCATGCAACCAAACCTGTCTTTGAATAAATCCAGCAGAATATGATTAAAAGCACAGTAATCAGTATGTTATTCATCTTTCATTAATTTTTCTTTTCCTATCATCTTCTTTCTAATATGCCTTCCGGTTCTTCTTAGCAAAACGTATTTTTAAATCCTAAGCATGTTTTCTTCAACTTGCGTCATGCACTGTAGTTTCTGCATACATGAATGCAGAAATTAATGTAGCCTGTTTGTACATTTATCAGATTATAGCTACCCCATTAGTCTCCCTAATGGCTAAGTAGTGGTTCTTTCTGTGTCTGCTGTGCTGACCTCACCTGTCAGTGTGCCCACAGTGGAAAAGATTCTCCTGTTCGCAATAATATAATTTACAGCCTTTAGATTGATACAATGGTATTCACAGGAGTTATTTATGTTCAGAGATATTTTTAGCATATCACATCCCTGGAAGTATTTAGAAGATTGTAGGTGTGACATTTAAAGACATGGTTTAATAGTGGAATTGGCACTGCTTGGTTAATAATTGGGTTTGATGATCTTGGAGGTGTTTTCCAGCTTAAGTGATTCTGTGATTCTAAGGGCAATGTTAGGTCTAACTAGAGGAAACACAGAATCTCTGTTGTCCAAGAGCAGGATGAGTACTTAAGTCAATTTTGAACATTCATGACTAGAGAGAGAATTAGTGGCTGATTCATTCAAGCTTCATTTGTGTTTTGCACCTGGCAGGTAGACTGAAGGCAAGTCAAAAAATTAGTTCTTAACCAAAAACCTATTTTCAGGACTTTTAACTTCAGCATGCTAAGATGAAAATTATTATAATCAATATAAAGTGATCTAAATGTGTTCTGCCAATTATAAAAAATTATATATAAAAACTCTAAATTGCCAGGTGCATTGCATTCCAATTTGGTTTAAGTCCAATCAAACGAATACTTGGCACAAAACTTTATTACAAAGAGTAACATGGCCACTTTCTGTCATTAATGTGCATCTTTTTCCTCTGTAGTTTGCTAGTTCTTAGGATGGTAGAATGATTCTCCCTACAGTTTAAACAGATTGAATAATTTTTAGATACATTTCAGCTTTTGCATGCCAAATTAGAAGTATGTTGTGAAACAAATGCTGTAAGCTCTGTGATTCTCTTCTGTCTTAAGAACTATGAGGTAAAATATACTCAGTGGATAAATAGCAGCTTTTCTGTGCAATGATCAGCGAACTATTTTGCAATTATAATGCTACTTTTTCTTTTCCAGTTTAATGTTATCATTTAGCTCTGTGCTGTGTTTTACTTGTCTACTATAATTCTCTATGCATTAGATGATTGGTATATTGAATATTTTGCTAAGTTATTCCAATATATGAAATTTGTTTAATTTGCATAAAGTCTGGGAATTTGTTTGTTTGGATGTGTTTTTTTTCCTAAAGCTTCAATTCAAATGTCTACTATTATATAATAGGTACTAGACATAGAATGCCACTCACTGGAGGTAACCATGGCATCCATGTATTAAAAAAAAATTGTCAACTGATTATCCTGCTTCATCTCACTTTAACTCCTTTTATGTTGGAATATAAACAGAATGCAGACTGTCCAATATCCTCTGTATATATCTTCTTGGTGTCTTGGGGTCTTGTGGTGCCCACAGGCAGTAATATACACAAATAAAATTCAGAGGAGCTGCTTTGAAAAGGAGTTGGAAGGAGAAGTCCTATTTGGTGTTTTACAAATATAGGAGACTCTGTGTATGGGGCATCTTTTGCCAGAGAGGAAAAGAACTGGTCAAAAGGGAACCCCAGCAAGCACCATCACATGACAGTGACAAACATCCTCCACAGTCAGTGGTCTCTGTTCAGTGTCAGACCCATTCCAGCCCTCATTCCACACCTCCTGTAGGGAATGTTCCAAGCCAGTTTTACCTGATTAACGTCAGCATAACTGACTAAGTTTCTCATAGTTCAAATTCCGTTAGTAGTATGGATGTCATGCATCATCTTAGGTGTGAATAGCAGTGAATTAAAAGGTAAGAGCTGTGCCTGCTCTCCAACACTGCTTAGCCAGCAGAAATAATTCCATATTGAAATAAGAAGCTGCTTTTATTTTTAAAAAAATGCTATACAACGTTTTTATGATTTGGAATTGAAAATGTTGGGTTTTTCTCTTAGAATAAAAATAATACTTAAAATAACCATTTCAGCCAGTATAGGAAGAGGAAAAGAAATCTTAAGATCCTATAATTTCCACTGAAAGGAGAATCGAGGCATTATTTTGGAATTTCTCACAAGGCCTTGCTTTTATTGCTGTTCCTGCCTGGTTCTTCCCCACTAACACATCTGGCACCTCTGACTTTTTGTGGCATTCGCAGCTGACTCTGTCAGTGTACATTAAGAAGCTTGTAACTGTCTCATGCCACTCCTTTAAATGAGGAATCCCAAACCAAGGCTTCCTCTAGTCAGAGGGAGATGTCTATACTAAGAAAATCCTAGAAAATTAATTCTAGCTGATACCTATTAAAACTCAAGTTCTGTCCTGGAATAATCTGAAATAAAACTGGCACATAGCTTAATTCACACATTTGAATAATTAATGATGGAGTTTAGTAGCTGGTTGCTACAGTTCATGGTTGATTATGCACTATGATAGTGACTTTTTGTGCCCTGATTACTTTTTTCTATTTGAAGGGCATCATTCAATATACTATCCATGTGACTTCCTTAAAATGTTAATTAAATTTAAATTTTCTCTAGCATAGTCAGTATTTTTATAAAACAATATGTATGTTTATTACTGTTTGCGTAGATCAAAAATTTGAGCAATATTGCAAACATATAATATCTAGCTTATTGACTTAAGTATTTTGAGGATATTGTTAATCTGTAATCGAGCTAGTAAGCCATCTGACATCCATAAGGGTAATCCATAATCAGACATCATTGTTGCAACAGGCATGTGCTTTTTGAGGAGTTCATGATAGATCAATGGACAGTGGATTCACTGCATTTAAAAGGTGCAGCATAATGAAACCCCAATACTATTAGAATGCAAATTTCTGGAAAACAGTAACTCAACTGGCCAAGAAGAAGAAAAGGGGAATACTGTCTTCTAAAACAAAGTACACGTAACTAAGAATGGATTCCTGACCAGATTTATGGGCAAAAAGGGGAGGTAAAATCACCAAAATACCCTGCAGCAAAACAAAATGAAAGTGAGAGAGGCAACTATAAATAAAACTTAAACATGAGACTGCATTTCAATTTTACTTCCCTGATCATCATTTTGCATTAGGTTAGAAGAAGAATAGTATTAAATGTTTACTAGGAAATAAATAATGTTGCCTTAATACTTTGTGTGTGTCCAGCATAACATCATAAAATGTTTTTGCAGTGAGGATTTAAAGGAAATGTATTTTTGTGTATTTAGTCTAATATTTATTTATTTCCCTGTTCTATACCTGCTGTTTGAGGAGATCCTATCTCACCCATACATCACAAACGCTTACATGTCATTTCATTGCTATTAACTTAATACTACAACTGTGTGTAAAATTAATACTGTAGTACTTGTATTACAAGCAGTATAGCTTCCAAATCTCTTAGTGGCTCGAGATGGAGAGAGCCATTTAAAGAAGTCCCTGAATTGGTGGTGCCAATCAACTTATATTCTGACTTAAAGATTTATGAACTTACCTAAGTTTTGGTGGCTTTTACGAATTCTTCCCCAGTATTCCTCTATTTGTTGGGCTAGCAGAGGTTTGTAAATGAGACTTGCAGGCACTGAAATGTTACTTAGCAATTTGCTGAAGCCATGGTTTTTCTATTGCTCTCCCGCTGTGCTTGAAATTCACCCATTTATGTTTGTGTGACAGTATGAAAGGAGCAGGAATAACCACCACTTGTTTTATCATGTCTCTGGGACAGATTTGTCAGCCTTTCATCAAGCAAGACTTGCATTGTCCTCAACAGGATTTCTGTGTGATGAAGGACTGCTGCAGTTAGCGCTTTGAGTTTTTAAATATTACAGTCTTTGTGCCTGGGTATTGACAAATGCACTACTGTAACACCATATTTATTCTTTATTGAAAGTAGAAGCTTGCTTTGCCTCCCTCTTCTTGATTCTTGTTGTTGTCAGACAAATTTACATGGATGATTGCTCCCTTAGCATGCTTATCTATCATTGTAACTGTGAGATATCCCCATCAGTGCAAGCCAGAAAAGATCACACAAATTCTGCTATTTACTTAAAGGATCCATTAACCTTTGAAATCTGATTTATTCTTTATTTACCCATCCATGGTCTCCCACACATTTGTAATGTTTTTGTATAAATTGTTCCCATGAAGCATGTGGCTTTATATTAGTTCTAATGGCTCCTTTTTCTGAGTATCTGAATGTTGTTGCTGCTATGTCAAGCCTGTTGAATTTCTCCTTTTGTAGGGAGAAACACAATCAAAGCTCTTAGCCCAATTACATTAAATGTGTGAAACATTTTTGTGAATGAATCGCATGGGAGACTGGGAACTACTTGTGTGACATTTTTCTCCCCTATTTTCTTAAATTTTGGGTGGTTTTTGTTTGGTTTTTCTTTCTTTCTTTTGTATGCAAAGTATCACTTAAACTGCAGTATTCAGTCAGAGGTATCTGGTGTGTATGAGTTCAGTCCTGTGTAGATGGGCCACAGTAGGTTCCTCTTTCATTCATGTATTTAGAGATCACCTGAGCCCCACTATCTGTGCAGCAATTGCTCATCATGCTCATGCCTGTTCTAGCAGGAATTCTCATTATTGCTCCCTGCCCACTCCCCCGTGGCACAGTGGGATATCTCTCTATCACCCCTCTGAGTCCGCTGTCAGCTTCTATTTATCAGCTCTCCTTATGTAGTTTCAAACACGGCCATGAATGTGACTGATGCGCATTCCCACAGGATATGGATACACTTCAGAACCTTCCTCAGATCAATCAGTCTGATTCTTCTGCATGTTCATACTGAGTGCTCCTGATATCATTGTCATCTGAGCTCAAAATTTCTAGGCTAAGTTCCTTCGTGCTGTTGATATTAGTTTCTACTTACCTCTTCATAGGATAAGTAAGTGTACAAGCAAGAAGAAATGTAGCAAAGCTGGTAGAATGACCTTATGATATTTTTAAAAATATATAAAATTACCAGAAATCTTACTGGTGGGAGTTTGAAAGGAATCTTAAATATCCAACTCCCATTTGAGACTTTGAAAAATATTTCTTCTATCTTTAAAAATTATCATTTTGTTTAAATCACGTGTTCCTCCCTCATTTGCTGCAGGCAGTCAGCACACAACAAACAGATGAAAATATGGTACAGCTTCAAATAAAATGATAGTCATTAAAAGCTGACCCTGTCAGTATCTGTTTTGGCACCCTCTTCAAAAGTCATCTTGCAGACCTACAGTGCTGCATTCACTAATAACTGGACAATGTGGTTCAGGGACAAAATTTTGGTGGCAGTATTGACTTTTATGGGTGTTTTTTCTTCCATGATAAAGTGAGAACAAAATAATCTAAGCGTTTTTATGTACCCGAAATTCAATGGATTGAAAAATATTTTCAACTCAAGTCTCCTCTGTATATTATCTTAAAAAAAGAGTGCACCCTGAACTGATTACATTGATATTACTTTATGGTTCTCTTCTGTTTTGCTGAAAAAGCATTAGTCAATTAAAAATGTTTAGTTGAAATCACTTTGGCCAGCCCTTGAAGGCAGTTATTTTACCTTCTATTTTAATAAGTATCTTTTATTAGCATTTTTACAATAGTGAAGGAAAGGGCTGTCCCTTAAAACAAGAGCCCAGACTAATGATAGTGGTAGACTAGGTTAAAAATGGAGACTTAGAAGACCAGAGCTGTCCCTACTAAAGCTGTATGTTTTAGGTTTTTGCAAAATACACAGAGAAATGTTAGACCCTTTTGAATGGCATTTACACAAGCCAATGCACAAACCAAAAGTTCTGTGTTATGCTTTTTTTTCTCAAGGTTTTCATGTCCTCATCTGACTTGACTCAAAACCCTGAACTCTCTCATGGAACAGGATATTCAGAGAAAGAAAGTCTTTCCTTCAAAAAAAGGACCTTCTCTTTTAGGGTGAAGTTAAGATATGCCAATAGGTAGGATATTTTCATGTGCTGTAAGGCCAAACTCTCTGATTTGCTTTGTGGGGCTTTCTTGTTCTCACATATTCTAAAATAATGTCCAAATTTACACAATATACAGTAATAGAGGCAAGATATCTCCAAAATTTCCTAGTGAAACAGTTGGCAAAGTATGAACTGGCTCCAACCACAACCCAAATGTTTGTATGGATTACAGACCATAAAATACTCTGGCCCTAATTGTCACGCCTTCTCCATCTTTCAACACGTGCAACTGTTGGGCTAGAGAGACAAAAGATGTAACTGCCATGAGTTTACTGTATTTTGTGTGGCATCAGAGAGACAGATCAGATTTCTAAATCATCATCTTTCTAACATATTTTCTGTATTGTCATTCATTTAGAGTTTAACTTTGCTGATTATATCAAGGTACTTTGTTAGAAATATGACACTTCATCATATACCATAATAGAGAGAATATTGTTGCTAACACCTTTTCAACAGACTATGAAATGGGAAATTGCTGATCTGGTTCTGAAAATCATTCGAAACTGGTTACCTTTTCTGGAGTGCTTCATGTGAGAATGTTTGTCTCCCATTATAGCAAGGACAACCAAGGAATTTTCTGGTGGCAATTTGAGTCCATTTTCATCTCTCTCTCTTCACTCTGGGGTTAAGGAGCCTGCAGAGGATTTATTAGTCTCAGAACAGAGAATATCAGTGAAGGGTTGTCAGGATGAGTGACAGACAAGAGATCAACTTTTAAATGCATAGTCAAACCAAATATATGTTATCCAGAAGAAAGAGGAAGAGACCATCAGGCATCTTGTTGGGATTAAATTTCTATCATTCATTTAATGTATTTTAACTTGAAATGATGGATGTAATTTCCCATAAGTAGAGTTATAATTTCTGACTGATTAGGAGCAAAAGGAAAGCTTTTAGAATAAGACTGAACTTCAGAAACCTACATCTCATTTGCATTTAACAGGTATGTTCAATCCTTCTTTCTCACCAGAATCATTGCTAGTGGTGCATTAGGACTTCTTAAATGTTACTTGTTCATTTGGTAGTAGGTGAAAAAGATGTTTTCCTGTTATTGTCAAAACAAACACGGATACTTAAACTAATTGGTTACTATCATATGATACATTTCAAGCTTATAAAATTGCATATTTAATGATATTTTTCTCCAACACTACAGGCAGTTATAAAGTTCCAATAATGGACTGTAAAATCTCTATAAAAAGTACTTTTGACTTTTCAAGAATGTGTCCCCTGTCTATTTTCCCTTGGTTTTATGACTGCAGGAAACACAGATTTTGAATGAGGTTCAAAATGAGGTTGAGCATGGATTGAGAACCTTTAACAATGTGTATTGGACAGTTAATGCTATTACAGATGGTGAAAAATATGCTTTCATCCTGTTTTTGAAAGGTTTCAAGGGAATATGTGTTCAAACATATCCATAATGTAGAGTCGTAGTTTGATGTGGCCAATACTAAATCTGTAGTTTAGACAAAATTTTTCTTTTACTGGCAAACTAACACAATTGATTGGAAATCTCAGTTAAGGTGAAGTAGCAAATAATATATGATTAGTCTTTATTATAAGGTGAGTCAAATGGAAGATAACTACAATAGCTACTGCATAATTAAGGTGCAGAGTGCTGTTATAGGAAAGCTTTCAGAAAATGATTTCAAAGTCTACACTTGGGTTAAAGGTTAAATTCACTCTTTAACATTTGTCAGCGAGCCCTTGAGTGTCATTGGCATAGTTGAAAATATTAAAGTTCACCATTATACTTTTCCTCCAGAAAATGTGGTGCAGCCCAGCTGGTGTTCTAATTTCTCTTACTTCAGTTTTCTTTGAATAACTATCTCCTCTTTCAAGATAGTTTCTCTTAAAATGGGTGTTTTAATTGAAGGTAGAGTGTTGCAAAACATATAGATCAATATATAAACATGAGTGAAACTAATTCATAAATCCTGTTTGGGAGTAACACCTTTATGTTTCTGCTATTACTGTGCTGAAAAACAGTTAAGACATATCATGCCTTGCTTTTCTCTTTAGAGTGGTTTTTTTTAGCTTAACATATAGAAAGTTCTTTGTAGTTATTTTGGGTCGGATTTTGTAGGAGTGTGCTTCCGTAGCCTAAAGTAAAATCTCTTAATTGCAGGGAGGGCAGAATGTGTAGTGCATTTTACATATTGAATCTTAATTATTTCATCCATATGTATAGTCCCATCTGCTTAAGCAGGCTGCACTCAGAGAACAGGGTGGCCTTCATCCTCATTCCCCCACCTTGAAGAGGGTTTCAACAAAGCTGCATAATCTGTTCCAAACAAATAATTATTTCTTGCTTGAAACAGCCCTGGATGGCGTCATCCATGGGGAGCTGCAACTTCAGCTGCTCCCCAGTGTGGGACACTTTCATTCAGCTGCTCACAGAGACACAGAACCAGAAGCAGGTTTACAGTCTGCCTGGCTGCACCCCCATATTGCCCCCATGTGTATGAAATTTCCCTCCCTAAACAGCTTTGTAGACCAAAATCTAAAGTCATTCTGGGAAAATAAATGAGAGACTCTTTCAGGAGAGTATTGAATAATGAGCTTGTTTGGTATCTGTTATACCCATATTGTTCAAATCTGTTCATTTGGCTTCTTAGAGCAAGCAGAGTGGGTCATTCACTTTTTAAGCTCTTCTGTTGGGACAATTATTCGTGAAATTTGCATAGGAGAATGTAAGGATGGTAGTGATGGAAGATTGTATTTATAGGAGTTTAGTACATTAAGATCTGTTAGAACTTTGTGAGCTCATGTGCATGGAATTTCAGATAGAGATTTTGAATAAATTAATAAATATTGGGAAAAGCACCAGATGAATGTGCTTTGCCATGGAAAGCTGAGAATTTGCTTGAAATTTGTGAAAATATTATAAAATGTTTTCCCATGTTTATCCTGTGGTGATACTGTTGGGAAGAGGTGATGTTTAGGACAAGCTATTTAGAAGGTATGAGAGAAACAGAAAGACCTTTCTACATTCTTAAAGGTTGAATGGATTGCTAAACAAGTTTGAAGCTGCTTATGCATTCAAGCACAGCTGCAGAACTTAAGCAATGACTGTAGTTGTACAAAAAGTACTGAACAACAACCACATTCCACACTGATTTGATTCTTTGGGGTGAGAGGGGACTGTTGGGAATATGATGTTTATAAGGAATTACTTTTTAAAAGAAAATACTTTACTAACATGAGTTATGAATTCATTAATCAAATTAAGGTCCTGAACATTTGACTTCAATGACTAGAATTAAATTGCATACTCCAGAACTTTCAACTTTTGATGTAACAGTCTTGCTGTAAATTCTCTTTTGTTTTCCTAAGCAACAATGTTAAATCTACATCTTTTTATAATCCAACTCTAAATGAAAAGGGCATTGAAGTACAGCTATTTACCTGTCTCGTAAGTTCATTGTAGAAATAAATAACATGTAATTTTGCTTACTAAAATCCATTTTTTTCTTGGAGGTTGGTCTTCTATAGATCTAAAACCATACTATAAATCTCTGAGTTTCATTTTTCCAAGTTACTAGGATCTCATAGCTCTGGTCAGACTGGAAATATCAAAGGAATGGGATTTATATAGTATTTTGGCTATGTGGTTTCTGATTATACCCATACTCATTCCGGAGGCTGCAAATGGGGAGTGGGGAATGAAAATGGCTTTTTTCTTTTTTGTGGAAAGAAAATTGAGCAGAGGTGGTTGGTTTTTATCAGCTTCTATTTTTTTTTTTTTTTTTAGATGCTGAAGTTTGTTTTTGCTTTCATAGTAAATAAAATTACCGTAGGCCTCTTCTATTTTCATAAGGAAGAAAGTACTTTTTTATTTTCTTAGAGTCAAGATAACTATTTTGAAAGATGAGGAAGGAACATTTTGATTACTTTCAAAATGTTGCCAGTTCTATTTTGTCCCATTTTATCTCTTAGAGAGGACATATTCCTGAATTTGTTTCCCTCTGAACAGAAACATGTGCATGTATCTTGGACTACTTTAGCAAGCTTTTGAGGGTGTACACATTGTAGAAAAAAAATATATTGAACAGAAATAACTTGAACCTAGCTCAAAAGATGGGCTGGGTTATGAAAACAAAAGAAGACATTGGCAGAGGGAAAAAAAAATCAAAACCAAAAACAAACCAAAACAAAAAAACCCAAACAAACCAAAACCAACAAACAACAAAAACCCATATAAAACTCTATATGTTCTTTCTGCAAAAATTCTGCAATAATGAGAGCAGTTTCCTGTTGTGGGTTTTTTGTTTGATTTGGTTTTCAAGTGGGAATTATTATCCAAGATTTCAAATAGAAAGTCAAGTAAAACAAAATCACCAAGGAAGCCAAATTTTATTCTAAAGTACTCATCTTTAAAACTTTTGCTCTCTTAAAGGTACTGTGTCTGGAAATTATAATTGTCCTTAATTTGTTATTCTACCACAGTTTTGATGTTATTGGAAGTAGTAATTAAGATCATTAGGAGGTCATTAATAGACACTGAAAAAAATTATTATTTCACTCTATTTTTAAAATCAGTCTCAATTTCATAGTAATTTTCCTCTTATTTTCTGTCACACACAGAAATATGAATAAAAAAGAAACACTGAAGGACTTATTTAAAAAATCCAGTACATGGGGTTAATGGTGTAACCTAGTTTTGATAGGATATTCTGCAATTTATATGGTTAAAAATACAGATACAGAAACACACACATACAAACTTCATGATCCTAAATAAGCTTTAAAAGTCCATGATGTTTTATTTTCTTAGTCTGTTGTCCTGAAAATAATTGGGATATTTAATATAAAATTCAGTAAACTTTAATAAAACTTGCTAAGAGACACAATATTTACATAAAGTAAAATTAGTATTCACATAAAGACTTCTCTAATTCCTCTTGCTCATGTAAGTGAAAGCTTCTGCCTGGACAGGGAACTGTTCTCAGAATAACCAGGAACACCATCATGCATCTCCAGAATAACAACTGGGAGTTACTCCTCTCTTAAATATTTTAAGATTCAATGACAAACCATTGCCTTGCATTCAAATAGCTCTTCTACCAAGAAACAGGAAAAGGCCCCTGACATGGTATGGAGAATCAAATGATACACTTGCTTCTATTCAGTCCCAGGGAATGGCTGGGTTTGTAACCAGAACATAGGAACAGTCAGGTCAGTTGTGGTCACCTAGTTTCTCATATTTTTCACATCTTTTGCATCTCAATTCAAATAAGACAGTAACTTTCTAGATTCCTGCCTGATTTCTTGCTTAGCTCACACAGTCCTGGTCTTAAAACAATTTACAGAGAGAACTATCTAATAGTTTAGCTGATCTCCAGGTATTACATACCTATGATTCAGTCCAAATGAGTGCGTACTTTCAGCAAAACCTTTTCAAATTACTGGTTTTCCTTTACTTTCCTCTGCCCATGCCACCCAGGTATTTCTATTCCCAGCATTCAAAAGGAGCTTTCAGTATGTGGAAAAAGAGCTTCTGCAAGATTTGAAGCTGTGCCACAGATATAGTGCAATGAAAGTCTCTCCCATCAGGTTTTCCTGCTCACTGGTCTCTAACCATGACAAAAATATGTCTGTTTTGTTACTTGCTGCTGCCCTGTAAATCTTGTGGGGTGCAAGTAGTTTCTTTAAAAAGCTGTTCTAGTGTCATTTCATTTTCTTTCTGACCTGGCCTTGAGTAAAGGGGCATAAGGAGATTGTTTCAATAATACGTGGAAGGGAAAACAACAAGAAACTAAAAATGTTTGCACAAGCAAATTACAGGAATCAAAAAGGCATGAAACTAGGTATACATTTTTATCTTGTGACACACAAAAGGTCAAGGGTGCTCAATCTTGCCTTAAAAGAAGAAGCTTTCAGTAATTAGTCTGGTAAAAGTAAAATAGCACCATGTCAGATAATAAAAACTAAAAAAAGCAATGCAGAGAAAGCATAAAGGACATTTTCATTAAATGGAAAAGAAATTCATGTCATTGTGTAGAGCCTTGCTGTTCCCTGAATCATCAAACCAAATAACCTTGTATTCTATTAAATGACATCATTTAATTGTATACACTTTTCTATTAAAATTGCAGTTGACTGTGTAAGAAAACATAGTCCTATGTTGAGCCTAACTGGATTTTATTCTTTCACTTTGCACAGTGATGACTCCCTGAGCTGTTTATACCCGTGACTTACTGACTGTGCCCATATTGCATCTTTACTGGAGTTAATGTTTGCAGAACTCTAATAATCTGATCAAAGTCCTTTGGAGATAATTGCAAGAGGCAAAATATTTTAGAGAACTTTGAAGTGTGAAAATAGGAAGTTACAGTAGTGAGGACTAGTCAGGGTCTTTTAATTTAGAAGTAATTGGGTAACTTTGAATGTTAAAGCTTTATGATCCAAACATGATTTCTTCCAGCTGTATACATAACTTATTGCCTTTCTCCTACATTTTCCTGGATTCATAGCTTGAAAACTTCAGAAACTGTATATTTTAACATTTAAATCCTAATATCCAACAAGGAAATAGCTTTCTCAGCTATCAATTTACAGAACCTAATTCCCTGGGACATGGCCCCCTGCCCTATCCCAAAAAATCATACTTGAGTTTCATTCATAATCCATTTACTATTGATTTTCAGTTTGGGAAGTTGTGAAGCACAAAAAGGAGGATTGATGAATGCACATTCTTCTGTTCCCTTCAATATTGGCTTAATGCTGAAGTTTGGTCATGTTGGCAGGGTTGTACAGCTGAGAGCATGGTCTGTTGAAATGAGTGAGAGAATTATTCAACAATTAAGGTTTCTAAGCTGACAGAAGTCTGCAAAATGCATCTAGTTTCTCTATATTCAGCTGTAAAATGAGCAGCATTTGGAACATGTTTTCAAAACTTTCTCCTTTGTTCATGTTCCTCAAGCAGGATAATGTTTACTCCTTTGTGAGCTCTAAATCAGTGGAGATCTGACCCTATTGAAGATCCCTAGAAGTTAACTGTTATCTGTACTGGGGGAATATACAGGGGAGTGATTTTTAAGGGAAACTAGGAGACCCTTAATTCCCAGTGCCAAACTGCAAAGTCCTTCTATTTAAAAGTATCCTTAGGCTTGAAATTTTGTCTGTGTCCAGACTTGACACTGTTTGTTCATGAGTGTTCTAAGTTTCATAGGAATACCCGGCCCTTGGATTCTTCAGGAACCTATGGAAGCTTGTACAAATAGTAATTTTTTTGTCTCCTCATAACTGTATCCATAAAAATAGTCCCATTTTTAAGATTTTTCATGAGAATAAAGGAAGAAAAATATTCATAAATAGTTTCATGAATTCAGAGATGGTTGAAAATACAGGTAGGGTATAAGGTGACAATGTTTTATCTTTCTTTGGTGTGATATTGCACTCACAATCTTAATATTGCTAAAGTGCTGCCTTGTGGTTACACTAAAATTCTAGCTCTGTGGTGCTTGTACGATTGCTAATTTAAGGCAAGTCAGCCTTTTATCATGAGCGTTTTCTCCTTGGCAAATGAATAGAATGAAAACTGAATATTTTCATCCTTTTTAGCCAAATGTAGATTTTCGTCTTTTTAATCTGATGAAAAATTGTGATCCTTAAGGGTAGAAAATGCCACAAGAAATTGCTTTCACAATGTCAAATTCTCTGACTCCTGATGGTGTTAAGTAAACTTGGACATATGTTTTGACTTTTATTTCTTTTTAATTATCATGTTAATTTTTCTCCCCTTTATTTCTTACTCATTATGCATTCCTTGGATCTCATAATGATCTCTCTAATTTTTGTGTTTCCATCCCTCTAGTTGATCTATTCTGAGTTTTGGGTTTGGTTTCTAGTGTCCATCCGCCTTATTAAAGAAAGCAACTCAGCAGTCACAATTTTGATTATAGCAGAGAATGATAATACATTAATGCAATTCTAAAGAGTGGTATGCTGAATATGTTTCAACTTTAATTGATTCTTGAGTTAAAAAGAAATGTAGTTACTATCTTATTTCCATAAGTCTATGCATAAGAAAAATAGCAGCTATAAGAATGTTAACATGAATTGTGAGTTAGAACAGCAAATGATCACTACCATACACAGTTATCCAAGTTTTAGTAATTCTCATCTCACATGCAAAGAAAGTCAATACATATCAGATAAATACTTTTGTTTTCCAAGTATTATGTGCAGGAATCAAGTACTTACATTCTTTTTTCAGAAACACTGAGGACCAAGTCATAAATGCATTTGAGTAATTTCTGTTCATTTCTATGTGTTGCATAAATCAAGACTAACACCCTGCAAGTTTTCTGGGATTTGTCCAAATTACACACTTACTATATTGCATAGATAGTTTTCATGTTTAATGAACATTTTCAGAAAGTATACTGAAAACAAATTGTACATTCAAAAAAGACATCTGATGTTTGAATCAAAAAGTAACATTCTGATACATTTTTATTGTGTTATAATGTTTTATGTACAAATATTATAATGTCCCCAGTACAGTATCATTTTCATTTTGTGGGGTTAGATGTACCTACACATGATTTTCATTTGTAGGTTTAATTTAATATAACAATGTAAGAAATGTAATATTGATTCGGATAAAATGTGTTGACAAGTTGTTGACTTGATGAATAGATCTAGCATTGTAATATTAAGTGACTTAAATACTGTATATCCATAATTGCAAATTGCTGAAATGCTTGGTAAAAGACTCTAGCGCTCCTGAAAACTCTTGGTAAAATGCTATGTATAATATTATTAATAGTAGGTGCAGAAATGTGCCTCCCTGTGCATCATATGATGACTTCACATGATATCCTGAGTGCTGACATTTAGGGAATAGCTACTTACACTGTTTCCCCTCTGTTTACTTAGCTCTGAGACACTGATGGTACTACAGTGTCTCCTCTGGGAACAGTGTCACAATAATACACATTTTTAAAATCCAGTTTAAAATACTTGCACTTAACTTGCTAGCAAAAGCAGTACCAAGGTAGCACATACACTATTCTGTCTATTCTGCTCAGTAAGAGACTGAAATTAGAGATTGCTCATTGATTACAACATTGATAATTAATAAGAAGCTGACCTTGGCTGCAAACAGGGGCAGAGCAGAGGGCAGAGGGGTATGTGATGCCCTCGTACGTGATGTAAGCACAATAGCTCTCCCTCTCCCTTCAAACACCACTTACTCAGCAATAACTCTGGCCATTTTCAATAATGGTTCCATCTGTCCAAGGAAAGAATTCCCTCTGCTCTGTACTACCCTTTTCCCTCCTACTGATGAATCATTTTACTTGCTCATTTTCATTGGCCTCAGTGCAGCCTTTAGCACCGTGCCATTTCCTAAGATGCACAGAGATTTCTGTCTTTACAGTTTAGTTTTATTTTTGTCCATTTTCCTGTTCCACTGTGCTTTTGTGCACATGTCTGTGGCTGTGTATGTTGGTTTCCCTGCACCAACAAGTTCTGTGCTGAAGTTTCTTAAAGCTTACTTTGGTGATCTGCATTAATCTTCCTCATTAGTTCATTGTGCCCTGAAAATCTAGATACAAAAAGATGCTACAGTGCACTTCTGGGAGGAAATTTCAATGTTTTTTTTTAAATTCTGAGCTTTCTAAAAATGCAGTACCAATTAGAATCTTAGTGAAAGGTGAGGGGCCTATATTTACTGCAGTTTTTTTACACTGCATGTCAAAAATATAGTGCAGAGATTTTGGGAGCGTGTCCCCACTTACCTCTGTTTGGCCTGGTTATTTCCTACTGACATTTACCTATTTTCCTCTTTACCACCTTGCATTTGATGCTATGACAATCCCTGGCATTTGGGATAACTTTGTGACACTTTTCTTCCTTTAGAAGTCCCCTGAAAATATGTTCTCAAGTATTATCCTTTCTTTTTGCTTTCACTCACTTTTTTTATCACTGCTATTATATTATTTAACTTAAAGCACTCCAGGACATAGTTTGTACACTACAAAAAGTAGTTATATTGTGCCTTATTAGGGAACCATAGTGTCTCACTTGTAATTGCTAATAAGAAAATCACAAGTTGGTTAGATGTGGTATTCAGGCAGTCATTATTTTATGATCTGATTTGACAGAGATAAGAACAGATAAATATTAGAGAGTTAATATTGTAGATTCTTTGACTAAACCTTTTCAGTTTATGTTGCAGCTCTCTTCAACTACCTTTCATTTTTATTTGTTACGAAACATAAAAGGAAAGGACACATGAGACAGGAGTGACTTCATGTTGAATGACATGTCCCTCCATTTAAATGCACCCTTCTATGAATGAAACATACATTAAACATAAGTTAAGGTAATTGTTTAGAAGGAGTAAACCATTTATAGGAATAAAAGAGAGCAAACACTTGTATAAAATAATACAACATTTGGATAAATATTTATAAGATAGCAAGAAATAACTATTTTAGATCAACTTTTGAGCCTTTTCCTTGATATCCATAATTCATGTCTGATGTGAAAGACTTACACATTAAAATTTTGAATTACCTGTCACAAAGAAATTGTCTGTCTAATGCAGAAAGAAATTCAAAGGGGAAAATATGGATTAATTTGGTGTGTAGCAATCTAGAAGCATGGACTGTCTAGGATATCTGATCTCAGAGCTCTTCAAATGAAAACCTGGACTCGTGTGATATAAGCATGAAAGTGAGGAAAATCGACAGCTGATAAAAAAAATAGAACAATTTAGAAGGGGTGTTTTAGATCCGCTGTTTTAGTTCAATGTTTGTAATGTCTGTGGCTACACAGCTTGGTGTGTGGTATATGTTTAAATGACCTTCAGTCACTATAATAACTAGAAAAATATACCAGTGGGTTTTCCAGTTCTGATGCTGAATGAAGATGATATGAACATATTGTAAGTATCTAACATACACTTAGCATGATGTTTTTTCTATGTACTTGGCTATTGTAAGCTGCTTCTCTTCTGCTTTAAGATGTAGCATAAAGCCAACACTTTGGGCAATTTTTTCCCCTACTATTTCTAAGAAGAGAGAAAAACAACCCCCTAAAATTGGTTACATATGTTGAGATTTTTAGGACAATTTCAAAACTACCATGGACATTTGTTTACAGAATATGGGTATAATGGTATTTAGGAGAGTCTGGGAAACCCTTTTAATTCTGACAAAAATTTTTAGTAAGCTTCTGAGGAATGCTGAGCAACTGTAGCTTGAAATAAATGCTCCAAGTGAAAAGCATGGAATGGTTTAGTCTGAACATGCTAATTTATTTTCATTCAACTGATTGCCTTTGATGTGTTCTGTTTTGCGCCTTTTGGTGGGCTAGAACTATATATACATAATAAATATTGCTGATAGCTATATAATTATGGACAGATGGACAAATAAAATCCAGCTGAGAGGCACTTGTTTGTCTTCACAAATAGAATAAGGTTTGTTTGTTTGTTTTTATTCATACCAAAGATGTAAGGAAGCAAAATTAAAGTCTACAGTGATGAGAGCAAGGCAGAAGGAAACATTTTGTAAGTCTTCTGCTTCCCAATCCCTTTCCCTCCAAAACAGTTTTCCTGACAGTATTTGAGATCCAATCATGTCCCACATATCTCTCTGTTTCTGTGATGGCTCATACAGGAACACACAGGCCATGCAGCTTTAGGGGGAAAGAACAGTACCACATAATCCCTTGTAATCCTGTCTTGCCCCAAACAGAACAGTTCAGTGAGTCATTTTAATTCTTATCAAAACTATGATTTTGTTCAGGTTCAGCATTTTCATCTGTGGATCAATGTCGAAAAAAGGGGAAAAAAGGATAAGGGAAAAGATAGAGAGGAAAATGTAAAGGCACAAAAGGCCTCACAGCACTTTGATCAGTCATGTGGGTTGATGCTCCAGGTTCACTCCCTCAGAAAAGCTGAAGCCTATCCTTGCATTTCCTACAATTGTCCTGAGAGTTTAGTGTCTTTAATTTCTGGCCAATGTAACAGACATTTATTAGGTTTAGAAATGCTACAAGGTTATATCTTACATTTCAGATGTTGGGTGGCTTAATATTTTAAGCATTTATGAGACAGGGGTTCAGTTGGACAGACAAAGGAAATAATGAGTCAGCAGTCTTGAAACATGACAAATTTGGAGCTATTTGCCCAGTAAGATGTCTGATTCAGAACAAACTACTACCTATGAGTAAAAATGGCTTACAAAGTGTGTGAACACCTCTGAGATACACTGACTTCAAAATCTGCTGTGACTTAAGTTGCTGTCATCACGGAATGGATTTGGGGCTTTGGCTCCTGCTATTTGTTTTGAGGTTTCCTGAGTTCCAGGAGCATGCTTTAATTTTTAATGTTATTTTTAAAAAGGTTGAAAAGTGAGCCCTGGCTCCAAGGCAGACTGTGCAAACTGACTGACACCCCTAGCACTAGAGCAGGCTGTTTGGAACCACAGATGCTTTGGACCAGGGTGATTTCACATCATACACACTCACATAAATACTTAGATATCCCTCAGAGCTTGCCTAGGATATTGTCTTGGGGAGAGTTTTAGCTGTCCCAAACAGGCTAAAGAAAGCTAAAAGCAACAGCTAGGCAGTGTAAATGACAAGAGGTGCAACACTTGGCTTTTTCTGTAGCTCACTTTTTATCAGCATTGCTGGAGCCAGAGGATCTGCTCTACAAGGAACTACACAGCCTGTGCTTCTGGAGTGAGTGAGCCCAGGGGTTTGTGAGATAGTCAAGGAAGCAATCTCACTGATTTGGCTCCCTGAACAGACAGGGTTCCCTTCATTCAGGATCTAGTCCCTGATGAGGTTTTGATCAGCTTGGTCTTAGAGCATATGGATACGAAGTAGTATATTATAAAAAGTCAGAAAGAAGAGGAGACTACCAATTAGCTAAAGAGGATATAAATAAATGCATAGACATTACTATACTGTAATTAAATATAATACAAATGTGTGGGGTTTGGCTTTCCAAGTAACAGAAGAACAGTGCAATGCTGACACTGTGTATCCTCCTTCCTGTCTAGAGCATAGTTATTATAGAAACTAAGTACTTAGCCAAAACACCCATAAGTCATTTACCAGCTACCATAATTTTAATAAATATTTCCTGGATTGGGGATTTTTTTCAGCTTTCTATTGTATCTTTTCCAGAGAGGTAAAATATCTTTTTCATCTAAGTAAGTACACTGTTTTTAAACCCTGAATAAATATTTATTAAGGACAAGCTATATGTACTTTAGAAGCTAAATGGAATTTCCCACCAGGATTTTAAAGATCCACACAATGAAACACACATGGTGGAGAAGATGGTGTGTTTGTTTGTTCTGTAGTGAGCTTTGGTTTCTAAGAGGCATTTGCAGTTGATCACATACTCTGTTTATCGATTATTGGCTCAAATGATTCTTTTGTACTCTTGTTGTCACTCTGGACAAACTGCCATCGATCAACCTATTTCTTTTGTTGTGTTCCATCATAAAATGCATATTTATATTCTTTAAAACATGAAAGTCTCTCTGCTTTGGGGGGAAATTATTACATAAATGGATGAGATGATTTCATGGAGAGTCTCTGTGTCATGTGTATCAGCTGGTGTATGATTACTAATGCTTTTTCCTTTTAATACAAAGGCTAATCAAATTCTTAGGGTGTCTGTACAGACGTGCACAGGATTGTTCTTGGTGTATGAGACCAGCATTTCTTGGCAGATATAAAAGAAATAAATAATCTCCTTAGCTGTCTTATAAACAGAGGGATTTATCAGTGGGCTTGGATCAAGAATATTCAGATATGTTGAAACCAAAGTTTCTTTTCTGGGATGTATTTCAGCACATAACAGAAGGAACCACAAGTCCATCAGCCCCAAACAGATTTTCTGTTTATAGTACCTTCGTTGCTCACACTTGAAAAAGTTGCAGTGAAACAAGGCTACCTTACAAGCAATTGTCCCAACTTTTAATTTATGGCAGCAATAGTGGAAGGATGCTGATTCAAAGGCCTGTCATGTTTTCTTTGTCTGTATTTCTCCCCTCAAGCTTAGCATTTTTCTTGTCATAAGGGTTTGTCCTACTTTTCTACTCTCGTCTAACGTATCAGGAGTGTAGAAAAATCAGAATTAATTTGCAAGTAAATGTAAATAAAACACGTAAACTCTCAGGCAATCTCCTTTAACTGCCATGTTGTGGTATTGAAAAATCACTGTGTATACATAATATTTTAAATGATGGTATAAAATTTTGTAAATCCAGGCTGACTATATGCTTATAGAAAGGTGGGTACTTATGAATATGGGTCACACAAGTAATTACTAGGGCAGATGCTGCACTCCACTAAGAACATCCTAATTATATAAGAAGGCCTACATGGTTTTGATGTCATTTCCTGAAATGGCACCATGTGTGTCAGATGGGTAATTTCAGAGATGGAGTGACAAATAAGCAGTTGGCTGATTACTAATACGGTAATTTTAGATTCTCTAATTGTGATGAGTAACAGTCGCCCAACTTCACCTCTTGCCAAAAATATGTCTCTGGCAGTTAATTTAATTCCATTGATACTTTGTTATTTTTGTCACTGATCTAAGTAATCTCTCTGGAAAGCTTCTGATACAAAGTAGTCCAGGTAGGATGTGGTATGACAAGGAGTAAGGGCAAGGAAGGATTCAGTGGTGATAAGGAATGTCAATTGATTGAGCGTCCCCTTCTCATTCATGAAAGTCTGTGTCTCAGTAGCTTATCTCTTTGCTTTTCCTGTTGTTTTTCATAGCCACAGTATCTCAGGATTTTGAGGAGTTGTTTTTTTTTTTCTCCTTCTTTTATTCCTATACCTTTCAATAATATGAACAGTTTTCATAAACTAAGGTAATGAGAAAGTAAGAGGTGCTGCTATTAAAGAAGGAAGCCATGTGTTGATGGAAGTCAACTGGAAGGGAAGGACAGATGGGAGAGGACCTTGAGCCTCATGGGGAACTAGAAAGGACCCATAAAACAATTCATATGCCTGTGAACAACAGAGATACAGGCTGATGTGAAGAGATGCTCTTATATCACTTGTAATGAAAAATGGGACCACTGTGCTAGTCTTTAACATGGTGACTTCCTTGATAGGGTATTTTACATTGTTCTATCACAAAGGATATTGCCTTCCAGATGACATTTAAAAATCATCATTCAAAGCAGCATTTTTTTATTTCCTATAGCAGAGTGTGCAAATAAATTTAGCAGCTGTTATTAGAGCTGGTAGGGGGTGGAAGGCAAATAAAAATTGCTGATAGGGATTTTCTCAGTGTGTCACTGCTGGGATCCTGCAGAAACTAGACAGTCTTAGTTAAAGCTGCACTATGTTGCTCCTCATGGGGAATCTGTCTCTCTTTATATGATTTTGCCTGTGAAATCTATTTACAGAAGAATAATTTTTCATTCACCTTTCCTAAAATTATTTTGTTTTGTTACTCAAAATGGAAGGGCAGTCTGCAGCTATGTATGGGAAGCCAGTGAGATTCGTTATCAGGAACGTAAATGAAACATTTTCCTGCAAGCTCACCTTTTTCATTTTCCATGTGGGCCTGCAAAGTTCAGTGGTTGGACTATTCACACACCACAAGCTATTACGCTCTGTTGCTTTTACTTTTCTTTCATCTTCTTTTCTTTTTTCCTTAACACACGTTTGCCTAAAAGTAGGCCAGCATGATGGATTGATTGTGGACTAAAATACTTCTATATCCTGTGTTCTGGATTTTCCAGCTTTAAAAGTACTCTGAAAAAGTGTGCTTACAAGAAATCTGATGTATTCCATTTATTGTTTCCTATTGTCTTCAGCAGAGTTTATTTTGAAAAAGAAAAAATACTTCCTGAAACAGGAAAAAAAAATGCTCTTTATTTGGATTAAAGTTCTTTTGCAAATTCATTATTTTGGGAGAAGGAAAGAAGGATGTTTGTTCTCAGAAAATACACAAATCTTGATGGTATGGCTATAAGGAAATGGGTAACAACTGTAGAATGAAGTTGACACTGGTGAAATGACATGACATTTTTCTGTTAGAGTAATTCTTTTTTTGAGATTCCTTTTCTGATGATTAAATTCCCATTCTGCTCTCCTGCAAGGCAAGAAAATTAGTTCTTTCCCCTTAACCCTGTACTTCTTCCATGCTTTACACTTTTCCTATCTTTTTGCTGCCTCTTGTTGCTCCCTTTCTGAAGCATCTCCATCTCCCACTGTCTGTGGCTCGATTGGAACATCTCTTAGAATAGGTACTTGACCAGGATTTCTGTGAAGATAATGAATTGTTTTCCACAAGTAGCATTTTGAATGCAGAGCTGGTCAGTACAGACACTTCAGTTATTTTCCTAGCAGGACAAGAAAATACAAGAAGAGTTAAATTTTCTTCCTCTAAATTCTTTTTGTTCCCTTTGTGCAGGGATGAGTTTTTAGTATTCTAACAGAAGAAGGGCTTAAACTGTTTGTAAACCTCTGTATATTCCCTGTTTTCTCCATTGCACGCTGCAACCTTCCTGATGCTACTGCCAGAAGCCTCTGCAAGGTGCAAGTGAAACACAATAAACCTTGTCCTTAATGTCAGTGTGTGTATCACAAAATGCCACAGCGTGGCCAGTGACGTCCCTTTTTTCGCAGGTTGGGAAGGAACACGTTGTTACTGGTCAGGAATTAAACAGCCAGGGCTGAATCTGGCAAGCAGAGGCCAACTGTGCACTCATTAGCTTTGTGATTGTTCGCTGCTTTGGGTTTTTTTTTGTTGTTGTTGTTTGGGTTTTGTTTGTTTTTTGGGAGTTTTTTTTGATTATGCAACAGTAAATGCAAATTTCACTTCCCATAGGCACTATGGCTTGTGTCATTGGGACCACATTTTCTGGTGCTTTTTTTTTTCATGAGCCTCATACACCCTTCCTTTCGATTTTTTTTTTTTTTCTCTCTCTTTCCTAATAATGGAGAGAAGTACTCTGAACCATAACTATACATTTTGTATTTGCAGCATCCATATAATATTTCTCCTAAATAAGTAACTTTATGAGCAAAAAAGAAAGGGGTTTTCTTCCTCTTATTCCTCCTCTTATTATGAAAACTCTCTGTGAGATCTGAATTGATTTCTCCCCCAATATCGCACAGCTTAAATGACACTGAGAGAGCGCAGATTAAAATTGCCAAGTGAGGAAACTGAAATTTAACACAACACTCAAGTTACTTTGGTCTTGGCTCACCTCTGGCTCAAAATATGCCTTTTCTGAATTTGCTGTAAGGAACAAATTCAGAAAAGCTATAAACTATACTGAGCAACCCATTTACCAGCAGGAATATTCAAGAGTTGTAAAATACCATTTTTCCAAATAATTTCAACACGTTCTGTGGTTTAAAACACGGAAAAAAAAGACAAAATTCAAATTCTTTTCTGTTTTAAAGGTACTTTTTATTTCATGAAGATGCATTATTGGCTCATTCTTCACTAATTACTCTGCATTTTGCTGTTAAATTATTAAAAACAAGTGATACCATTCTTCAAATTCACATTTACTTGAATAAATTGGATGTTTTTATTATTTCAAGGTCTGTCACAGTAGGATTAAGTTACATAAAGTTATGCAGAATTACAGCCCTGATTTCATCCTGCTTCAAACTTGTTGTTTGTTAAAATAATAATTAAAAAAAAAAAAACAACAAACAAACCCAACAATAATTACGCAATGTTCTTTTAGGAAAAGACAACACTTTTAATAGACTTCACTGAGATCACATGCTCACTAGTACAGATAGGGCTATGTATTTTTGCAGAAAAAAAAAAAAAAGGAAGAAGTAGTAGTATTTTTGCTCATCAAGGCTGACACTTTGGACTCCTCTATATACCTTCTATTCCTTACAGAGTTGCAACATCATGAAGATAAATGTTGTAACATCTTCTGTTGAAATGACTTTGAACATATTCAAGTACAAATATCCATGTCCCTTATCAGAAGAATATACTAAATAAGAGTATTTCTAAAGGAATATTTCAGCATATTTATTGACACTTGCAATGGCCATACAGTTTTGGGTCCAAAATATTAATATTTCTTCCTTGGAAGGTAACATTTGTGCTATACTCATGTTTTGGAAACAGAAACCAAACAGAAATCTCTTTGTACAGAAGGCTCACATTTGCATTTGTGCACAGAATTCTTTTCTGAGTGAATTGAAATGTTTCCATTTCATGATTAGAGATTAATTGATGGTTCAAAACATTTTATTTCTTGCTTTTGGGGTTTGTTTGTTTGTTTGTTTTGTTTTTGGTTTGGTTTGTTGGTTTGGTTTTTTTTTTCCCTAATATTGTATTGTTGTTGCAAAACTTTGCTTTTCTGAGAAATCATTGTGGAAAATTTTGTGGAGGAAAATAGTCAAAGATAATTTATGTGTCTTCAGCAGAAATAGTAGAAGACTAAATTGTACTTTTTAAACACAAAATATGAAAACCTAAATCCTTATATTATTCTATTTTTTCCATGTTATATTGGATTCTTTGAATTGTGCTACAGTCAGGAATGAGTGCCCACTGTATTAGCAGTCCCACCTGACATCAAGGGGAATGTAGAATAATAAATCACTAAGCACAAAGAGAGGAAAGGCAATGTTACAGCTGAGGAGCTGCAAAAGATATATCAAAAACAGAACATGGAAAATTCATAAATTTCAAAAATAACACAATTGAAATAAGCATTTTAATGCTTTGAAAGAGTTCTGGTTGCTAAGTTGAGCAGGATTGTGTTGATTTATTAATCATCTTGAACCTATAATAGCATTTTCATATCAAATTTAGCAATCTGAAACTTTTTTAAATATCTAAGGTTAAGCCACAGAGTATATCCAGTTCTGTCATAGGAGTTCAGCTAATTAAAACATGATAGTTCCACCAAGAATGTGAAACTAAACTCTGATAAGCTATATATGATTTGGTAAATTGTAGAGTAGAACATCAAGGTTAATATGCCTGTTGCTATTAAAAAAAAAAAAAAAAAAATCATTAAAGGATAGTTTTAAGATCCATGTTTTCAGATACTTAAAAATCTGCAAATCTGTAGCAGAGTCACCTGAGTCAACCATTTATTTTTCAAGCACATGATGGCCAAGTCTGTGCTAGTGAAGAGAAATTACTTGATGGACACTTTTCAGCAACGTGCTTAATGTTTTTGTTGATGAAAACTGTAGATAAATAGATCTAAGGACAATTAGAGGGTTCTTGTGGATCCAATATCATTGGACTATTTGGTACATGAGATACGAGACAAAAGAAGGATATGCATTGTGAACAGGTGGCTGATCTTATCAGGCTTTTTATTTGTGTAAATTCAATTACATATCAGATTGAGCTAGATGGCATTAAATCAAGGAAAATCCATCATCCAGAGCTAAAGAGGAAGTTAGGTCTCAAACTGAACTGTACTTTGGCAAAATCCAGGAGAGCTCAGTAAAGAGGCAGTACACAATAGTTGACATAATTATGCCAAAAATATTTTTTTTAAGGAGGGGGAGGAGATTCTAATTAAATGATAACGGTCAATATAAAGCCATTCCAATTTTTTTTCTTATTGGCACACAAGAACCCTGCTGACAGAGGTGAGACTAGGTAGAAATTTTTCCTGTTTTTCCAAAGGTTTAAATTGCTCTCACATCTTTGAGCTGCTCTATCCTTCTGTACAAAATTCAGGATTTTAAGTAGCATTAACTACCCAGCTTCTTCTAGTTTTTATTGGAATTTGGAAAGGTAACTTCTGGCTCTTTGTAAGGATCACAGAATGACAGGATCTTTAGGTTATTCAGAAAGTTGCACCATTGCATTTACCGTGTGCATGTTCCTGGTGCTGCTGTCCTCTCTGAAATGACACTGGGCATGTCCACTGAGCAGCCAGACCTTACTTGGTTACTCAGCTCCTGCAGGAGCTCCCCACAGGCTGGAATCCATGGAGCTTTCCAGGGAGGTTTGGGAACTTTACTGACCTGTGTGTCTCTATAGCAGAATTGATCGACACAGACAGGGAACTTGAAAGGACATGGGTAACTGGACAAGTGGCAGTATAGACAGAAAAAAAGGGAGTTGTTTTGCTAGTTGTTAATATATAATCTTGCTAGGTCATGATTAAAGTACTAACACATGAGAAGATAAAGGAAATCAGAACATGCTAGGTGTTCAAAGGGCTTTCCTTGGGAGTTTGCAACCTTTGTTATTGGACTTGGAAAATACGGGCTTGTGAAGTCAGTCTGAAATCTCTTGCACTGATGTTGCTGATATACCTGGAAAATAAAAAGGCAGACAAAAGTACAACAATACATCTGTTCACAGAGTCTGCGTCATTGAGCTGTGCTGATGTTCTCTCACTTTGCTTTATTTAAAATTCATACACCATAAAATTGCATAGGATTTTCCATTAAAAGTTGCTTTTCTTTTAGGACACAATTCTACTTTAAGCTGGGAAAAAAGTCTTGGTGGTTCAGAAAATATTATGCATGAGAGAAAGAAATGGATCTGGTTGGTAGAGATATGCCATATTTACCTTTTTTTTTTTTTTTAAGATTCATTCTAAAGAAACTATAGACAAATATGCCTCTCAAACCTGTGTGCCTTTTATTTGTAGTCTTCAATTTCACTTTACACTTTGCTGTGATAAATTATTTGACTATTCTGAATGTGTGATAGTCAAAACTACTCTTCTGCAACCTAAGTTGAAGTTCATGAGAGTTGTATTGGAAAACTTCCTTCTTGATATCAGTAAGGTAGTATCAGGGTTGGAATACGAGTTACAGTGTTGGAATTTGCAGTTACAGGAATTCAGATATTCCTAAATTCTTTTCTCCTTCTGTCTGTTATATGAGGAGAAAAGTACACCTAATATTAACACACTTTTAGGCCTGCAACACATTTGTAAAGCTGCTATTAGAAGATACTACTAGAATGCTTGAAATTCTTTAAACAGATTAATATGTACCTTAGGTCAGACTTGTAAAAGGTGTAAAGCTGCCAAACTCTGAGAAGTCAACAGTTATTCCAAATGTCTGCCCCTTCAAATTTAATCCCAGTCATTTGATCTGTCCTAGAGAAAATTTCATTTTTCACGCTGCCATGTGACATGAAAATTGATATTCACACAGGGCCCTAACTGGCAATGAGGATTCTGTGGATTGTACATGTAGCAATACGGAAGTTTAAAAAATAGTTTCTAAGGACAACAGTGAGCATTCTGGAAAACTAGGAGCAGGTGTACTCACCCAAACAATGCTTTATTGCCTATCTTCTAGATATAATCCCTCTTAGGAAGCCCTGTCCTTTTTAGAGAACAACACAGAGTAAGACCCCAGGTGAGACTAAAATTTACAGCCTCTATGTTCAGAGGAGGGCCTGTGTTTTAAAAGCAGATCAAGAAATCAGAGAAAAGTTTCAATATTGAGTTATTCAGCAGTCTGGTGAAAATTCTGACTATTTAGCAAATTATTGCATTAAATAATAATAATAGGTTATTTAAGCATTTCAATAATGTGTCATAAATTCTTTGAGCCAGTACTAAAGAAAGTCCATAGACTATGTAGTCTGTCTTCCTGTTGTTATGGATGCCAACAAATTGAATTGATATTTACTTGCCAGAATTGTTTGTAACCATTTCAGTTTCCTGTTTTGTTTGTCATTAGATTTTGGCACTTGTATTTAGCAAAGTACTTTTTGCTGCCACATCTATGCAGTGATGTCCCTGAGGGAAAAAAAATAGACTGTTTAATGTACTCCTGTTCTAGCAAACTTCAAATGTATTGTGTGGCTCATCCTTAAAAAAATTACTTCTAGAGAAGAACTTAGAAATATGTGGACTTTTAATCTGTGCATAATGTGATGCTGTTCAAGGACATGCTCCAAATAATCAGGGAACAACTTATCTCTTCTTAAATATGTTTCTAATTCAGAAAAAAAAAAAAAAAAAATAGGTTAGAGTGCTTTGTAGTACAAAGAACAAGGTGTCCTGTCTCATTTTGAGTTATCAATGTTTACGATATTTTATATACTCTATTTTAGAAACCCTCATGCTTTGAAAATACCATCACGTATGAAGTGTTGAAATACATTGTAAGAACATCAATACAAGAATATTAAAAACTTTAACATCCTATAATAAAATATTTTGCATAACTTCAATAACAAACAAACAGTATTCATGACCACACCCTTTACTTGACCAGTTTCAGATGCTTTAGTATCTTTGGAGGGGCAAGTAAAACTATATCAGCTTTGCCAGCAAATACTACAGTTAAAAAAATAAGGGGCAAAAGGTCAGGCTAGAGAGATGTCTATACTTCATTTGAAGAAGTTAAAACTCCAATAATCAAAAATGAATTTGTATTTAGCTTTATTAAGACACTGACATCATATTTTGGACAGCTTTGTTTAAAACTGTTATCAAAAACACTACCATGAAATTGTGAAAACAAGTATTTATTATATGGAGAGTTTCCTTCCACCTTTTTGGCTTATTACTTATTAAATTGACAGAACAGAACAATTGCTGCCAGGTAACAACAGGTTTTTGAAGCTTGTTGCCAATCTCAATGCGATACATGAATCATTCCTTTTCTCCAGCTGTCATATTTATTAGCAATTTCAATTCACTTCACTTGCACAAGGTCTTTTTACCTTGTAGTTTTGACACAGTTCTTCTATTTTAAAACTGCACTGAACTGTGAACTTGTAGTAACTGGTAGCACTTGAAAGACAAGATGTTACCTGCAAAATGTGATGCTGATTTATAATTGCTGCAGGTTACAAGAATGAATTTTAGTGTTTCGAAAATACACCTCCCACTCTGGACTTGGAATTTCAGAAAAGTTCTTTAAAGAATTCCCTTTGCAATGGGAATTTGAGTTCACGTGAACCTAAAGTAAAAGGACAGGAAATGACAAGGACACAGCTGAAACAGGCATTTTTAAAAGCTTTGTGCATGCCAGGAGTTCACTTCTATGTCCCATTCTTTATGAACAGGGGAGGTGTTGGTCAGGACAAGACATGCGATTGTCTGAATGGCACCTTCCCTCACTTCCAATGTACTGTGCTTCCATCTACTTAAAGTTAGAATAATGCATACCTTATCTTCCACCCACATTGTGTTTAGACTTTTCTTTTTGGACTACAAAATTTGTGCCACTTCAAGGGAAGTTCACATTGCTGGGATACTTTGTTCTCCTTTACACATGAGCAGTGAGAGTCTGGGTAGAAAATATCACATTAGATAATCTGGTAAGGAGGGGGTAACAGGTGATGGAGCCTCTGTGACCATAAACACCAGTGTGGCTAACAAAATGAGTATTTATTCTGTCAACTGCTGACCAAAAGATTTTCAAGGCTTTTTGAAAAAATTTAATCTTTCCCTGGGGAGCTTTTTGCCTGTGTTTATGCTCATTTTAAGCAGGAAAGCCTGACTCACAAAAGTGATGAAAAGAAATCCATTTATATTTCTAGATTTTAACTGCAAGACAAGCAGTTGCATGTGCATGAAAAACATACACGCTGTGGGATTGTAATACATAATTAGGGCTCCTGTAAAAGAAATGTCCATACATACACTAATGAATTACATTTGCATTATGTGTGTAGGTGTATATAGAAATATATGCAGTAAAACAACAGTAGGTGGGGCTCTATCATTTATTCAATAATTAACTTTTCTGCCTTTATGAGATAAAGTAAATGTGTTTTCTGGGGAGGACTCAAGGAGTAGTCATGGATACATAACAGAGCCAAATAAATTGATGGGTTATCTAACATTTTGCACCCTGACCATCTGCCCACACTCTCCAGTTTTGTGTGGCTGCTACCTGCCCTTTTCTTATTTCCCGCTGAGGAGGAAGGCAAGGAAAACAGCCTTCAAAAAGCAGTTTCTGACTTTCTTTGATATACCAGTTTATAAAATACTCTTAAAGACTTCTTACTATGAAGTATGAAACTTTGTGGAGAAAAGAAATTCATATTTTCATCTCCTTAAATATTAAATACCTCAGAAAACACCAACTAGCTTGTGGTGGCTGCTTATTGTCATTAAGGTTAAAAGCAGCAGTCCTTTGGCTGTTCCATGGCATCTTCTCTTTGGAAAAGCATTTCTGTCCTTACTACCAGCAACAGGCTTTAAAGGAAGAAACCTGTTCCTCCCCTGCTCCCTCCTTGGCTTATTCTCTCTTTCTTTTTCACTGGGAATAATTCTCTCTCACCTGTTCCCAAGATCTGCATCCTTTTTACTGGAAATATAAAGCAATACCAAATTTCAAGAAGTGACTCCAAAACCTTCAACTTTTAACAGATTTTTTGGATTTTTCTTTACTCTTCATACAGCACTAAGAGTAATGTTCTTTAACTAGAAAGGACTCGGTGAAGAGATACTTCCAACAGCTTTTTAATCTTATAAAGCCAGTGACAACCTACACTGACAAGGGGCTACTGCTGCCCTTACATACATTTGCAAGCTATTCCTTGATCAGCTTGTTGGAGGGGTGTATAGTTATCCTTCCAGAAAATTTTGTCCAGCACCTCATTGATGTGTCTGTGTGGGACATCAAAGCCCAGGAAACGAGAACTGTGAATATGTGTTTGTGCAGAGAACTGCTCTAAACCTCCTGCCTTTCTTAGTTTGTTTAAATTCCAAATACTTCCAGGGCTTTCAAATTCCTACTTTAATGAGATTTTTTTCTGATTTTTAGGCTCAGATCTGTAATATGCCAGAAATAATAAATCTCTCATACCAGAGAAACATCAGAGCAATACTTTGTGATAAAGGTAAATGGTTCTGATCCCACCTCAAATCCTTTGTGAAATGAGGGGATTTTGCTGTTGGAAATGATCAGGTTACCATGAAAACATTGAACATTCCCTCTGACAGTTGCAAATGTATGGAAATTCACACCTATGCTCCGGAGGTGGAATTCTACAATTCTTACAATGAATATCTGACCAAATGTTTCACCTTGGGGCAATTACACAAGTGCCTATGAGAAGATCAGTTTTCACACAGAGGTACAAAGGGAAAACTGCAGGAATAGTTTGAGTGCTCACCAAATGAACCACAACTATTGGGCCACATATGGGAACAGAATACCCCATTCTTTCCTGGTAAAGGAAAAAAGTATATTTTAAATGATTACACTTCTGAAGGAGATGGTACACAGGGTACTGTGTATCAGCCATTCACTAAAAGTGATAAATGTGTATTACTGCAAATGTCTTTCTGTATGTCTCTGACTACATCAGATGACATCGCTTCAACTGTGCTTTGGCTAAAAATATGGCTTTACATCTCAAGTTCCATCTGTGTTGTTGTAACATAATTCAGCTGCAGAAAGTGAACTCCTGCTTGGCTGACTCCCTGTATCTTTGTATGGAGAAATATCAAGGAGAGTGAAGCAGAGAACACTTATACCCATATATGAAATATGCTTCCATAATGTCCTAATCTGGAAATCATTTTTGTTGAACAAGGGAAAAAAACCCCTAATGAATATAAACCTCGGCTCAGGAGAGCCAATTCAATATTTCTCTTTAACATGTCATCCAGCATTTCAATCTGAGTAGAAAAAAGCAATTCCGTTTTAAGGAAGCTTTCAAAAATTTGGTTGCCTTCCAATTTGAAACAAATGCTCAAATCTTAACATTTTCTACTGTATCCAATTAGAATTGTAGGGCGAGCTTGTCTGGGAAGCTGTACTTGAATACAGAAATGAAAAGGCTAGAAATTCCAGACACCAAAAATACCTACATGGCTGCAAGTGAGGTAGCTTAGAGCAGCTGGCTCTAAGAATAGGAACAAACAAAAGCCTGCTACCTGCTGGTGTGTCTGGTCTAAGTTCTGTTAGCTCCAGCTGACCCTGTGTGTGATCATTGTTGACAGTCCCAGCTAGTAAAAGCTGTTTGAAATCTTGCCTTGATCTTTCCAAATTTCCGTGTGAATATGTGAATTCCAGATTGGGGTACCCTGATTTTTCTTTCAGATGAATTGTCAGTTCCTTTCAGAAAACAAATATATAAATTCCTGTGGTTACCACAACCTTCTATGATTTTAGCAGCATTTTATCTATCTGAAATGCTTCACTGGTTTTTATCATAATCAGTAACACAGTTACATTATGTTTTGGAAGCATTGGCTATAAAACATATGAAAGACTGCTTGTTAAAAATTAGAATAGTAAAAGACTTCTTTAAATGAAAAGTTTGGTCCTGAATGTTTTGGGGTCTTAGATGGCTTCAGAAAATAATACTCTCTCATTTCTGTTGGGTGCAAGTTTCCTGGTAGATGCTGTCACTGCATGTATGTATTAGGTGAGATTAACAGCTATAACTTCTTCAGGAGGGTGCCATGTGTGAGGTGGCAATTAGTATTTGTGAAGAGCTATCTGGCTACTTGAGGACCTGCATACAGATGTGTGACTATACTCCTTACACAGACTTAAACAGGATAATTTGTTCTTATTCCCTGTGTTTCTTATTGATTATTCTTTCTAAGAATCAGAAGTGTTCTTCATTCACAACTTACATTTTCCTTTGAGAACTTTTTGTGTAGCTGTAGGATACTAAGCCTTTATTAAGCTGTATCATTTCTCAAGCTCTTTATTTTTGTTTCTTGGATGATATGCCAATCCCTCATTACCATTGTTACTCTGATGTGTTTCAAGCTGTGGGCTTTTTTTTTCTTACATACAGCAGGTGAAAACACCCACGTTGTTTAAAAACTCTCTCGCTTTCTCCTACATTAGATAATAATCATGCCATCAAAGCAGAAATTAGCAACTGGAAGAACATTTAAGGCTGAATCCTGCCCTGCTGAAATGATATTGAAATTACGTTCACAGTCTTATACCTCATTCTTCTGAAAAAGAAAATTACACATGGATTTAGTCTATTGCTGTCCTTTCTATGACAAAGCAAGGATAGTATTTTAAAGGTTCCCAGGCTCCTAGCCATGACCTATTATAATCCTGAAAAGAAGCATAGCAAGTGAAAAGGGGGGCCGGGGGGGGGGGGG